>PKRV01000322.1:2620270-2772982 GCA_003709505.1 Hyphantria cunea
GCTTAAATAAAAAAAAAAAAAAAAGTGGCGGCACTATCCTCGCACAGAAGATCTACGGTAAATGACAGCGTTCGTGATGTCGTGTTTCGTTGGTGAGTGCGAGACCGGAGGCTCAAGTTGTAGCGTTGCTGTTGTCCTGCAGAATTAGTTTCCTTAGTCGGCTCTTATGTCACTCATGAGATGAATAGGGTTTTTCCTTCCTAGGGTACCAGGAGCCGGGGAACCATCACCGGCTCCTAGTACCCGCGATGGCGTGCCGTTTTAGCCGGTTCATGTCCGACATGCCACAGGAGGTGGTATCGGCGGGGATTTTCGCACGGAAAAAAAGGGGATGGTCAACATTCGATATTTTTAATCCCTCACCACACAAACATATACTTACAACAATTTATTTAAATTTGTTCGCAGACGAGACAAAAGATGGTGGATTGTGCAGTTCATTTGGCGAGACACGTGGGCTATGAGAACGCCGGTACCGTTGAGTTCCTACTCGATGATAAAGGCAACTTCTACTTTATTGAAGTTAATGCTAGGTACGTATTGGATTGAAAGAAAATAAAAATGTATGCCTATGTGTGTTACTATAAATATTCTCTTTTTGAGAATACACGGACTGTAATATACTTATTTCGCATTTTTTAATGTTAATCGATGAACGCCGGCTGCACGCACGAAAAAACATACTCATTGTCACGTTCCGCCTGAACCAAGCGTGCAAGCGAGAGAGCGGAACGAGCGCTAAAAAGAGAGGCATAATCGACCTAAGCGTTCGGTTTGTGACGCATATTTTTCATCAATGTTTCCTTGCCTCCAACCAGTTTTTTATCTAACAAATATACATTAAACTTAGGTATAACTTTGACTGCAAGGTTTTTTTGTTTGTGTGCGTTTTCTCAGTTTTTAATTGAAGCCAGGTTCATTTCGGTTTTATCGTACTGTTATATAGTCTTTAGCCGTACTCAATAAATGGGTTACCCTCAATAAAAGAAATATTGTGTACGAATCAGTGCTTTCTAAGATTCTATAATATTGGAGATAATCTCTTTTTAGTTGTAAGACAAGAAAATTTAACTCCATTTTAAAGGTCCCTTAAAGGAATTTAAAAAAAGATCATTTTCTGTTCGTATTTTCCAGTCAGCCCGTATCTCTAATTTAATGTTAATATATTGTTAAACTCATTTAATAGTCTCTAACATTCCTTTTACAGGCTGCAAGTAGAACACACAATCACAGAAGAAGTAACAGGCATCGACTTGGTACAATCCCAGCTCAAAATAGCAGAAGGTATGACGTTGCCAGAACTGGGTCTCACACAGGACAAGATCAATGTTCAAGGGTTTGCGATACAGTGCAGAGTGACAACTGAAGACCCTGCGAACAACTTCCAACCTAGCACTGGCAGAATTGAAGTCTTTAGGTAATAAAAACTCTATATTAAAAAAAGAATGGCAATTAAATAGGTAGGTAACACTTTACTGTGCAAAAGGAAAACAAAAAAGTTAGTCTATTCATCTAAGAAAAGTTACAAAAACAAGTAATAAAAAAATAAATAAAAAAAAACCCGACTGCGTATAATTTTCTTTTTCATTTTTATGTTCCCAATTTCACTCTCACGACTAAGACGAATTTATTGACACCACTCCCATAAAAATACGACAAGCCGTTTAGGCTCTAGGGCGTGCCAAAGAAATATAAAAAAAAAACCCTCCTTCTATCGCAGTCGGGTAAAGAGAAAAGTTTAAAGACTGCTCCGGTAAACATACATATAATGCAAAAATATTACCCTACCTTTTGACTTTGCAGTAGTCGAGTACAAAATTGAAATGGTAGAACTCTTTATTGTATAAGAAAAAGAAGCAAAACAATGCAGTTTGTATTAATTTGTGAATTTTATGATCTAAGGACTGTGACAAAAAAGATAGAATAAAACGAATAATAATATAATAATAAAAAATATTACGGACATCTAACACACAACGCCATCTAGACTCAAGCTAAGCAGAGCTTGTGTTATGGGTCTAGACAACTGATATAAGAACAGTTACTATACTAATTGTACAAAAATTGTACAATGGGGGCTTTTTATACGATTATATGTAATAATAATATTAAATGCTACGAGTACTAGTTCATTCTCGAAAGTTCCCCCCCCCCCCTCAAAGAACATTCAAACATTCCCGTTTCCGTTACAATTTATTTATTCTAGTAACGTTCATTGTTCTGTGCAACAATGTATTTTTGTTAGAACTTATGTAGAAATTGTACAGCCAATCTTATTTTTAAATTGCATTTTCTCGAATATTCTAGTTTGTTCGTTTCGTAACAGTATAATAACAAATGTATCTTAAAAAGTTGCCTCGTTTATCTTGCAGTTAGAGTATGCTTCAGTCGCATCGAGATGTTTCGGGTTCGATTCCCGGGTTGGGTCAAAAGTGTTGTTGGGTTTTTCTTACAAGAAATTCTTAGTAGCAACTTGGAGTATGGAAGTTTTGCGGATATCGACCTATGTTATCGGTATCCTCGTCATCTCTATATTTACACATTCTTATATATATATATATAACAGAATATCATTTATTTGATGTTCAATGCAGCAAATGTGTGCTACATTGAAGTCGGTTATCAGACACCGACTCTTGCCTTTAAGCTGGGATCGGTCGCTAACATCCACATTTATTAAATTTTATTTATTTATCTTTATTGTACACACAAAACAAAATAACAGAAAATATGTTACAAAATTTTTTTTTTTTTTTTTTTTATATTTAAGCTGCCAAAATGACTCTGCCCTGCCTGATGGAAAGCATGAGCAGAATCCAAGAGTGGTGGTCACCATCCTCAATGCGAAAAAGAACAATGCAGCATGGTGACCCACACTATGGCGGCCTGGGGGGAAGGGGGATGGTGAGGGGGATAGGGGGCGTTGGATTGGGGTATGGGCCTCCGGTATCCTCACTCACTCGATGAAACACAGCGTAAGCGCTGTTTCACACCGGTTTTCTGTGAGGCCGTGGTATCACTCCGGTCGAGCCGGCCCATTCATGCCGAAGCGTAGCTCTCCCACGGAATATATGAGTCTTAATCAAATCATTAAATATTTTTTTTAAAAACAAGTAATAAATAAATCACTTGTCAATTAATCATTCAATAGAATCTATACCCCCATTCATCACAATTGATGGTTGATCGGACGATTGAGAGATGTATGTAATGTAATAGACCAATTTTGGTCGATTCTGACGTTATAAGCGGCGCAGCGGCGTAGTAATTAAATACCAAAATATGTACGATTATACAATTATTAACATAAAAATTAAGTGGGGATTAAGACTATGTTTAATGAAGTTTAACCTTCTGAATTCTCTACCCATTAAGATACGAAATATTTCTACTCTCTCTACATAATTCAATAGGGATTTTAGAGCTCCCGAATTTTTCCCTGCGACAGATGTAAGAATTATCACAATAAATTGCGAAAAAACAGTCGCATGGATTTCCATGCCAATTCCATTAAAAAAATGTACATTAGGTGTTTAAGAATTTAGTGTATTTTACACATACCTAACATTTAGTTCAAATAATTTAGTTAAAGAAGTCCCATAAAGCTGCAATAAAATCAATTAAGTTAGGTAAACTTGGAATTGGTGGCCTTTGGAGGGATTATTTTTAAAACCAAAAAATAAGTTAGTCATTTCACAGTTAAGCTAGATTATCATAATATTCCAGGTCTGGCGAAGGCATGGGCATCCGTCTCGACTCCGCTTCGACATTCGCTGGTGCCGTTATTTCACCATATTACGACTCTCTGCTTGTTAAGGCAAGTTTCTTTTACTGTAGTTGTCTTTAATACCTGAAATATTGATGGTAATTTTATTGTTACTTCAGAAAACTAAAATTTCTTTAAAATTATCTTGTATACTCTGATATTTCGCTCATAGCCCAGTTGCACTCGGTGATTAGAAACAATCAGCGAGGGTAAGCAACGACGGCGCGGTCAGTACCTGGATGGGTGACCGCTGGTGGCATGTTACCATGAGCGTCTCCGTGATTCGGAGGTCACGTTAAGCAGTCGGTCCCGGTTGTTATCATAGGATAACAGTCGTGAAGCTTAGTTGGAGGCCTTCGGGCGGCTTAAAAACATCCAACGGTAAGATTACGTAGGCACAACGTTGTCTTGCCAGTCCCCAACCCGCACTTGGCCAGCGTGGGGACGTATGGCCTTAACCCTCTCTTAATCCTCTCTGAGAGGAGACCCGAGCCCAGCAGTGGGACATTGTGGGTTGTTGATTGATGACTCTGATATTGTAGGGAAGCTTTCTCCAAGATACTATTTTTAGTGTGATACATCTAATTTTAGTAAACCTTTAACATTTAGAAAGTCGTTTGACGGGCAGAGGCGTCCCATTTTAATTCCTATATTTAATTCGGTGGTTGCACATACATTTCAATATTATAATGTTATCGATAGTAAATAAAACTTATATGATACACAATGACATAACATATTAAAATGGCATAACAAAACGGTACTTGTAAATAAATTTGACTATGATTTTGTTCAACATCTTCTTACGAAACTCACTCTAAAGATTATTCAGAAATATGTAAATATATTTTAAAAAATATAAAATAAAAAATTACCTCTAAGCTTTGAAATAAAATAGCAGAATTTAGGGGACTTAAGACTAGGAAATTTTTTATTAGAGAACTTTAGAAATTAAAGCTCTACCAAAAAAGAAACAAATAATGATAAGAAATGTTATTTTCTTTTGCTTTTGTAGGTGATCTCCCACGCCCACGACTTGCCGTCATCTGCCGCTAAAATGAACCGAGCCCTTCGAGAGTTCCGTATCCGTGGCGTGAAGACCAACATTCCCTTCTTACTCAACGTGTTGGAGAACCAAAAGTTCTTGAATGGTAAGTTTTGTAATCAAATTGATTGAAACTTCCTACCTCCCTTTTGGACTACCTGTAGTGTTGCACACAAGCTTTTGATTGGTAGACGTACGATTTGACAAGAATGTGTAAATCTATATTTTGCGTATATCATCATCATCTTCCCAAGATTTTGGGTCGGCTACTAGTTTAACCGGTTTTACCTGAATATCAGTTATTACACGGAGCGACTGGCATCGGACCCGCGCAATCCTGAGGCTGAACTGAATTCGAAGGTTAAACTAGTTGTCAGTATATTTGTCTCAGGCGCAGAGTGGCACACCGTGTGGTTTTAGTCGGTTCGATTCCGACACACCGCCCCGCCGCAAACCCCGGTGGGGTGAAAGCCCGAGGGGGTTTCCACACGATAAAAAAAAAGTTGTCAGTATATTTGAGGGCACTGATTTCCCAATAACGATATAATCACTTCACAATTCCTATATTTTGCGTATATGCTAAATATTTATTTTTATTTACACAACTTCATTGCACACCGCTATAGTATAAATTATGTTCAACTATACATATATAGAGATCAATATTTTCTTTTTCAATATGTGGTCTTATCGATTACGGCGATTTCTGAAACACAACTTTCCTTTAATCGAATTAAAATATTAATTATTAAATCGAAAAATGGTTACGTTACAACCTGTTATATATGAATATCATTTTTACTCTATTCAACAAAGTGTGGTAGAGATTTCATGGAAAGGGACGAAAGCGTGTAACAGAAACCCGGGAAACCAAACGCTGTTTGATTTCATTATTGTGTGTTACTAGATTTGGCTGACAGATATTAGTTAAGATCCGACTATTGAGTCTCTCACTCGTTTTCGTACTTAGTGTGTGGACTTCTATTCGTATTGTAAATAAAATGTAATAGGAAACAGATTCTTTTTAGAGCTCTCGTGATTAGTAATTTGAAAAATTAAAGCCGTGTTTTATTAAAATACATTTTTTTTAACTTCTCCAGGCTCCGTCGACACATATTTCATCGATGAGCATCCAGAACTGTTCATGTTCAAGGCTTCTCAAAACCGAGCACAAAAGCTCCTCAACTATCTAGGACAGGTGTTGGTGAATGGTCCAGCCACACCTTTGGGGACTAACATACCACCTTCCGATGTCAAACCTTACATTCCTGGTGTTCCTCTGGGTGAGTAAACACTGTATTTTAAACCAGATCACTTCTAAATAAAGATGAATTTTCAGTATCACCATTTAAAACTAAGAACTTTTTAGTCGTAAGTCTCTAATAAAACATTATTCGAAAATGAACACTAAAGGCACTACTAGTTTTAGAATCATACAGTGAGCATGGCTGTTTAAAAACTTTACATATTTCTACTTCTTAGAAATGTTAGATCAAACTTACCAACCAACGTTTTACAAAAATTATTGACCTGAGGTAGAGTTTGGTAGGACAAGTATCGTAAATTGCCCTTTCATAACGAAAAAACGTTGAGAATTAATAGTTCTAGTATATCTACCAAGTTTTAAAAGGAAGTAGGGTAGAAAAAAAATCCTGTAGAAAAAAGTGGTAGATTTTACGCAGAGCAATATATCTGGCAATACTGATGTATTCATAACCCTGTTTTAACTACTTGGAACTCGATACATGTACCACTGCAATATAAATTTTATGGAATATGTAATAAAGGCAATTTTAATTTATTTTACAGTAGCTCGTCGTGGCTATGGTAGGTTGTTACAAATATTTTATGAGTAATATTATTTTGCAATATTTTTATTTTTGCCTATAGTTACTATATATCTATCGAAGTGAATAATAAAAAACAATGCGATTACTTCCTTTATTCCTACTAAAGCTACTGGTTGATAAGAATGGTATTCATTTATTAATAAAATATGAGCTTACACTATATACAACCAACAAGTATTTAAAGTCTTCAAATCTTAAGTCTTCAAGTCTTTATGTTGAAATTAATGATAAAAAAAATGAGAATTAGATGAAATGGGGAAATTCGTTCGAAAAACAAAAAACGATCCTATTTCAAATCTAAAACATTTCACAATTCCATTAAATAGTTTCTTTCCAAACATGTCAACTAAATTAATACTTAATACAGCTTTTTGAGTTGATATTTTTAGATTACAGTTTAAATATTCTTTTGTCTAAAGATTTTTTTGTAATTTAACCAGTATCTAAATATTTTTTGCTATCTATTTTACTATATGCTTATAACTTTGTTTTGCAAGTTGTTTACTGCTGGCACACTGATCGTTACAACTGATCGTGTAAGATACATATGTATACCATTAATGTAATACTCACATACATAGTTTATTCTGTGACCTGTTAATTGAGGGTGATATATATCTAAATAAACATAGGTAATGCCAAATTATACACTTAAAAGAAATATCGTTATTAATTGAATTACAAATGAATACGTGATATTTATTACATGAAATTACCTTTTATTAATAATTCAAATATCACTAATCATACAAAAAAAATGAGGTTCGATAAAATCGGTACTTATTGGAATTAATTTAGATTCTCTGCATAGAGTTAACAAATGTATTATATGTCATATGAAAAGGTTGAAATAAAAATATGAAGCTATTATTTTTTAATATAATCACAAATGGTGGTAATTAAAATTTTGGGGCTCACAACTAATGCCATTGGAGCACGGGATATAGTCATGAGAAAAGGTTCATGTTGATTAACATAGAGGTACCTACGACATGACTAAAATTTCACATTTCACTCTCAAAATTGTGGTAGTTACTACCGATCCTGAATATTACACACAGGAGCACTATAACAATATTGGTTATATTTGAAGTCCAGTCAATTCCTCCAATAGAACCAATGTCAAATTCAAATGACAATTACAAATGTCAAATCTGACATTTTCTAAACCGCATTACCAGTTTAAAAAAAACGTTTTAAAAGTTCCATTGTGACAACGTTGGCAGGAATTGCATGACTTCAAATTCAATTCGCCTATTGATGTTGTTTATTCTTTTTTTGGTAATCCTACCATTTGTTGTGCACGACATACACCTTTGCACTTTCATTTTCACTTAACATGTTTTTCAGACCTTTCCCCAGAGGCTATTAAAAGACAAGAACTAACAGGGGAAAACACAGGTGAGAAACGTTTCGTAATATAAATACCGAATTAAAATAGTTATTGTATTAATAAAAATTATTTGTAGTAGATTTTCCTACACATTTGTCGAATGTTATATAAAATATCTAACAAATTAATCAAAGCCATATATGTGCGTTCTGGTTATTATTCTAATAACGAAATTATATTTATATTACAACCAGTGGCAAGTTACTTTTGGTACATAAAGTAAAACTATGAAGCGAGTTAAGTATTATCATTAATTTTACTAACTAAACATTTTACAGCTGTACAACCACCGAAAGGATACAAGCAGATTCTAAATGAAGGCGGTCCCGAAGCATTCGCTAAAGCCGTAAGACAACACAAAGGCCTGCAACTCATGGACACCACATTCAGAGACGCTCACCAGTCTCTTCTAGCGACCAGAGTCAGAACATACGACTTGCTGGCCGTCAGTCCATATGTTGCACACAACTTTAGTAACCTGTACTCGTTGGAGAACTGGGGAGGAGCTACGTTTGATGTTGCTTTGCGGTGAGAAAATTGTTTAACGTATTATAAGAATGGTGCTAAAACTATAGGGCTTACTCTCAATTGCTAGGAGTGTTTTAAAAAAAAAACTCTCTTTTTACCCGACTACGTCAGAAGGAAAGTAATGTTTATGCTTAAACTTTTAATATAAACTTGATTTAGAAATCGCAAAATTAATTTAAAAGCACAACGAAAACGTCTCGTTGTACTTTTGACTAGCTATATCTATATGCATCATTTGTGATTAGCTATATCCCGCCACGTATTTCTGTTACAAATTTTGTTCCATCGATGTGAAATGAGCAATAAAACAGACGCGAAAAACAGATATAGGCGCAAAACTTTATGAGATTTTGAAGCGTACCTAACTTAATATGTATTTTGATAAATAGATGATATGATGATTTAATTGTTTAAAATGTAGCTGTAAGAAGTTTAAATAATATAGAGATCTCAAATGAGACTTATTGTAATTTTACAGGTTCCTCCATGAGTGTCCTTGGGAGCGTCTCCGGGACATGCGCGCCTTGATCCCTAACATTCCGTTCCAAATGTTGTTGAGAGGTGCCAACGCCGTCGGATATACCAATTATCCTGACAATGCTGTGTTCAAGTTCTGTGATATGGCTGTGAGTTTTATTTGTAGCTCTTCAACTTTATTTGCGAAAAGGATTTTTTGTGCTCAACTAACCACATCTGTTTAACAGTCAAGAACCTAGGAAGGATATATCATATTGTCTCTTGTAACTTTAATTCCGAAGATCTAGTGTGAGTTTATTTCCCATCTCTATCTTTATGTTGGACCACACTGAATTCCTTACAAATGTACATCATTGACCTGCACCGAGTTCTTCACTAACTGACTGCAGTGCCGGTCAGCACTGAGTTCTTCATCAATCCCAACGCCGAACGACATTACATGACGACCGATCTGATGTGAAACGAACTCACAGTAAACCTTCCGAAATCAGTCTCATTTAGATATAAATCAGAATCAAAGTTGCTATTCAAAATAAACTACGCTATATGCTTTATTGTTTAGCTAAAATCTGATTAACTTATCGATGTCCAATGTTGAACGAAGTCTTCCCCCACGAGCGTCAACTATCCTGGTCTTGTCCATCCACAGCCAGCCACCTTCTAACATCTGACACTTTTTAAATTCCTCTCCAGGTAAAAGCTGGTATGGACATCTTCCGAGTCTTTGATTCCCTGAACTATCTTCCCAATCTAATCCTCGGAATGGAAGCAGCAGGAAAAGCTGGAGGCGTAGTTGAAGCAGCTATTTCTTACACCGGAGATGTATCTGACCCTAGCAGGAAGAAATACGATCTCAAGTACTACACCAACTTGGCTGACGAGCTGGTGAAGGCTGGGACACACGTATTATGTATCAAGGACATGGCTGGATTGTTAAAACCACAAGCTGCTAAGTAAGTATGATGTTTAATCATATAATAAAATTGTAAGAGGTAGGTTGATAAGCCACGCTGATTTCAACACGAACGACGTGGTGATACCTTACCGTGGGAGAGCCACGCTTCGGCATGAATGGGCCGGCTCGACTGGAGTGATACCACGGCCTCACAGAAAACCGGTGTGAAACAGCGCTTACGCTGTGTTTCATCGAGTGAGTGAGGATACCGGAGGCCCATACCCCGATCCAACGCCCCCTATCTCCCTCACCATCCCCCTTCCCCCCAGGCCGCCATAGTGTGGGTCACCATGCTGCATTGTTCTTTTTCGCATTGAGGATGGTGACCACCACTCTTGGATTCTGCTCATGCTTTCCATCAGGCAGGGCAGAGTCATTTTGGCAGCTTAAATATAAAAAAAAAACAAAAAAAAACCTCACAGAATACCAAACTTAAAGTCGTAGCATTTGTGGTGTCGTGCTTTAGTTGGTGAGTGCGAGACCGAATCCAATGATGCAGAAGCCGCAATAGGCCTCCATGGTGAGGGTCACCATGCTGCATTATTGCATTGCCTGCATTCGCAATGAGTATGGTGACCACCACTCTTGAATTTTGCTCATACTTTCCATTATAGTAGTCACTTTGGTAGGCTTTACATAAAAAGGTCTGTACATTAAAGAAAACCTAATGAAGAGTTTTTTTTATTAAAGCAACAGAGCTGAAAGTTTTTAGAATTTTTGTCAGCTATCTGTTTCTTTGTGCGCGCTAATCTAAAGGTGGCTTAACCGATTTGGATGTGGTTCTCCTTATGCAATGCGGTTAACTGTGGTCCACTTAACATTTAGTGTTTGTTTTATTATTTTTAATATCTTTATATATTTTGAAATACACGCGGGTGGAACTGCTGGCAAAATTCGTTTATAATATTAAATATTAGTAGACGCACTATGTTTTCTAATTTTAATTTCTTCCACAGGCTTTTAATAAGTGCAATTCGTGACAAACACCCCGACGTTCCAATCCACGTTCACACTCACGACACATCTGGTGCTGGAGTGGCCTCAATGTTGGCCTGCGCTGAGGCCGGAGCGGATGTAGTGGATGTCGCGGTGGACTCGATGTCTGGCCTCACCTCGCAACCAAGCATGGGAGCTTTAGTTGCTTCGCTGCAGGGAACTAAACTTGATACTAGTGTGTACAATCAATTTGATCCTAAATCTATTTCTACTTTGCGGTAATGAGTAGGTTTTGATGACGTGCTCGATGGCGCATTGGTAGCGTTTGCAAACTGCTGTCCTTTAGGTCTCGGGTTCGATTCCCGGGACGCGGACCAAATGTTTGTATGATCTGCAAATATTTGGATTTAGGATGTTTTCTATGTTTAATATGTACATATTCATAAAAAATATATATATATGTATTATATAAGTTGTCTAGTAATCGTAGTACAAGCTCTGCTTAGTTTGGGACTATCCCTAGAGTAATTATTATAGTCATTCCGTCCTCAAAAATCCACTTTCTCGATCGTTGTTCGCGAATAATCAAGAATATTCTGAATCGTTATTCGCGAATAATCTTTCTTCGTAACAGTACGATACTTATATCAAATAACCTTTTTTATTTTTTTGTTTCTGTCCGTCTATTTGTTCCGGTAAGTTTCTGGAACGGCTTTACCGATTTTGACGGGACTTTCACACATAGGTTGGTGATGATATAAGGAGTAACTTAGCCTAATATTTTTAATCTAAAGAACTTCTTACAACAAAAGCTAAGTCATTAAATATTCATTAATACACAGATATGTCCCTACAAAATATATCCGAGTATTCAGCTTACTGGGAGCAAGCAAGAACTTTATATGGACCCTTCGAGGCCACGGCTACGATGAAGTCCGGCAACGCTGATGTCTACATCAACGAGATCCCTGGAGGACAGTACACCAACCTGCAGTTCCAAGCATTCTCACTCGGACTTGGTAACCAGTTCGAAGAAGTTAAGAAAGCTTACAGGTAAGATGTAGAACTGTTTTTATATGTCAAATCAAATCAACAACCCATAATGTCCCACTGCTGGGCTCGGGTCTCCTCTCAGAGAGGATTAAGAGAGGGTTAAGGCCATACGTCCCCACGCTGGCCAAGTGCGGGTTGGGGACTGGCAAGACAACGTTGTGGCTACGTAATCTTACCGTTGGATGTTTTTAAGCCGCCCGAAGGCCTCCAACTAAGCTTCACGACTGTTATCCTATGATAACAACCGGGACCGACTGCTTAACGTGACCTCCGAAACACGGAGACGCTCATGATAACATGCCACCAGCGGTCACCCATCCAGGTACTGACCGCGCCGTCGTTGCTTGCCTTCGCTGATTGTTTCTAATCACCGAGTGCAACTGGGCTATGAGCGCCTCTGCAATTTTTATATGTAAATTATATATAATACATACATCGTATAAGTGGACCTCAGTAATTGATAAACACACTGTTAAATCTCTGAACTACGGGTGTTAACTAAAGATAAGTGTATTTTAAATTTGCGTATATGTATAGTCGTTAAGAATGGCGAATATTCGTGCGGTGCTTTGAAGACACCCGATAGAAACCGAAACACGAACAACGCTGTTACATGAATAGAGTAGTATGTTTCACCTAAATCTATACTAATATTAAAAAGGTAAAGTTTCTAACGTTGTACCCTCTAAGGGAGGGTAATATCCCCTACAAACATGTAAACAAGATTACTTCGGAAGTACTTATCCGATCCCGAAAATTGTTTCATACCGAAAGCGACACTTTTCAGGATTGACATATACCATATTTTATTATGACTGCACAAAAAATATCAGTAAAAAATAATAGTATTTGCAAATGAAGTCGAAGAAAAAGGGGCGGTTAGTTACTACGTGACGTGTGTACGTAAAATTGTTAGGTTTACACTAATTTCAGTCATTTTTGTACATTTTATTGCAAATTTGCAAATTATATAAGTAACCATGTTTAAAGCTTGTAAGGTTTGATTTACCTGCCCATCATTGATTATGCTATTTACATGACGATAAACCTGTATCGTTAAGTGGTCAAAGACGAACTACCTGTACTGACCGACACTATTTTCGACCATCAATGATAATAACTTCAAGTGTTAGCTATCGAGATTATATTTTAAAAGCAAACGAAAAAACTTAGTGTTAGCACTTTTTTATAGCCTATGTGTAATTTAAATAGTGTATATAAATAAAATTACGGTATAATATTATCATCACCAATCTCCTTCGTTAAAAATATACTTTTAGTATTTTTTTCTTTTTTAAATATACTTTTTGTATTTCTTTTCAAGGGTAGCTAACTTAATCTTAGGCGACATAATTAAGGTGACCCCATCATCCAAGGTAGTGGGAGACCTTGCTCAGTTCATGGTACAGAACAAGTTGACAGCGAAAGACATCGAAGAACGTGCTGAAGATCTGTCCTTCCCCAAGTCTGTGGTGGAATACCTGCAAGGCGCTATTGGTATTCCTTACGGAGGATTCCCGGAACCGCTGAGGTACTTACCGTATAAATTACAAAAGTAATGAAATTTCTCAAATTAACATGTCAAATATATTTTCCCAAAATTATTTATTTCTTTTTTGAACGTGAATTTTGTATACATATTTTCAGTGGATTGATCCGACATCATGTCTTATATTTTTTATTAAATTACTTTTTGTGAATGATTTTAAAATTTAACGCCTGGACTGTACAGAATTTCATTATATTTTATTTATTTGTATGAGTATTTTCTATAAATAAAAAAATTGATTCTTAACATGCTGAATGAATGATAGCTGAAAAAAAATAAAGGCTATTTAAACTCGTTAAACATTTCAGAAATGAAACTTATAATCGCTTACATCTTACAGGTCTAAAGTGCTGAAAGACATGCCAAGGATCGAAGATAGGCCTGGTAAACAACTTCCTCCTTTGGACTTTGATAAGTTGAAAAAGGATATCTCTGAAACATACCCTGAGGTATATCCGAATGATAATTTTCCTTTTGTAATTCTAACTCTTTATCTTCTTCTGATGATATGGCAAACAGCCAGATCAGCTATTTCTGCCATTGTCAAGTATTTAAAGTCTTCAATTCTAAGTTTTCCGAGTCTTCAAGTCTTCGTCGTGATGGAATTAATGATATAAAATATAAAAAATGTGGATGACATGAAATGGGGACCGTCTTTCGCATAAACAAAAACGATCTTCTAATTCTAACTCATTAACTGAAAGTATACGAACGGATGGCATTTACTTTAATTTTTAACATTAAAATAGCAGATTAATGTATTTCACTTATTTGTGTACGTTGCCTTGTCATTGCTAGTGATGTAACTTGTTTTAAATTATATACCATTCTTGTGGTAGAATGTATTGTCAAATTTTTATTAAAATATCACAATAAAAAAAATATAATTTTTAATTACGTAAATTTATAGATTAATTCCCGTATTTGGTAGACCAATTTTTTTTTTTATAATTTGTCAATTATCAATAATCGTTTCTTACGTGTTCAGGTGACAGACGAAGACGTGATGTCAGCAGCCATGTACCCTCAGGTAGCCAACGACTTCTTTCGCATTCGCCATAAGTACGGACCTGTTAAACACTTCGACACTAAGACCTTCTTAGTAGGACCTGCTGTAAGTATTTAAAAAAACTATTTAAATTACGATATTTTTTCGTTTCTTCTCATCGATTTCGGTTATCAGAAGTATAATCCTTTTTTTAAACGAGCAGACGTGTCGCCTGATGGTAAGCGATTACCGCCGCCCATAGACACCTGCAACTTCAGAGGCGTCACAAGTGCGTTGCCGGCCTTGGGAGGAGAGAGGAAGGGTGGGATTATGGGTCTCCAGTATCCTCACTCACACGGTGAAACACTGCGCAGGCGCTGTTTTACACCGGTGTTCTGTGAGGCAGTGGTATCACTCCGGTCGAGCCGGTCCATGCATGCCGAAGCGCGGTTCTCCCACGGTAACCTTCACCTCTTCACCACAATTCCGAGGAAAAGGTACCTAAATCGTAGCAACGCAATTTGTCCTTAAATTTTTAGGTGTCATGGGCGAGGGTAGTCTCTTACATACCCGTGCCATACAGATTAAGTAATTTTAAAAGATTAAAAGAGGGCAAATGCAGCTCTTCCTTTCCCCTGGTTCTTCAACTGAGTTATTTATCTTTTACTTATTGTGAAATTTACAGGTCGGTGGCACGATCGATGTCAACATCGAACGCGGAAAGACATTACACATCAAGACAGTGGCCGTCTCCGAGGAGATGACAGCGGCTGGTGAACGTGAGGTGTTCTTCGAACTCAATGGACAGCTGCGATCTGTTTTCATCAGGGATGTAAAAGCCAGCAAGGTAATATCGATATACTTAACACAAGATTTTTGATGGTCGAAACAGAATTTTCAATCAGACATCAAATCGATTCAAACCTCAAAATTACAATTACTTAAATAATTAGTTCTACAGCACTGCTGACGGAACTGCACTCTGCATGTGATGACGGACCATTTGTTCTGTGTCTGGGTGCAATTTATCTGTAATGCATATGTATATTTTACAGATTTTGCCAAGTTTGGGATCGGACGGCTGTTTGAGGATATTTTTATTACTGCTACGTACTTTGTCCGTGTGGTAATGGATTAAGAATACGAAATATCAACACCCTTATTCAACCCGTGGGTAATGTAAGAGCAGGCTAAGGGAGCTAACTCTGTACCCTTATAGCAGCAAAGTAAAGGAAAACTTACGAAAATCTATATTAGTCCTACATTATATATTATTTGAAGTAATTGACAAAATTCATACATAAATAAACCTGACCAGCTATCGCAGCAAATTTCAGATATGGGTCTATTATCGATCACACAGTATTCGGACACCTTTGATTATAGGCATTGTAGGATATATAATGTAGCTGTAAGTCAGTAACCACACATTACTATGTTGTATTAGAACAACAGAAGATTAGTCGTGAAGAGCACTAGTTCCTGCATAATAAATATTACTCTCATCGTGCTTACCATAGTTGTTATTCCATTTGACCTATAAGTTGGGTATATATATCAACCTATCTGGTATTATAGGCCAAAAGTTCTTCTCTAAAGAGAGGCCTGTGTCCAACAGTGGATTGTTATAGACTGATGATATGTGTGCTTTTTTTTCAGGAAATGACCATTCACCCTAAAGCCGTAAAAGGAGACAAAAATCAGATTGGAGCGCCCATGCCCGGTACAGTACTCAGTAAGTGAATTATTATTAAACTTTTTAGTTTGTAAATTCTGAATAAGTATTTTAGAATATAATCTATACTAATATTATAAACGCAAAAGTTTGTATGGATGGATGTTTGTTATTCTTTCACGTAAAAACTACTCAACGGATTTGGATGAAAATTTACAGTAATATGGCTCATATATCAGAATAACACATAGGCTACTATTTGCCGCGATAACCGACATATACGCGGGCGGAGCCGCGAGCATAAACTAATCTTTCTCAAAATACGCTCGTACTAACTTTACCGAATTAACCGAATACAGAAATAACTCGCTCGAAATTCACATTGCGAGAATAATACAATAAATACATAGTTGCTTCATAAAAAAAATTATATTTACAGCAATCAAAGTAAAAGAAGGCGATAAAGTAGACAAAGGTCAGCCAATCGCTGTGCTCTCAGCCATGAAAATGGAGATGATAGTGCAAGCGCCGAAAGCAGGAGTAGTCGCTTCGGTCGCCATCACGAATGGACAGAAACTTGAAGGGGACGATCTAATCTGCACCCTCGAATAAAATGTGGGTAGTTTCTTTTATACAAATAAGCCTTAAGTAACTTCACAGTATACACAGTGTTTGTTAAGTCTTATATTTATATATAGATGTTAAAATTTTCTATAATTCGATGTTTATATATTGATAATTGATAAATATATGTTCAAGGACTATATCTATAGTACAGTCTATCTTCTCTTCTTTTCTCTTTTTTTCTTCTACTCTTTTTCTCAGTTTCCAGTATATAGTAAGTTATATATTAAAATATCAATATAGCTATACTTGTATAACGGCACAAAATATTACACATTTTTTTGTCTTTAAAGTATAAACTACTTTTGTTACTTAAGTTAAAATGTTATCATACGAATGTTTATTTGTATTCATTGAATCGATTTTTTTAAAAGACATTTTATAAATGTATAATATCGGTCAATGAATTTATACATTGTGTGATAAATAACACTATGTAATAGTGACTTAAACCGGATCACAATACAAAGTGATACAAATTATATTAAGCATAATATAGTAAACGAACCTTCAAATCTTGAATGTGTGATAGGGTGATATTGATTCGTGAATGCGTAACCAGGGTTTAGTGTAAGAGCCTCTCAGACTATAACTATACACCTTTAGGAATTATACAGGGACAAGTTACTTAAAAGTTATTTATTTAATTAAAATCGGTACTTGTACTCTCTAGCCTCTTGTCAAAAAAAATATTACAATAATACTGTATGTTTATATTACAATTTTACTTTTCTGAGAATTTTCTAAGCCATTTTCCCAAATGCTTAAACATTTGTATGATCTGTAGAAATCTAACTAGTCTATTGTAATCTATCTATAGGCGGGAAACCTCTTAGCAGTTTTCCCAATTTTTCAAACAGTATAGATCTAATTTCTTTACAGTAATCTACATTCAACAACATGAGTATAAAAATTGTATAGTCTGCGAGGCAAGTGAAGCAAGCATGGAGTGGTCAAAATATTTTCTGACATATAAATTTGTGTGATGAATTGTTAAATCAAATCACATTAGAATCACTAGACACACTGTATACACTAGATATTTACGAGAGGTTATAAAGTTTAATTTATTGTTTTTATATTTGATTATTGTATAATGATGGTGCTGTTTTTCATTTATTGTTATTTGAATTGTCCGCACCACTTTGTTTTATAATAAAATATTTTTTTTATCTATAACATTTTTTTATTGCCTATCTCGACCGGCCTACAAGGTCTTGTCAAAACAGGTGTTATTATAGAGGATCTAACAATAAAGTATATATCGGAATAGAAAAGACATGGATTGCTGTTTTGACGGACTGACTTTGTCGTAAGTAAAATAGATGTGTTTGTATCGTCATCCACTGCCTTTTAATGCACAGAAAGTCAGTCTAGTCCAATGCTCTTTTTTTTTAAGACAACTCCCGCACTAGTAATATACATTCCTGTGTCGCGGGGGACTTTACAAACATACATGAAACGGACACAAAGTACACCCAGACTTGGAACAACAATTTATGGATCACACAAAGTGTTGTCCCATGTAGGATTTGAACCCACAACACTTGACGCAGTAGGAAGTGGTGTGGCGACCACTGAAACCACTAGGCCAACCGTGTAGTCGTATTAAGTTTAATGTAGGCGTAAAAGTACTAAGTTTAATGTTCCATGAAAAGATCGAGAAGAGAAAGATGTAGGATTTGAACCCACANGGAATGCCTTTACGCACTTCGCTTTCCCCCTGCGGGTACAGGGGGTCCACTTCGTGTGGGACTCCTGACTGACACCAGTCAGACTACCCACTAAACCACCACGGTGTGCCACTCTGCGCCTGAGAAGGGAGGGGTCCGGGAACCGCTTTCTTACGCCATCCGGACCGACCACTTAAACCACTAGGCCAACCTTGCAGTCAGTTGACAATACAATGCAGTTATAAAGTACCTACATCGCCAAAATATATATATTGTCATTCAACTGCATTAAATCGGCGCTCCGTTGACGCGGACCATTTTAAGTATATTATGTTATTGACATATCACTCTACGCATTCGTAGAATAATAAAAAAAAACTCGGTTCCGCTAGTAGTTATCATATGAATTACCGAAACCTGGAACTGGCTTAAATCGAAGTCATTTTCTGAGAATTCAAAGTTCAAAGATGCAACAAACTAAAAAAATGTGCACAATAGGACCAACACAAGGAGACAAGATATAAATTGAATTTTGAATTAAAAATATTTGTACCTATCTAGTCGATCTTGTAAAAGTTTCTGCAAATATTTGTTTCGAAGTTTGAGTGGTTTGTATGTATATAAAAAAAAAGCATTTATAACAGCTGTCTAGTACCCAAATTACAAGTTTTGCTTGGTTTGGGACGGCTTTGTGTGGTAAATGTCCAAAAATATTTATTTATATTTTTGTCGGACATCTAACACGATGTCAGAAAAATATTTTAATTTTTAACCGACTTCAAAAAAGGAGTAATTTCTCAAATCGACTGTATTTTTATGATTGTTACCCAAAACTAGTACCTGTTATTTATTTAAAAGCCAGTGTTTCCAGTGCACCCATTTCAGTTTGATCCAGTTCTTGAATTTGGTTTTTTTTTGTTATTTTTTTTATTATTTTCCACTCTTGTTGGGTTGGTACTGGTAAAACGGAATCTATAAGGATATTTCAAAAACAAAAATTCGATACTTATTTACATTTATTTATCAACATCCTGAAATTCTGTTAGTAGGTAATAGGTATTTACATATTTAACATTACATATAAAATCTGATTCTCTATTCTAAAATCTATTACGATTATAAAAGATAGATGACGATTATAAAAAAGAGATGACCAAAGTTCACAAATGTATTACAATAAAAACTCCTTAGTAACTTCTATTTTTTGCTTTTTAATGTTAGCAAATCTTTATTTGATTTAATTGAAAATAAAAACGATGATTCCAATTCGAAATCGTTTCCTGCATCTGTCCCGTTAATTTGCATTTTAATCGCAGTTGGCAAGAAATTTATTACTTAAATGTATACAAATATAATTACGAAAAAACTCCGCCTCTAGACATAAATATTATATTTACGGTGAATAAATACAACATACAGCTGGTATTGAAAAAAGTGAATCTAAATTAAACAAGAGATTTAACGATGGAATGGCCATACATTATGTTAATATCTCACAATTCTTCCTTAGTGCTATAGGATACGATTAATGTGAGTAATTGAACCAAATACATATTGCAACAGTTAATAATGAACTCAAAAAGAAATTTTATTATATTATTTTATTGATAGGTTTTTCCCAAATTTTGGTAAAATACATTAGATTAGAAGTCCAACTAATTTATTTTCCCAATATTTGACTATGAGATTCCAACATAAATTAGAGACAACTTTGTTCCTGGTACGGAAAAGTGTTCTAAATAACTCATTTTTGACGGAGTTTTAAGTTGTGCAGAATGACTTGATGTGTTTACGATATCTATATATGAATCATAGGTTAAATCCTCGTAACAAGAGTTTAGTCTTAATGCAGTTCGAAACTTGTTTTGAATTCAACGTCATAAAATGCCATATAACGGCCAAAATGACACCATTCAGCCTGATGGAAAGCGTGAGCAGAATCTAAGAGTGGTGGTCACCTCATTGCGGATGCGGACCCAGTAAAGTAACATCCAAAGTGTATTGTACTGTAATTATATAGTATTACAACAGGAAATTGAATTGTTTCTGTTAGTCTCAACATCAAGTATCATCAACAACCCATGTCCCACTGCTAGGCTCGGGTCTCGCTCGGGTCTCCTCTCAGGAGAGGCCAGAGAGTCTCCAACCCGCACTTAAGGCCATACGTCCCCACGCTGGCCAAGTACGGGTTGGAGACTGGCAAGACTACGTTGTGGCTACGTAATCTTACCGTTGGATATTTTTTAAGCCGCAAAGGCCTCCAGCTAACTTTCACGACTGTTATCCTATGATAACAACCGGGACCGACTGCTTAACGTGACCTCCGAAACACGGAGACGCTCATGTTACCATGCCACCAGCGATCACCCCATCTAGATACTGACCGCGACATCGTTTACCCTCGGTGATTGTTTCTAATCACAGAGTGCAACTGGGCTATGAGCGCCTCTGTGCTCTTAGTCTCAGTAAAACTTTATTATTTTACTTCTAAAATACTTTTTAATACAGTTCTGAGATCGAAAGTTGTTTGGAACTGAATTGAACCGAACTTTAATTACAAAAATAGCCCTCCTGGTTTCTACGTCAAAAGCCAGAATTTGTCCCTATACAATATCTTAATAGAAATCATTCAACTCACAATATTACAACCAAAACACGATATATATTTAGATCAAAGACGAAAAAGATATGTTACGTACAATTATACTATTATCAAAGTAAGATAAACGGGACATTTGTCTATGAAGTCTGACATTGTTTGAGAAGGAAGGGTAACCTTAAGTTTTGATAAAAATAAAAAAAAATAATCAAGGCGAAAGAAACACTTTTTGAACCCTTTATAGAGTTGAAACCTCTATATACATGAATGTATATCATATAAGGCTAACGTGTACTCCTAATGCATTTAAATAATAAATATATAATGATTTTAACCTATAAGTTTAATTAATATGTCGCCTCTTTGATAATATTAGTATAGGCGCCCAATTGTTTTCTTGTTAAACCATGGAACGCAGTGACATCTTACGTCACGTGCACGGAATCGGTTGGAGGGTTATCGATTTTAGATATAAAAGCGTGAGTGTCAAGAGAACGGGGCTCAGAACCTCAGAACTTCAGTTCAGATCGGACTTTCAATCGGGATCGTTTGTTCACTGGTACACTACTATTGTCTCTAACATATAGCATATATAACATATAGCATATATAACTGTGTTATGCTATTTTTCAAATATAAACCGTTGTAGAAATATTTGGTATTGTTACCGTGTCTCTTGAGACCTACGCCATGACATCTCTACATCAAGAACATACTGATGATGGACGCGTTGCGCAGACCTCTCAGGTGTCGTTAAATATAAGTTTTTTTTACACTTACAAACAAATGTTATCAAAACGTAAATACTTTTAACGTTTTATAACCAAATTGACTATTTTACGAATAAAGAAGGTTATGAAACCCACGAAAATTTCGACCACAATGGTCGCTCAGTCTTAATAAGGATGTCGAAAATAAACAACACGAGAAACTACAAAACACTAATGAAAAGTTCGTTATATGCTAACCACGCAAAATAATGATAGGCTCTATGCCTACGGATACCATTAAAACATATAAAGAACACTGAAGAAGCCTTCTTCTATTTCCCATACACTTCAGAACTATCGATCCAACTTTTCAAATGTATACGAAAATTTATAAAATATAAAGGAAGTTGATGCGGCAAAATAATTAAATACACAACTAAGTATATTTTGCCGCCACAATACACTCGGCAAATACAATCATAACCTAGTACACAAAAAATATATAAAAACTTATTATAATAAACGACCTGCTTTGACACATAATCTTTATATATTTACTAGGCGATAAAATATATGAGCTTAACAAAAATGCTAAGAACTAAATACCAACTTACTTAAACTTGCAGGATTTGTATATTAAGTAGAAATTATAAACACAACCAAACATCAACAATCCTGTAACGTAATCTACCATTGCACCATTAAGTAGATATGTCGTCGGTATATTGGCAAAGTTGGGATAGTACAATTTCACTAGCGATATTTTATTATTAAACGGTAGATTATTAAACGGTAGATTGTTAATCTACTTTTCTAATAATTTAACGATTTTTTTAATGACATAGTAAGATAGGTTAGGGTTATTTCTTTTTTGTTTTAATAGTAAGTTAAACGTTAGTTGAACGGCGCGGTTTAGTAATTTAAAAAAATAAAATGAACTCGATTGATAATCTACCGTTTAATTATAATATCAACAGTGACTAGTATCAGTAGTAGAGTATGAATATCAGAGTTTTCGCTAAACTACTGTGTCATAGTGCTAATAAACATATCTTTATTTTACTAAGTAGCTACATATTATAAGTAAATCACATCCAGATACAAAACAGATAATCATTCATTTGTCAAGGGTCGGTATCAAACCGACGGCCTCTGACTTATGATCAGGATTACTAGCCTCTCCGTGAGGCCGGTTATATAAACAGTTATTTAATATATTCCATACTTATATTATAAATGCCAAAGTAAATCTGTCTGTTTTAACGCTTTCACGGTTAAACCGCTGCACCAATTTCAAGTTTGGCATGGAAATACTTTGATTTTTGAGGAGGATCGGCTATTATTTAGTGCGATAACCGACAAACACGCGGACGAAGCCGCTGGCAAAAATATATAACAGGCCAACAGACAATCTATTGTAGCTATATACGTAAACATACAAATCAGAGACACTCAGCATTACTGTAAAAGAATTGACAAAGAGGCGTTACCAGCCGTAATAAATACAATAAAAAACCTATCACAATGATTTCATCGCCATTATAATTTTTCTACACATCAATGCCATGGTCTAAACTATTCGATGTGATGACTAAGTTTATAACATAGATATCACACTTTAAAACCACTTGATCACAACACTGCATAAATAATATCTGTGTTGAAACCCATCTTTAAATACATCCAGCAAATTGTATATTTCACTCACAAATTTAAAGCTCAGTCAATTTCGCCTGGATCTAATAAGGATTTATCGATTAGAGTCTGCGTAAAATTCGCCACCAAATCCTGTGGGGTCATATCGTATTGTCTTTCAGGTACATCTTGGGATACATCAAGGTCATTGATTGAATTGACCGAGTTCTGGTCGCTGAGAGAGAGGCTCGTGTCGGTGTCATCGCCGTAGCAACGGCGCTTGTGATCGGATGCAAAGTTGTGGTAGGAATGTTCTACGCGAATAGCTTGCATTGTGTTGCTGGAATAAACAGATATATTAAAGTATTATACCATTAACAAAGCTTTATAGAAGACACGTGCTAATTACAATATGTTTAGCAATTCAAGCTCTTGTTGCAAAACATTTAGTTAATTTTTCAATAAAAGTTGCATGAAATGACGATGAGGGTAGAATTGAAAATAATGTGATGGTACTTTGACTTCTCTTTCAGCGCATTGTTTGTGCAAAAGTTGAGTCTGAATTGGTGGGAATATGCTTGAATATAAATATTTAAATCTTTGTAATTTATAACGTATTGTTAAGTTTTCGAATCATGCAACAAATCAGAAGTCAGAAACCTCTACATCAAACCCAAATAGTCTAAATACGCTATGTCCTATAACCTTCTTTAATAAATAATCAATTAAATATATAAAAAAAAATGAGACTAAGTTCATTTGATTAATCCATTTAAACAAACAACATACAAGAAATTTCTTTAATTTGACTATTTATTTATAGATAAGTGTATTCAAGAATTGATAAAGTTCACCTTGTAACAGTTTAAAATTATGTTATCATTTTCAATAACATACACACTACAATAAAGTGAATTATATTACAAAATTCTTTACCTATTTAATTTTTTTTCATCAATCATCAGCCAGCTTAACGGAAGTTATACCCACAGCCTCACAGAAAACCGACGTGAAACAGCGCTTGCGCTGTGTTTCACTGAGTGAGTGAGGATACAGGAGGCCTATACCCCAACCCCTCTCCCCATCTACCTCCCCGTCCCCCAAAGTAATTGTGTCGTCTCTGATGCTGCGTGATCGCTTACCATCAGGCGACACGTCTGCTCGTTTGTTTCCTATCAATCAACAACCCATAATGTCCCACTGCTGGGCTCGGGTCTCCTCTCAGGAGAGGGTTAAGGCCATATGTCTTTCGTTTATTTTTTTTAAATAATAATAATAATATTTGGGACATCTAACATACAACGCCATCAAGTCTTAAACCAAGCAAAGCTTGTAATGTGTAAAAAAAATCAATAATAATAACACACAACGCCATCTAGTCGCAGGCTAAGCGGAGCTTGTCTTTTGAGTACTTATGAGACTGATATAAATATATATATATACTTTTTTGTAAATTCATGCATATTTTACATAGAAAATACCCAAACTCCGAAACAAAAACTTGCAGTTCATACAAACATTTGGTCCGACATGGGAATGGAATCCGAGACCTCAAGCACAGCAGTCGCTTACGGTACCATTGCGCCATCGAGGCACTCAACTAGCTACGTAGGTATGTATTAGACGATGCTTGTTTGCCACCATAGTGGTTGATATAGTTATACAAGTCATCATTGGAATGTAAGTGTAGTGTTTACTACGTAAATGGAATAAGTAATTACAGAAGCGAAACATATTATGTAATAGCGTGGACGGCGGTTTCCGTTCGAAACGCGTGTACATACATCACTTACTTACCTACCGTTTTTTTTACATATAACATGCAATCGACAAACCAGTTACTAGAACAGTTTACTTCTACTGTTTATTTATTAATTAATGTTATGATTTGATGAGGCTAATAGCCTTAAATGTGTAGTGTGTTCAAAACGAAAAAAACACCGGTTAGAGGGTTCAGATTAACCGCCGGTTAATGTAAAAGAGGATGAAATTAAGTCGACCCATAAATGTCGAAGCATTGCTCTGGCTAACTATAGCACAGTTTTATATATTCTTTACCTAAAGATAATCATAGTCTGCAAATAGATTAATAAAGTATAGCGTAAATTGAGCCGAATTGAAAACCAGACATCAGACTTTCGTTTGAGACATCGCTGAATTGAGTCCAAATTTGGTGCTGCAAAATTCTTTTACGCATTCTATTTCGTTTATTCTTTTTATTTTATTGTTTTCATAATTTTCATGTGCCAATTATTTTATGCTTTCAAAGTCAAAGATCTCGGCCAGTCCAGCCTGATCAATCAATTCAATGGTAAAAATAACTTGATCGCGTTATTTTCTGTACATACACATAATGTATCTTATAAACAAGTTTAATCTAAGCTTGATACCAGACTTAAAAAAGTACTGGCTTATGTATTAAGAATAACAACAACAAAAATTGTTTTAAACTGCAAGAGTATGTTTAAGATAATTCTTTTTAAACTATAGTTCTACACATTTCTGTTATAAACAAAAACTGTATGTCTAAATACTTCCAGAATTATTCAGTTATTTTTGAATTTTTATTATTAATTCTGTGAATTGCAATCGGTTTATCAAAATAAATGAATTTGTTTTAAACTATACGTGTACTTTCACATTACAGTACATTCTTCTACGCGATACTTTTTAATTTATAACAGCAGATGTGATAAACTTAATGTCAAATTACGTTCAGAATTAACGAGTTATTCTTAAGTTTTAGTATTGTCTATCTAATGTCTAAATTCCTCAAAAGCGGCTCCAAAGATTTTCATTAAATTTTAAATTTTATGCGGGGTGTTTCGGGAGCGATGAATAGATCTAGCTAGTTCATTTTTAGAAAGTTTACAATCGTCAAAAAAATTTACATTCGTTAAAACATCTATATATCTATAAAATTATCGCCAGAATAGTGACTACAAGACGACAGTTTGGTGCACGCAGGTAGCTTTCCATTGTCTACTATTTGTTTTACTCTTCATTGTTATTGCAAAATGTACCTCGGAATGTTTGGAGAGTACAAAAAAAGTACTCTAACAATATATTTAGGGTCGATTCTTAAGAATTTTGAAATAATCTCCGTCTTCGATCGTTTGAAGCATACAGACAAAAAATCCCTTTTTCTCGAAACTACGCTTTCCGACATCTTGGTATCGGCGGTACCTTATTGTTTAATATTATTTAAGATTTTTTATTATTCAAATACCGTTTCTCTGTGAGATTAACACGATTTTTGAAATAGTTATCAATTTAAATTTGCTATAAATTTAATTAAAAGTATATTAAGTAACAAACATATATTTCTATATGTACTTATTTTGTATCCTTTAATTTTTTCCTATTCAGTTCTGATATGGAACTCAGTGCTTAATAAAAACATTTTATTTTTTATGGACACTTATACGTCGAGGTGGTTTAATTAAGTAGGTATTTAAATACGTAATTTCAAATTATATTTGTTAATTATATCTAGATGAAGTAAATGAAAGCGAGTTATTGACATACCTATTGCAAATAAAATGGGTATAATCACCTGGTTTTCCTCAAAACAGGTCGACCCATTTCGACTTGAAGTTCCAATGAATACAACTTCGCTAAAGATTCCAGTTTCTCTTTCTCCTCCGGATCGTGGAAACTGGGCAACTTCAGCTCAGTCTGGCAAGAATCTTGAAGGAACTTTGAAAGTTGTTCGTTCGCCGCGCTCAATATTAAAAACCCAGGTCTTTCATCTCTTATTCTCCTGCACCCCGCCCTTATTTCTCTCACTTCAGTCACACCTGCATTCCCCATCGAGTGCTCACTATAATAATGATCGCTTTGCGGGGATTTTTCGCTTAAATTCAAATCGCTCGACGAAGTTTTCTGCAGCGAAAAATTTGTTCGCGGCGTCTGGTTAAAAGATTCATCCTTTTGAGCCGATTTCTCCTGAAACGCCTGAAAGGACTGAAAAAACGACTGATTAGCGTTTTGTCCAGACACTCCAGCGTTTTTGATATCGCTAAAGCTGCTGAAAGAGGAATGGGGCTGAAGTATGTCACGATTTTCTTTAGAAACTAATTCCTCTTCTAAATCGACTACCGTTTTGGAATCTGACATCATTGCATCGTCATCGTTTCCCGAATCTACTTTAGGCCGTTTCTTTTTAAATCTATTTTTGCAACTGGTCCACCCACTTTTGACGAGCATCTTTTCCTTTTTCAGACGTTTCGGCGGAGGCATGCTACTAGTTGATTTGGGAGAGTTGTTATTCACGGATTTAGTAGTTTTGATTGTGAGACTTTTATTAAAAACTTTCAACTCTTCAATGCCTGGCCAGTCTGTCAGTTCGTCATCTCCTTCTCTATCACTGTCATTAGTCACTACACCATCAGAATCGCTACTACTGAGCGAGCTGGACTCGTTGCCAGCACAGTCCATCCCGCTATTAGAATCTTCGAACTGTAAGGGATTTCTCAAAGAGTTCTGGGGATGAGTTTTATTCAACATTTTGAACTTTCTGTGGTATTTGCCATCAAAGCAGCCTTTTCCTGAACTAGTACTAGGACTGAAAAATGGCGGGAGATCAGTTGTTATTTTGTAACCTGTCATTTTTGAGAGGGTAGGGGTTCCGTTTTTGGACATATTTTTATAGACAAAATTAAAGCTTGAGCTGCCGGGCAAAGAAGGCGTTGTTATCGTAGCAGGCTTCGCACCTTCTGCGTTCTGGGATTTAAGGACAATCTTTCCTGGTTGCAGCACCGGTTCCTTTCTAGGTAGGTCCGTGTCATATTTTCGTGATTTAAAATCATTTTTGGAGAAATATGCCGATTTTGACGAGCAACCACCGCTAAAGGACCTCTCTCTCATTTCACAGCCATCCCCTTTATCTCTATGAGACCATTTTCTTTTCCCGCAGAAAGCGTTCCTGAAAAAACAACTAAAAAAACATATTCTATTAATACTAGATGTTGGAATGCATACTCTAAATATTTATTACTCTAAATCTAAAGGATTAAAAAGGACTGATTTGCATATGTAGGAAAAAAATTGAAAATTTCAGACCCACATATCAATGTGTTTACCAACAGCCTTGTACGGAACAAATAACTTTGCCCATAGTGCCGTAGGCTTTCGTCTCTAGTCTTACTGTCACAAGCCTCTTGCCTTTAGAAACATAGACTCTTTTAAGGCCAAATTGTTTTCAAATTCATGAATAAAGTTTTGTACGATATACGTTGTTATTTTTAAAACAATTAACACAATACTGGGAACTTTATTCGCACTGCAGTTCTCGTGTTCCCGTAGACGTAAACGAAAACATCTTAGTACAAGCTTAGTATCGTATACGCTAACTTGGGTAACATAAGGAACATTTCACTTTTGTATTTGGAAATACGTAAGAAGCGTACTGAAACTGTACTACAAGAGCACATAATGTACACTTCGTAAACAATAAAGATTTTTGATTTTGAGTATGTTTATCAGCTGTCTGGTTGCCATAGTACAGGCTATGCCTAGTTTGGGATCAAACGGCCGTGTGTAAAACATGCGAGAATAATGTTATTATTTAATTACTGACTAAATTAAGAAGTTTTTGATATGTTTTAGAGAAAGTAAATGTGTTTTTTTAGACTATGTTTTAAGTCGTGAATACACCTAAATAGTTTGATAATCGAATATATTTGTTTCAGTTGTGAAAAAGACTAGAAAGAAAAGAATACTTCATTTATTAGTTTATTATAAAATGTATTATGTCCCACCCAAACACTCGCGAGGCAACTCACATTGCGTTTCAGCATGAGTTTCAGTGAGTAAAGAGGGCAGGAGTGTTAGCGATCCACAGTCCGCACACTAGTATAAGTGTGGATGACTGTCTCGCGTCGCCCCTCACGTATATTGACTCGCGCCTAAAAACCGACACAAAGTGGAGCGACAGCGAGGCGAGGCGATGAAAGACGAAGGACCACGAGCGCACCGTCTTCATTCTCGCAATTACATTGCCTCGTGTACTCTCGTTAAGAGCGAGTATAACGTATTACAATATCTTGAGAAACACCTACGTACGCACGCTCGCTTGCACGCACACACGTTCGCTCACAAGTAAGGTCATCTTATCCCTCTTTATATTATTGTATTATTCAGTGTCTATGGCATCCAAACTGATGATACACATGTTTATAATATTTAAATATTTCACCCAAAATTATTTACCCGGAGTATATCCTAAATCCTAAACTCTACAGAATTACACGATATGATGCTGTACTATCAATATATACCTCTTTAAAAATGAAAACTTATGAGGTCAATACAATTAGCGGTATTATCGAACTACGGCATATTCTGATTATATCCGATAGGCAACTATGAGATGATAACTTTGGAAAATTATATTATTTCAATACGAAAGAGTATAAATTAAAATTACGTTAATTACATCAGCATCATCTCAGCCGAAAGACGTCACTACTGGACATAGGTCTCCGCCAAGGTACAGCACAACAAAAAGACAACATAAATGAAACAAGTACGTAGTTGGCCATGCCGTAGTTTTAACTGTTTTCTTTTAAACACATTTTATATTTCTCTTTCACTATCAGACTTCCAGATTCCAATATAAACTCGATGAAAGCGACATAAAAAAAAAAGTTTACTTATCTATGACAAAATTATCAAAAGTATTAATAAACACATACCTGTCAGTCTTGGAGCGTGTTTTGTGCCTGTTTCCATGCATCATGGGAGCCAAAACTTGACCCTGAAGAATTATAGTCGCCGGCAAAGCATTAGGCTGAAAATGTTATGTATACCCATAAATAATACATGATTGTCAATGTTTCACTTTGAAATGTATATTATCAAGGCTAAAGTTCAGTTCTCTACGTAACAGATAAGTGAGATAAAATAGATAAATGTTACGTTTTCAGATCATAAATCGGTATGTCAAACATGTTTGTAAGTTAAATAGTTTATACCTGTTAGGCAAACTAAACATCATAATGATCAGCGTTTGAATCTGAATTAAATGAAAAATTTAATGGCTATGGCTTCTCTCATTGGCTGACGTATTATTTTCATCGAATTTAATATAGACTCTATTTTACTGTATATCTTACACTAGCTTTTTTCCGTAGCTTCGCTCGCGTGGAGATAAATATTTTCATCTCCTATTTTACCCCCTTATGGGTGTCATTTCTGAAATTCCTTTCTTAATGCTCAATTAAGTTATATAAAGAACCTATATGCAAAATTTCAGGTTTCTTGGTTCAGCAGTTTGGACTGTGCGTTGATCTCTGGGTATCTTAGTCAGACAGCCACCTTTTTTTGTATATCTAATCTAGTGTGAGTTCAGGAATTGCATATAAAGTGAATTTTTTATGGAATAGGGCAATGTTTTTGAGTTTTTTTACAAAAATTCCTAATAACTGTCCGAAGTAAGGACGTTGCCGATGGATAACCAGAAGCCAGTGCCCACAAACATACAACTAGTTCAACATTCGAATTCAGTTCGCCCTCAGGGTTTTGGAGGTACGATGCAAGTCACTTCGTGGCAAAACTCATATTTAGGTAAAGCTAGTTGAATTAGTAGCCGATCTCAAATAATATTGGGATATAATAGGGTAGGAATATGACCAAGCGAGTTACGTGTGTAAGCGGTTTAAGGACTTTATAGTAATAGCTCACACATTAGAATAACACATACACTACTATTTACATACGGTCAGAGCCTCGGGCAAAAACTAGTACGATATACATATGGAGCCATGGTATCATTCTGGACAATTGCGCCGAACTATGGAGTGGTATAATGCTCTCTCACTCATAAAAATACAAACAAAGTAACTGAGTGAAGGATGAATTATACATAACATTCACAGTAACACGTTTATTAAACATGAGTTATTATACCAGTTCAAAGGCTCGTAAAATAGTAAATATATTTGAGTATTCTTTGAAAAATGTGACAGATATAGCAATCTATAAAACTTCAATGTATTTTGCCATTCATAATCATGGAATTATGCACATGTTAAAGTAGCCAGAAACGAAGAGCAATACCAATAACCGGACTATTGATTGATGAAAAAGTGAAAAGTCGAGAGTCACACAATTATTACTGGAATAAGCTAATAGGGTAATAGGGTAAAAGTCCTTTTAAAAAAAATAAAGAGTCACACAATTGCATATAGGTATATCCCTATTGCAAAGTCTAGTATAATTCAGTCCACCATACCAAATGGGATTATAATTACATATGTGATATATATGTATATATATGAAGTCCACTGATGGTCATAAGAGGCTTATGTCCATTAGTGAATGCTTTAGAAAAGAGTTCTTGGTCAACCACACCACGCTCGCCAAACAGGTATATTTTAAGCCAAGTTTTTCTACTCTTTGTCTTTAGTTTTCTCATACGACACCGTATGTGGTGTCGACGGAATTAAGCTAACTATGCAGGTTCATAAGGTGACCCTCTAGAAAAGAAACCTGTAAGAAAAACTGATAGGATTCTACATCGGTGATATGAAATCTGACATTATCATACTTTGAACGTGAACCCATCAGAAGCCACTGTACTCAATCGATTACAGCCATATTCCTGAATGTCAATTGACCAACTTGTGAATATAAAGGGCTTTGTTATTCATTTATTTTTGCTTTATTTTTTACGTTCTGTTTTTTTTTTATTTATATATGAATATTAAAACAAAAGTAATTTAAAAATATCGGTACGTTTCGTTTGCCCTCTAATGGGTTAAACTTAATTTCTGAAAAATGTATTAATCTAGCTCACCTCGGTAGTCACACTCAGTATTTCAATAGGAGGAGATCTCTTCCCATCTGCATACTCCACGGGCATTCTTTTATACTTCCGTTTCCTTCTTGCGTTTGCAGGTCTGGTCGGTGAGAAGTTTTCATTAAAGGAATCAGATTCGAAGTTGCCAATCTGGCAGTAATGCCTGGATTTGAGACTGGAATTGTGCAGGTTGAGATGGGGATCGTCCGAATCCGATAGCGGCTGAGTGATAAGCGGAGCCTGGGGCGGACTACTAGAGCTGCCATCTTCAACTAGACTTACTGTTACTGCCGCTGCTGAAACAAGTTTAAAATTATCAGGATTTACGTCCAAAGATATTATACTCCTAGCGGAGCACCGTGGTATTACCCGCGGCACGACATCAACCACGGGCAACGCTGCGGGGCGAAGCAAATCTAAACAAAGTAGCCTAAGTAACTCCATATCTGTGAAAGTACGGTCAAAATCGGTCTAGCTGTTCCAGAGATTAGGCGGAACAAACATAAAAAATTTCAAATTGATTTTTTTATTTAAGTATTGTATATACTTTCATTTGCATTAAGTCAAAAGCTGTATATTTAAAATTACAATCAGACACTTAAATTTTATTTATTTAATTAAAATTTAATGATTAATAAAGTACTCAGCCGCCTCTATTTGCCTGTTTTTTTATCTGTAAGTGATCGGTTTAAAAAGTATAGAACGCATGTGTTACAGTCGGGCAAGGCAATGGCTTTAGTATCATTCATACAGCAAAACCAAATATACTATAAAAACCAATGTATTATGGAACCATTTCTCTTAAAAAGATCTGTTACAGTAATTATGTATAAAATATGTATCTATACTTATATAAAATTTAAAATATTTCTGTAATTATTTTAAAACTTCCTTTTATGATTTTATCCATTCCCTCTACACATTTCCTATAAAAGACATGCTCTATGCAACAAGTTGATAGGATACTATATCATGCAAAAAGCTAATTCCTGTAAAAACCAAAACCTCATAATAATGTTAGACCATTTAAAATTAAAAACAATTAATTTTATTATATCCCCAGTGTTAATTACTTAAAAATTAAGATGAATCAAACGACACCTCCTAAGCAAAAAACCTTTAAGCCATTACCTTGCTTAAGATATATACATCAATACACCGGAGAACATCACCCTCCTTGTGGTGTAGTCGGGTGAAATGCTACTTAAAGTAGAAAAAACGAAAATCGACGATTTTTTTACATGATAGAACAAAGCACTAAGCAGTATATTCAATACACAATGCTGGGACAGATTTGTTCCTCATCTTAAAATGGTTCCACCTCACCTCTAGCCAATATTTTATATTGTGTGATAATTTTTTTGTATGTATCAGTCTGCCAACTTTGGCACTTTACTCTGCCTGTCTGGAAAGCATCTCTCTCATGCTGTCTCTTTAGATTGGCCTTTTTAGAGATGTACTGCCCTGGTCAATCATATGGTAGTCTGATCATCATGATAATATTTTTGTAAGAAAAATATAACTTTTAAAGGCAAGTAACTTTTTATAAAATTTTCATGCATTAAGAGCCTGTTGCAGCCAAAGCCAATGTTAAGATACCCTCCCCTATTTCGGTGTGGACGCTCTAAGGTGGGTATTTCACTTGATTCTTAAATTGAAGGTCCATAGGTAGTGGTCACTTACCATCACGTGACTGTGGTACTCGTTTGCCCCCTATAGTGTAGAAAAACAAAAGAAACATGTTATATTGAGGTTAGTCAATAATATCCTATAAATTGGATACTAATATTTATTAATATACATGGAAGGAAACTTTATCTGTATCTGTTATGGCTACACCACTGAACTGATTTTAATGAAATTTAGTATTGAAGTAGTTTGTTTGTTTAAGAAGAACATAGGGACATTCTAGTATGTAATATATGGCTCAAACAGACCTGCAATTGGGTTTATTACTTATTACAGTACTGGGCAAGAAATAATGTACATCAACCTCATAATTTCGGCTTTGTAGAGTGTTGTTACTTTCACACAAAATACAACAAACAGTCCGTACCTCCACTGAATTTGTCGAACGACTGACAAAATGTAACACATGTTGTGTGCGAAAAGGACAATACTCTACAAAGCTGAAATAAGCCGAATGACTCTTACTAGAGGTTGATGTACATTATTTCTTCTCCAGTACTATATAGTAAGCAGTTAACTAAAGTGATAGAGAAGCCTGGAATAAGAAAATTCTGTACTACCTTTTTTTCCTCCTCCAATCAAGTTAGAATAAGGGTAAGAACTAGTTATCTGCTAGGACAAACTTGTTAAGAGAACAGAGAGAACATTTAATTATACTTTACAAGATGGCAAAAAACTGTCATTATTTTTTGTACTTTAAATGAGTCCACAGTACTTTAATGTTGATTGTTATAATAATTAAGGATTATAGTAAGACTGTTACAACAGTGCTTTTGTGAGACAAATAATTGTGTTCTTTTTCCAACTACACTGAAGCTTTGGTGGTGTATGTTTGTATTTTTTACCAAAGAGCGTAACTACTGAACTGATTTTAATTAACAAGATGTTAAAAGATTTGCAATAGTGGCCAGTGTGATAAAGGCTGTATAAATTTTATCAAAAGTCTACATAGTCGGGTTATGGTTTCTCAAACAATTTTGTTCATTTCTGCATTCATTACATATAATAAAGTGATTGTAAAAGTTTTGCTCTGTATTTTATTTTATTTTCAAAAAATGAATACTAGCTGTATGAGTTTTGCTCGGTATTTTATTTTATTTTCAAAAAATGAATCCTAGCTAGATATATTGATCCTCCCCAAAATTCCCTGCATACTAATTTCACGAAAATCATTGGAGCCCTTTCAGAGATTCAGATTGTATATATACAAGAATTGCTAGATAGATAGATATATAGATAGATAAATAGTAATAAAAAATGTTTAATATTCATTATTATCATCATTTTTTCAGCTGAAGGATGTCTACAGGTGGACATATACAACAACTGGTCCTAGCATAGCTTATTCATATAGATTATATTTATAGCTTAAAGTTCATTAAATTTTAGGATCGATATTAATGGTGATAGATTAAGAATAGGGATAGGAGTACCCCCTTCACCCCATGGGTATCGTAAGATCTGACCAAGGTATTAAACTATGCAAGGCAATATCATTGTAAAGAGAAGAAAAACTAGGAACAAACTTAATACCAAACTGTCTGGCCAGCGTAGTAAAGAGATCAAAACCTCTTTTCTAAGGATTGGCCTTTGTCCAGCCATAGATTATTATAGGTTGTTGATAATGATGATAATGATGAATTTTAAGATTTCTTTAGTTTTAGTAGCTTAAATAAATTAAACATCTTGTGTATTAGTAGATTTTATCACTTATTTAAGATAATACACAGATGACAAATGTTATTTGATATGAAGTTACAGTTTGTTAAGTTACTTTTAATTCAAATCGTCAATGGAATAGAATTGTAATTAAGTAAAATACTAACGCAGATTTCCGGCAGACCTGGTCCGTCTGCGGAGTCCAAGCTTTCTCCGCTCCTGCCTTCCACAGTTACTCTCCTCCAAAGCCAGATTTAAATCATGGGACAACCTCTCCATGATAACTAATAGACCTCCCCTTTGCCCATTATTATCACACAAAGATCTAGAACATACGATGCAGCGGCACACCAAGTTTATGCCACTAGACTAATGTGACCCACTTCTTACTACCCTTTCACAAATGCAACGAATATTCCATCACACTGCACTTTCAAAACACTAAATAACACAGAACCAAATAGCTCGTATCAAACAACAACAGAAACTACATTTCGGGAGTCCTTGAATAATGTATATATAACGGAATGTTTATACTTAATATTTATTTAAACAGAGCACTTTCTATATTCATCACAACGGAATACATTCATTCGGTTTATAAAAATTAAAACATAACTTCCTTCTATTGATTTCTTTGCTGGGAATGATTTTACGATGCACATTGAATGAATGTAGTTATTTCCCTGCCCATTTATTATACGACAATGAACATTACGAGTAATGGATGAAGAATACACTCTCAATACGTATCAATCTAAAGACAAGACACAAACAAGTTCGAAATCAGTATTCTCACTCTTTTAATGTCTTCGTCCCTTTTTAGTAGGGTGACCAACAATAGTATTTATTAGGAAGAACTAAATCTTCAGACAATTTTTTTTTATTTGGTTTAAATTGTATTTCTGTATAGTAGACTGTATTGCAGACTCGTAGAAAAAACTTCAGTTTTGTTATTATTCCATGGAGCTACTGTTATCAGACCTTCGCAATCCTGTGAGTAAACTGAATTCCGATCTAGAGCTAGAAGGCATCCCTCAAATTTATTACCATATATTTAAGGAATGACTTTCCAATAAGGCTTCCTATAAATGTTCATGACAACCAAGAACGAAAGTTTAACGTTCTCTTCAAGATACGGGCGTGAAAAACCATCAAACCTCAATACTCTAGGCTGTTTTCAAGCATTTCTTGAAGGGAAATTCCAAGAACACTTTTGATCAAACGAGGAAACGTACCTAGAAGTACAGTTTTTTCTATGTCTTTACCTTTACTAAGCTTTTAGGTGCCTACTATGTAAGGTATAGGTATATGTATTGCATGTTACAAGTATTTAATAATTACTAGTAAGTAACTATCCCAATTTCCAAATAAAAAGTAATCACGTGTTCACTTCATCTGGATTTATTCTCGGTTGGTTTAACGTAGGGCGCAGCCTCCTCTAAGCACAAATATATCTGATAATACTTTTACTTACCCTTCAGATAAACAGGGCGTATGAAAAGAAAGAGAATGGGTTAAGACGCTATGTACGTTGGTCCCTACAAGCTTAATTAGAAACGTTGCAGTCTTTGGAGGTTTGGACTTTACTTTTGTTTTTTTTGCTATTTGCAAACGTAATTAATCGCTTTGAACAGAACTTCCTAATGTGTTACAGATGCATATAGCGGAATCAAATTCATCGTATAACTTGTCGAAAAAATCAATGAGTTTTGTTAATTTTGGCTAAGAAGTTTGATTATCACTACTTATACTACTAATACCAACCTACTTATAACAACTTTGATTATCTGATGTTTGATTATTTGATGTTTATATCTCAATAAAAACTGACTGGCTATTGATGAACTTGAACATGTTAATAATGGTATTTTTCTAAATCAAAGTTTATATTTTTTATAAATAGAAATCTTCTTTTTTCACACATGATTTTTAAAGAATATCATATTAACAACTGTTACCCTAATAAAGGTTAGCAGAAAATAAAATGTATGCTCTGAGGAATAATCGTTGAACTATATTGTGATCAATCAGTGAAGTTGTATTCACGGTGCTTGTTTTACAAAACAGAGATATTTCAGAGACATAATTTATTAATTTTAAATATAATAATATTTTATTAATACTTTAATCTTCCTATTTTTTATCTGCTCTAATTACCCAGAAATTCAATTTTTGTAGTGACCATTAAATCAAGTAATTTTTTGATGAACAGTGTAGAAACACATTTAAGCAATAGTGTTGCCATATTAGTGACTTTTCACTAAAACTTGTGTTTTTGAATCCCCACAAGTGGCAAAATATTGCTTTTATTGGCTAGTGGATTTTTCTTCTGGTTTATTAGTAATTAGTAGTAAATAGTAGTAAGATAAACAGGGACAAATGTTTGTACACGTAAACTTTTGATAGGATATTAAGAAAATAAATTAGAATGAAGTGTTCAGAAAGAGAAGAATAATTAATTTTAGGCAATGGAATGATAAAGCCTTTGTAACAGAGAGCGGAAGGTATCAGAATCTGGACTTTGAAAGCATAGTAAATAAAATAAGGACGTAATTCTGAATTATATCTGCTAATCTAATACCGTTGACGGAGCTACACTCATGACAACCCAATACAGTTTTACTGACTCATTCACTACTTCATTTGATAAAACCAATTAATACCAAAGACTAAAAAAATATTATAATGTCTACAAAGGTATAATGTAAAACATAGTGACTATTAGAATGGGACGCTTCTTGTTAGTGATTTTCTGGTGATTTTAAATGTTGAACCTGGTGAATTTAACTGTTGGCAACATTATTCCAGGCCGTTAAAAACTGGTGGAGGTGCATCATAATAAATGACAATATTTAAATGCCGGCAACACTGAAATTAACGCTTGCGCGTTCAGTTGTCAGTTTTTGCGCCAATTTCGTTATTATTTTTATTTTGTTTTAACTTCTTCATCTTTCAGTTTCAAAGCCATATCTGGAGTTAGAAACAAATCAAACAGGACAAAAATAAAGGTACAACAAAAGTAAAGTTTACTATTATTATTGCTTTAGTTGTAATTGAAATCAACAGCTAGCGTCTGTTTTCCGTATAATCTAAAAAAAGCTTTTGTAATACAAATAATTGAAATGTTTGTACAAAATTTATGATGTATCATAGATTTTCTTTGTTTATTCGTTTTTACTGAACCAGAAATCAATGTTTTTACTGTTACAGTAGTTATCACAATTAGCTTGCCTAAAGTTTCTAATGTACCTTCTTAATTCATTTCCAATATTACAATTTTATTTTCATATTACACATTCCAAAATATGGTTATCTTGAACATCGATCAAGTGTTTTTAAGTTGTTTGTTTTGCCCGCCAAGCGTTTGTTTTATATTTCCAATATTTGTTATTATTCCAGCGCCAATGGAAGGTGCGGTGACACCTGATGGTGGCAGGCGCACCCGCGCGGCGCTCACTGAGATTCCCGTGCGACTGGATCGTCTTCGGGTCACTCCCCTTCAACCTGTCACTAACTTCAGGGAGAGATCCCCGGCATTGCCGTTAGGGTATTTAAGTCCGGCACCATCACCTGACGAACTGCTGATTCAGCAGAGAGGTATATCAGTTATTTGATTAAATTATAGTTTTATTTTATTCTTTAAACCTGTATTCATTATCAGCTTGTTGCAGTCCACTATTGGACATAGGTCTCTCAAGAAACCCCACAGAGCCCAGTCTGTTGCTTTTTACATCACATCGCTGCCAGCCCTCTTATGGTTTTGCATTAAAATTGGTTAATGCGATTGTTTTTTAATTTGATTTTATTTAGGTACTCACAGGATCTATAGTCTATACCCATTAAAAAAACTATTGTAATACTATGTCACTGCTCCTTTGTGTGACTTGTGATTTGTATGGCTTGCTTTATTGAAGGTATGTTAGTAAAAGATGTAAATATTTGAGTACCAATGAGTCAAAGCAACATTATTCAAAGTTTAATGAAATAAATATTACAAATGTAGTGTCATAAGAGGAAGAAACTATGTTAGACAGTACTGCAAAGAGTAGGTACTTGACTCAATCTGTCTATCAACCAGTCTGGCCAGAGTGGGACATAGACCATCACCTTTATCTATGGAGGCCTATTTAAAGCTGTAGATCATCATCATCTTGCTAGCCTTTATTATTCCCAAGATTTGAGGTTTTTACCTGAATATCAGTTTTTACATGGAGCGACTGGTATCGGACCTATGCAACCCTTAGGGTGATCTGAATTCGAAGGTTGAACTAGTTGTCAGTATATTTGCCCAGCTTCCTGCAAGAAGTGGTCGAGGGCCTTTTCCCGCAGCGGCCGGAGCACACCCCCGTCGATGGCCTATTCGGTCGGAGACGACGGCGGCGGAGAGGAAGTAGATCAGAGGGGCGGCTGTTCTGCGAATCCGTACAAAGAACACCACCCGCCCCGCCGCCCGCCGGACGGGGTACCAGCCCGAGCCCTGTGTGGGTGGCGGCTCTGACTGCCCAGAATAAGGCGTTCCTCCGGCGGCCTCAGGGGGTATTGGCGGTCAGAGCCATACGCGGATACCGCACGGTGCCGACCGAAGCGTCGTGCGTCTCGGCTGGAACACCCCCGTAGGATTTGGAGTGCTCGCCGAAGTTTATCGACGGGTGCCTGAATTCCGGGCGGAGAGCAGCTTTCGCTAGAAGGTTCGTTGGTCGTCGCGACTGGAGGCTCCACGTGCTGGCTTCACCACAGTAGTCATTCTCGATTGGGCAGGGCGGCAGCACCGGAACCTTTTATTCCGACTGCCGCAGGTGCTTTCCGGGCACGGTTGCTTCGGGAAGTACCTGCCCTCGGTCGCCAGGAGGGAATTGAGTCCCGCCTGCCACCACTGCGACTGCAGTGAAGACTCGGTCCAGCACACGCTGGCGGTGTGCCCGCTTAGGCGGCGCAGCGCCGGGCTCTCACTGCAGTTATCGGAGGAGATCTCTCGCTGCCGGCCGTCGTGTGCTCCATGGCCGGTGGCGAGAGCAGTTTTACCGCGGTCTTCTGCGAAAACGTAATCTCGCAGAAGGAGGCGGCGGAGAAGGGAGGACGACCTTCACTCGGACTCGACCTACCCCTGAATTTGAACCCCGGTGGGGAGAAGGTCCGAGGGGGTTTCCAAACAGGTGTCAGTATATTTGATTTGGCACTGACTTCCCAATAACAATTGCCATAGATGTTAGACAACCGGGACCGACTGCTTCACCATCCCTACTCCTTACTGCTATTAAGAATTTCTTGTAAGGGAAACCCAACAGCAGTCCGACCGGGTGTCGAACCCTTGACCTTTTTATGTGCAGTTGCTTACGCTTACAGACCAATGAGGCAGTCTCCTGAATTTTCCAACATTTAAAGCTGTAGATGATTTTTGTGAAATTGTAGTTTAAATATAAATATGTAATTTATGTCAGAAAATATATTGAGTCAAGTATATTATTATGTAATATAATCGAGTTTAACAGCTTATAAGTAAGTACACAGACTATCTTAACTAGTATTTTTCCAGTAATGTACATTTCCTAGTAATTTACAAGTTGTTGAGATAAGTGTTCCCATTATTGTTATTATTAGGTGATTAGTTTCTCCCAAAAGGTTCAAAATGCTGTTGATTCTGTCCATAAGTGGTATACTACTGCAATCTCTACAACATATCACTCTTAATAGCATCATTACTTTTGCTGATAGCTACATTATCATTATGCTAGATGACCACAAACTCATCTGGGTATATTGCCTACATAGCTTTCCTCTATAACCCAGATATCTCACACTGTAATAATAATTTTTCAATATTAGTTTCTGAGATTAGTGGTTAAAAACAGACTCTTCAGTTTTGTAATATTAGTAAGGATTTGTACAAAAACTTGTGGGAAAAATGGCAGAAATTGTATTTACAGCAATCACATTTTTAGTATCTACTATATTTATTTAAAAAATAGTAAGTGAATTGAGGATTAATAATATTGGTTAATATTTAGGCCCTGGTGACAATGGGTCTTCAAAAAAGGTGCAGAAGAAGTGAAATGCTGGGATTCATAGTGAATATAAACTCTTGAACCTCCTATGGGTACTTAATCTAAAGATATACTAAATTTGTTACTTTCTAAATCTAGAGAAATATAAGAATTTAAAAATTATTCTAAGTTTCGTTTGCGTTTTTCTAAATTCAAATTTTTGTATTGGAAGAACATGGCAGTAAGAAGCCTGTAAATTGGCTGCTGCATTTTGTGTCTGTTTTTTAGTTAGTTATGTCACTAAACTCACTAACAACAATTTAGATTACCATGTCAAATGTAGATCACCATAAATGAATCACAGTATTTCCGTTATTTAAGTATACCTTATTTTGTACTAGTATTATTATATTGTTGTATAAAACTCATAAACAAATAGGAAGCTATGTTTTTGGGTGGACGAAGTACATAGTACATAGGGAAAAAAACATGTGTAGATTTTAAAATTATTGTATTTCCAGGTCGCAAAAGACTTCCAGTGACATGGTCACCGGACATCGAGTTGAAACGGAACTCTTCATTCCACTCAACCGTTCGCACTCCACCAAAGGACAACTCTCCTATCAAGCTCGGAGTCACTCTTCGTTCTACACCCAGGAAACGTCTACTGCTCGACCCTGAACGTATTCCCCTCACTCCTGAGAAAATAGATTTCAGTGACATCAGTACTCCTCAGAAATTTAAAATCACCAGCCCCGTGAAGACTACCCCACCCATGAAACGGCCGAGAATCGAAAAGACATTAAATGGTGAATTTAAAGGGCCTATTGATACAGCCTTAAAAGGTTTGAGCCCCACTCAACTTATCAACATCATCAAAACGATCACATATAAACATCCTGAAGTAGAAAAAGAGATTAGAAACGATATGCCCATTCCTGATTTGACTCCCCTTGAAGAAAGGCTAAGTTACTTGAAGACCAATATCTTCAAAAGCTTACCCACATCTCGTCTTACATCTAAAACTGACTCGCCCGCGTATTCTAGGGTGTCCACGCATTTGGCTGCATTTAAAAAATGTGTAGTTGAACAAGGCAAGATTTTAGTTGAGTCTCAACATTGGGAATCTGTTGTTCAGTATGTTTGCCTTGCCTGGAATTATGTTAAGGCCACTCCACTCTGGGATAATCAACCGCACAATGTCCACCGAAAACAATGTTTTAAAGCCCTTACTAATTTCTGCCTGACAGCCTTAAAAAAAGGCGACTTGGCCAAAGATTTATTGGTCGACATGCAAGACAAATTGCAAGGAATGGTGGCTGACAGTGAAGAAATACATTCTTGCTTGAAATATATTCAAGGTCACTTACAAAACTGTTTGTAACAGTGTTGCGTTTTTTAGTGTTGGTTTGTTTCAAGATAATGCTATAGATTCTATAATTGTTAATGATGAGACTGATAAAAGTACACACACATCGAGAACTGTAATATACCCATGAATTACCTTATTAATATACCTCTAATTACTTTAACTTTTGTCTGTCTCTTTTAAAATGTAAAAAAAATCTTTGAAATATGTAGTACAATTTTATAAATTTTCTTGAATATTTCTTTATTGTAATTCATTTTAAGATGTGCATGTGTAAGTTAAATTAAATTATGTTAGGCATGCATTTTTTGTTTTTTATTTGATGTATTTTAATTTATAAATAAATTTCAAGGTTAAATTTAAAGGTTGCCACAGTTATGGAATCATTTAGTTAATACCTCATTTGGAGTGTTATTGTCTATGATATCATTTGTAATGTAATATTCAATTTGTTATAATTCATTAAAACGAAACTATTTTTAAATATTATTCGGTTTAGTGATGTTAAACATAATCCCAGTGATTAAAGTGCATTAGTATGAAAAAATAGTGTTTTTAATATAAATTGTTCATTTTATTATTACTTATTTACTGGTATTTAACTTGTTGTTTTACTTTGGTAAGCTGAAAAGAATTAAGTTTATTTTAAGAATAAATATGTATTTTTTACTTGTCTTCCATAATTTTATGGAAATGTAATTATTCTTTTTGGCTAAACCTAAACCAAAGTGTTACATTGTACCTAAGTGTAAGTTTGCGTGAGATATATTGATGAAGCGCATTGTTAAAATTACAAACTACAAATATTTTACAATAGATATAATGTTCGTATTGTTATATTGTCACAGATGTAAAAGGAAAATAGGAATAACTAAATATCTTGAAGTTTTAGCTAAAATCTAAATAAAACCTTGGACAACGATTTGTCGAATTTCCATCATTGAAATATTGAATGTGCCTTACGCTCTCACCGGTGATGACAAAATATCCTCTTGATATTATTAGTTAATATTTAATTAAGCTTAATAAATCCCTTTCTTAATATGTAACTGGTTTTATTTATATTATATTCCATGACACCTAACTAAAGAAGTTCTTGTCCTTAAATAAGAAATGTCGGCATTAAGCATCCAGGGCAATCCTTTTCACACTATATTAAAATGAAACTTATTACATCGTCTCAAATTTTTTGGTCTGTGTATCGCATGTCGCGTGACGCGTGACTGTCGGCCAGTGTCCAGTGGCCAGTAGGACGGTGTGTCAGTGCTCCACGCTAATTTGTTTGTTTTTGTCAGTGTAATGTAAATGTTGTTATTTATTTGCTTTATTAGATTTATTTATTTGCATGTGAAAAAAAGTTGCCACTTTTACCGCGGTTTCATAAAACCACACAATCCTTTTTTATTTTAATGACACGTTATCGACTGCGGTGGTCATAAAGGTCAGTATGATGATAGATAAAAGCTTGAGCCGATTTAAGGTGTACTTATTGTTTTTTATACCATAGTCCAATTGCTTTGGTGTTTCTGGATGATATTAAAGGGAAGAAAGTTAGTTCTGATGATCGAGCACATAATCATCTCCAAAGTACTCGTTAATGATTTTCAGACGTTCAGACTATTCAGAATTGAACTTCTATATATTCTATAACTTATCTTATTGAGGACTGCCATTGGCTTACAATTGTATCGTAAGGTGTTGCTCAGTACTTATTATTACACGAACAAGCCGTGCTAGCCAATTAAGTAATTATGCCAAATTTGAACTCTTTCTAAAAAAATAGTTATCAGTAAATTTTATCAAAATCAATTATTGAGGACGAGAACGCAAAAATTATAATATTTTTTCGTCATTATTCATTTTAGAATTACTCCTCGTGCTTGTACATTACCAATTGTCAAACAGTAGGCGTCCGTACCCGCTAAGTAATCTAATGAAATCATTTATGTAGTAATTCAAAAAAAAAAACCTATCTATAATTCTAAGTCTCTGACAATGATTGAAATAAATATTTCTTTATTTCATTGTGAATTTATAGCATTATGTAGGTACTTAGTTGCATTTACGTAGGTACCTACCAAAAAATCAAAAACCTTAGTTTTTGTGGGTAATTACTTTTGTGGTAGTAAAAAATGTGAGATGACTCCTTGGCCATCTAATTATTTTTTTGTAGTTCTTTTTACGAATAAAAGCAATATGGACGGCTTGAACTTTTATATCCATGTCGAAACCCAAAAAGATTTAAACGAACATACAGTTGCGCGCAGAGGTGAGTATTATAAAATAGAATATGATAATTAATTAGTTTAGTTTATAAAATTGTTCTGATTAAAAAAACAATGTAAATAAAGCTTAGAATTAATTTTAAACAAAATATAGTAACGGCGTCAGTGAGCAGCGCCTTTTAATTTTATCTGAGATCATCGTATTAATACATATTTAAATAACTTTTACAGTAGGATAGGGTTTTCACTTTGTATGTTAGTATTTTCTCTTGCATCCTTTACAACACCGATGCGCGCCGGTGTATTGTATACTTATTGCATTAAATGTTTTAATTTAAAGTAACTCCATACCGAAGGATGGACTTCTGCACTCCTGACTCATACGAAACGACGTATTCAAGTCAACGGACTGAATTTGAGCCCTCGGAGGAGGACGGAACACCAAAAACGCATCGAAGAAATGATGCCAATTTTCTTAGAAGTAGAAGAATTAATTTTGATCTATGTGAAGATTCTGATGAAATGGTTATAATCTAAAAAATAAGCTTATTTTATTGCTCAAAAAAGTTGAATAGAACGATTTTTATGTGTTCATAAAATAAGTACATTAATATTTATAACTGTATAATATGAACGATTCGGCAATTTTAAGTAGGTAGTACATAACGTTAAAGTGCTAACACGATGGGCTTAACGAATATGTAAATAAAAAATTAATTAAATAAAACGAAAGTATTAAAACTTTGGATATTATTTATTTATATTTATATGCAAGTTTATAAAACCATTTACAATTGAAAATTAGAGTGCATTTGAAAACCAGAGAGGCTTGTAAAAACCAACAGACGCTACGCTATATTAAGCGAAGTCGTTAAAACAAAGTTCTAAACATTAAATACTAGTACTTACCTTTATGGAATGTATTTCATATTGTACTGTATGTGAAATATATATATATATTGTGGGTACTTTTCTTTAAAATCAAAAATATCTAAACGTATTCCACCACAACCGAAGGCGGTTGGGAACAAATTTAAAGAAATAACCTTATTCGCAATGGCCACTATTAAAACTGCCACCAGTGGTGGACGTTGGGCAACATTGAACTATTTTACATCCCCCCTCGACTATCATCACTGGAGACGAACATATGTTATAAATAACAGCTTATTTCCAACGATCACCAACTCTACACTTCGCTTGGCGCGGCACGCAATGGGCTGTTTTTTATATAAACATACTGCTTTTAAAAATTGCATTATTTACACGACAACTTCGGTGGTAGTTGCTGGAAAAAGTCTAAAACTTTGATGTTTTATTTGTAGTTTTAGCGATGTTAGTTGAGAATAACCTTTATTTATTTTATATATTCCTAACCGCCAGCAGTTTTAGTAGTGGCCGTTGGGAATAAGGTTTATTTTTAAATTTGTTTCCAACTGACTAGGGTTGTGGTGTTTGTTAAAAAAAATGTTCCAATGACCAGCAAAGGTTGCCGTTGAAATCGAGAGGTCAACAGTCAATACATTTATTTATTACACAAGTACTCATACAGTTCTAATTTGTAAATTACTATGGATGAATTAATTATCGATAACATTATTTGCGTTTTTTAATTTAATCGGTAATGTAAATATATATGCAACTGAGTAAATATTATATTAAAGTGATAATAATATAACTTGGTACATTTCGTAAATGCTATTGACGTAAACGGTGTGTCACCTGACACGTGTAGTATTTCTGTTGATACTCACGTTCTGCGGGTTCCGTACAAACTATATTTACACACACACTTTTTCACTTGGTCTTACACACGTATAAAGTCTCTGATTTATGAACTTGGAGGTTCAGTTGTAGTTGTAATGTTTGGTAGAACAAAATTGCCCTGAGACAGAGGAGGGTTTTAATTCGTTCTCGTATGCTGCTTACCTGACCAAGCGAGTATACCGAGGACTTTCAGATTTAAGTTCACACTATCGCCAAACTTTTATATTTGTGATAATGATTTATTTCACGTCATATTAAGCAGATTATTACCTACTTCCTATCTCTCATGGTTAAGGTAGAATACATTCACAGTAAACCTACATAATGACGAAGCTTTAACTAAGACATCACGAGACGCTAGAATGAGTGTCTCCAAGCGTGCGTGACTTTGAATTGAACCGCGAGTTTAAATCTTCCACCCTCGGTCTACTTCGTCTCCTCCACCAGCACATAAAGACAGACGAGATTCAACTTATTCCTAGAAACGGAGTTTACTTCTTGAAGCAGTTATTTCCGGTAAGGACTTGGGTTAGAAGGAAAAAAGATTACCCATGCTGCCTGCTGTCCTTTTCGGTGAAAAAGACACAATTGACTAAATGAACAGGGTTTCTTGGCGCACCTATAGAGTTTTTCGAGTCAATATTTACTACGGATTTGGAACAAGAACAAAGAAATCAATTGTTTAAAAAAATATTTTAAGAGGTACAGTCTTTAATAAGCATATGAGTCTCATCATCTTTTGCACTATATTCTAACAAATAAATCTTTCTTTTTCTATTTTCGTTTTACGGAATCCTTCAATAAAAGAAATAGTAATTTTTGATTGTGTTGAGTCAATTCAGCCTCTATATTTATTTTGAGTTCAAATGCGTCTTGAATTTTCTGTAAGTGTTTACTTTGTATGATGGAATGAAGTTAGTGATACGAAGTACGAAAATAGACAGCTAAATACATGGAAACCATAGTCGGAGTTTGTAAGTAAAAAAATGAGTACATATAACCTTTGACTTTACATTCTCTTAAAAAAAGAAACAACAAACAATCTTCTAAGTGATCAGACTTTAAAGAAAACAGCAAAAAATATTAAAAACCAAAACATATATAAATTCAATAATGTTTGACTTCATAACTATTTGACGAATGCTATTATTTCATACAAGAATAATGCTAATATTTTCTACTATTTAAAGCTATAGCTCGGGAGGTATCGTTGCATTTTTGATGGTGATTTCAGTTCAAGTAACCTTGAGTGCAATCGATAGTTTGGAGAGTAACTGAATTAAGCGTCAACAGGCGCACTCGGGTGGTCTAGATGGAGAGAAATTTTCCATTACGTAAAAATTATTAATCCTAAAGATATTCTCCGGTTCTTTGGAGATTTGCACAGCAATAGTTTCAATAATAATAATAGTTATAGAAATAATCAGCCGTAAAGACAATGGTGGGTTGTATGTCAGCTGGTCATATACGCCTATTTTAAAAATAACAATTTTATTTTCATTTCTGGTCGAATGAAACTGATGCAGATTATGCAGGTTATTTTTTATGCTTTTAAAATAAATAAAAATGCCTCAGCAGGGCTATCGATAGGGTTAAGATTATCAGCAGGAGGAATAAGTGCGGAGGAATAAGTGCGGAGGAAGCATTTAAGCTGAACATACAGTCACCAATTGTATTATTCAACTGACGACATACCTATCTTTAATTACTCTGCTGACTTTTTGTTTAATTAAAGATATTGTTTAAATTACTCTCAGTATTAATTTCAAGTAATTTTTATCCTTTTCTTACTGCATATATAATATCTGCTATCTGTTGACTGGCGGACGACTTTTCCCTCTTCAAATATTGAGCTGAATATTTTTTTTCATTGAATATATTGTTTAAATTACTCTCAGTATTAATTTCAAGCGAACTGAAATCTTCCTCGTCCTCCTCAGTTCCTCCGCCTCCTCTTCACTCAACATTTTCAATTTATTTATCTTGTTCAGTATGATCTAAATACAAAATACAAATAAATTAATTTAATCAAATAAATAATTTAGTTCGATCCTATAGGACATATATAAAAAAAACAAAATCAGGACTTAACTCAAAAGTAATCCTCTTAGATAGACGAGTTCTATTATCCAGTGGCTAAAATGATATTAGATGCAGTCTGATACGTTCTGATGATTGACGATGAAACCTCTAAGGCTTTGTGTTGTATTACACAAATATCGTATTCCGCATATTAATAATGATTTTTATACAATCTGGTAAATAATCTCTAACCCTGTTATATCAAGTACTGCTGTACTTGATATAAAAGGCTTACAGATTATCTCGCTCACGTGTGCCAAGGTCCAAACAAAATAGTTGTACAAAAACACGGAAATAGAAAAATTGAATTAGACTAAAAATGAATTACAGCAAGGTCAGGGAATGATATAAGCTAGCTCCTTTTCATGGACTTTCCACACGATTGGACCCGTAGAAACAAGCAAGTAGTATCTATTTTGATATGAGCACATATACATATAAACACTCTGCAGTACACCTGAGGTTATCCTACTAATATTATAAATGCGAATGTTAGTATGTATGGATGGATGTTTGTTACTCTTTCACGTAAAATCTACTGAATGGAATTTAAAACTGATGAAACTTGACAGTAATATAGCTTATATATCAGAATAACACATAGGCTACTTTTTGCCCCGATAACCAACATATTTGCAGGCGGAGCAATGGGCTACAGCTAGTAACTTTATAATAAATTGTGAAAAAATTATGTCGGAGTGATATAATAGTTAATGATTTTTTTAAACCTTCGTATCTTTTTCATGGTAACTGATCATAATATATCCTTTATTTTAAAGATCTAAGCAATCAAATACCACTTATTTGATCTCTGCACAATCTGGGGCACAATATACAATACAATACAATATACAATATACATTTTTTGACCATCTCCTTTAGTTTATTTATTCAATTACCATGTAACGCTTCAACTTTATATGTTTTAGGCGTGACTGCACTATAAGTTTTATCATTATTAATTACATACTATACTATAATGAAAGTCATAAACGGCTACCTGCAACGTTCCGTTCTGATTAGTTAGAATCGGTATATTTTTTTTATATTTTTTTCACAAATTTAATGTTTCTTATTCAAACCCTATACACCTGTGCAGCAGTCCTGACCTGTATGTGAGGACTCGCAGATGACTGCTTTAATGACGCGTTTCTTTACTTTCATATTTTTCAATTACTATTATTTTAAATTCATCTTTAAATTATCCAGTAAAAGTTAATTAAAATCATATGTTCTTCGTTCTTCTTCCTCCTGTGAGCCTGTATAGCAGGTTGTTGTCTACACGGCTTAATTTCGATTTTTTACAGAGCGTATACCATCAGACCTCTAGGTACCAAGTACAAGGCGTATCGATGTTCTATAGAAAGACTATTGTTGGACTTTTTAGGGCTTCAACTTCCAGTAAGTGTAAGGTTTTTAATCAAGTAAATAAACATAAACCGATAACAGTTCTGACAGAAATTAGCCACATTAAAATACGTGAGCACATTTTTCACAATGTTTTGTTCGTAAATTTAACGTGCTTTTTGAGGCATAGATTGACTAGGTTACGATAGCTCAAATAACCTACTCGGTTACCACTTAATACCTTACACACACTTTTCTTTCTTTGTACACACTACTATTGACTAAGTATTTCGTTTATCGCGTGCTCTTAAGTGTCTGTGAAGGCTTCAGCAATCAGCATTTTAATGTAACAAAGTTTTAGTATACCTTTACATAAATAATATAGTTTAACAATCTAATAAAACGGACGGTATTCGAGCGCTGATGTGTTTTAAGTATACAGTCGTGTAGTCGACATGACGTCTAAAATTGAGTTTACAGTTAACGGGGAGAAATGTCGAGGTAGGAGTTTGTGTGCATACTATTTTATTTTATTTATTTATATTCTTTATGCATAAATGATAATTGCACAGTGGCTCTCTTAGTGCAACAGGCATAATATAGAAATCAATTCGGACCGATACCTCACCGAGATTTACGGCGGGGTGGCGAGTCGACATAACCACACGGTGCCTGAAATGGGAAGGACGGAGAGCCATTCTCTGCCAGGTTACCTTACAATGGTGCGGAAATGTGTGACTAGTACACATTAAGCACTATAAATCGATGTGCACAGAAATTATTAAGCAGTTGGATAGAAAGAATTGGACTACTAAATACATACATAAACGGTAGGAAATTCTTGAACTTCTAAGTAAGTATCTTCAAAACGGAAGAAGGTTTTCATTTCATTTTTTTTATATTTGTTACGTCAAAATAGCGTTAAAATTATATTGAATGATTTAGAAAACCGCATTCCATTTATTTATGTGATTTACTAATTGGAAAAAATGTACCCCATATAATGTTACAAAGTAAAAAATACAATATATTTTACTTTTTAATACCACGTATCTATTTCATTATTCTCATACGTGACTATGTCATTTCATATCACTACATATTATAAAAGAAAGTCCACGGTCGCGTCTTTCTGTCTGTTCGCGATAAACTCGAAAGCTACTGCACCGATTATCATGTGGTTTTCACTAATACATAGAGTGATTCTTGAGAAACATTAACGTATATAATTTGTTAAAATTTTGTGTACAATGGCTAAAATATAACGATTTTGTCGGAGGTGACGGAAAAAATTCAGCCGTCTAGAAGATTTCAACGAAAACGCTGCCCAAACCTTCTGAGATATAACAAAATAATGCATAGTGGGATATTCTTCTTTTAGTTTTCTACAAAAAAAGTCTGCTATTATAACATATATTCGTCTTCGAAGGATAACTAACTATTTAGTTAAAATAATTATTACGTATAATGTGGTAAATGCAAAGCTAATTAGACAGATATAGTATTATTCCTTATCATTTTGAATACATAAGAGGCCTTAAAGTTATATATAATAACCCTTTATCGCATGGAGTTATCGCAAGAAATTAACGGGCTTAGGAATAAAACTTAAACGCGTTCTCGCAGCGAAGTTCTGCTTCTGTGTTCGTTAAATTTTCTAAAAGGTATGACTTATGACACATATTAATGAGTTAGTAAAGCACAATGGGTCATTAGAATACGATTCTCATTAGGAAATTACTCTTTCTGAAGCTTCCTTAGGTGCTAAATCATTTAGATATTAATTTATCCTGCATCTTTTGTGACAAAAATATCGTTAAAACATGGTTGAAGATGTACTGGTTAATTTACGTCAATAATTTTTATCAGATAATTATAATTTCAATCAAAAATTATTTGATTAAGCCATATTTGAATAAGTGTTTTAACCATTAATAAAATTAGAATACATTTACTTAACTATAAAATTATAAAACACTACCAACCCGCCCCGGCTTCACACGGGTTTTTACGGAAAGTATAATATAGTGCATTTCACTCTGAGAAGAAATAGGGTTCTAATGATAAAAGAATTTTGAAAATCGGTTGCGTAGTTTGAGTTGAATCGTAATAAACAAAAATCTTTCTGTTTAGAAGTATATATTATTCAGGTTTAAAGTAGCAGAGTTACGCTGGTCGGCTTGATTGGCCGGTACCACCCCCTTACAGAAAACCAACCTAAAATGATAGATGTAGTCGTGTTTCGTAGGTGATGGCGAGACCGGAGGTCCAATGATGCAAGACCATCTCAATAAGCCGCTATAGTGTCACCATGCTGTATTGTTGCATTGTCTTTATTTCATATGCATAGCAATGAGTATGGTGTCTTCTACACTTATATTCTGCTCATGCCTTCGATCAGGCAGAGTGGAGTTACTTTGGCAAGCTCATTCATAAAAAAATGTAGCAAAACAATTTAAACGCAAGTTACACGTGTAACATACAATTGGTTGTCGAAGAGCATCGTGTACTAAAGTCTATTTCTTATTTTTAACCCTGCCCTTTTAAAATAGTCATACCAACCGCTAGTTTTACTCAAGATTTTAGCCGCATGAATTGGAAAGGCAATTCTGAGGTTATAATGTGGATAGTTGGCATTAAAACAGTTTCAGCAGTTCCGTTGCCCGTTAATACGATACATTGATTTAAAAAATTCATTGAAATTGACCACTTTCACTTGTAGCGTTGCATAATTTTGATGAATACAATTTTATTAGTAGTAGGTATAATAGTAATTAATTTATTTTTAAATTATAATTTTTGTGCGGCGGAAGCATCAAAGAATGCAAATATTTCGTAAACAATGTACCTATTCACACCTGTGTAAACTGAGTACTAAGTTTGTGATGATGTTTCGAATTCGGAAGCAATAAATTATTTTATTTGATTAACTTGCTCGTTAGTGCGCGATAGTGTAGTCCTTTCTGGAAACCAATTTAGAGTCTTAGTATATTACTAGCATCGAAATATACTTTCTTAAGTATTTCTTTCCAATATTATTGAGACTTATACAGAGATTTTCTGCTTAAAATTCACCAACACCTGTTTGGAGCTAGTCATCAGAAAAATACCTATTATCTTCATTTTGGTTTTTAGTTTTCAAGTCCTTATATTTGGCCAAAGACAATAAAAATAAAGTAAAAATGCTGGAGAAGTCATCTCTACATATTTTTATTGTAAGTATGAATGTAGAATGGACGGTTCGCCCACTTTCCAAAAGTGTGGCTTTGGCTAATAGTGAATATACTGTTTATGTTTTAAAGGGAGCATTTACAAAGAATACTTTTCCCTTTTCCTATTGATTGGTGACAATGTTAAGTCATAAACATATTTTGTTCAGGATTCAAGCAACATTCATCTTGAATGGCTTGTAAAGGTTTCAATGGTTAAAGTTTGCTTCTCGTAAATACTTAGTATTTAGATTGAGATTTAATGACTAGTTTTGCCTTAGACTCCACTTTTCATCAAATTCTTGGCGTAAAATATTGGTACTAAGCATTATATCTTCAAGCGTGTTTTGACGATAGGTTTGTCGAAGAAAATGCAGGACAAATAAATATCTAAATGATTTAGCTGAACAGCATAAGGCACCTTCAGAAAGCCTAATGAGAATCGCCTACTAATAGACCCATTGCTTTACTAACTCATTAAAATGTATCATAAATTATACCTTGAAAAGAACTAAGATTAACAAAAAAGTAGAACCTCGCTGCAATAATGCGCTTGAATGTTATTCTTGGGCTCGTTATTTTTGCGATAACTCCTAAGATATTTATTTAAATCATATGGTGTAAAGGAGTTGAATGAAAGGCATGAAATCCTTAAGGCCTCTAATGTAATGATAAGGAATAATACTGTATCCGTCTAATTAGCTTTGCATTTACTACATTTTACGTAATCAATTTTTTAAAACATGATATGGGCGTTGTAAGTTATACTTCAAAGATGGATATATGCCACCGTTAACTATTTTGTAGATCTATAAAAGAAGAATATCCCACTATGCGTTGTTTGTTTTATCTCAAAAGGTTTAGGCAGCGTCTCTCCCAGAAGGCTGAATTTTTGCCGACACTTCCGACAAATATCTGTATATTAAATTTAATATTATTAAAAACTTAACAAATTATATATGTAAACCTTCCTCAAGAATCACTCTATCTATTAGTGAAAATCCAAGCTGTAGCTTTTGAGATTATCGCAAACAGACATACAGGCAGGCGCGGCCGTGGAATTTGTTTTATAATAAATAAATATTTTGGACATTTAACACACAACGCCATCTAGTCCCAAACTAAACAGAGTTGTAGCTGCAGTATTATGGCTAGACAACTGACATAAATACATAAATACTTATTTTTGTAAATACATACACAATATACATAGGAAACACCCAAACACCGAACAAATATTTGCAGATTATACAAACATTTGGTCCGTACCGGGAATCGAACCCGAGACCTCAAGCACAGCAGTTGCTTACGCTTCCGCTGTATCATCGAGGCAGTGATAGTAGTTAATCAATATTAACAATATTTAAGAATCCAGCGCTGGATTCTGTAAAGGAGATTTTGGCCTACCATGGCACTCTGCCCAGACGTGTTAATATAGGATTACTTTTAATATTTTCTTCTTTTCGCAGTAATGTAAAATGTTATTAGTCTTTAAATTTTTTCCTATAAGTCCTAGGTATAAACAGAAAATTCTGTGAGATTCTAATCACCTCTTCTATAGTAGGTGACTAAATTCTTCTCTTTGTATGTGTCCGTGCGTGACGGATTAAGAATATGACGCTATGCATTACTGTAACAGCTATCTATCATATGTATATTCAAGTGTAAACATGATAATTGAGACATAAAATACAGGTTTTACCGGATCCTATTTAAAAATAACTGATAACCTAACTGCATAAAGACTTAATTTAACTTCAGAGCATTTGTTTATAGTGGATTTATCTATTTATTTGATTTTTAAAACCTTTTATTAACTTTTAGTAAACCTCTTGCGTTGTTAATGTAGAACATGGATTTTTTTTATTATCCATACGACTTATAACAACTGAAAAAGTCTACTATAAGCAGAAATATGTAGTACACAATGGCAATGGGGTTATGTTTAAAACCCCACGCTCTGGCTTAACACACACCCGCGTGTGAGTACATAATTTTTAAGTATCTTGAAGTTTTGGCCTTTAATTTTTATATAAACCTTATCTTGAAATGATCCAACGCATGGTGAAAATCAGTACAAACCCCCTTAAGTAAATCAGGAGGACTTAGTGAATAAACAATCCAACGGGCTAAGCGACTTTGTTTCACAACACTGCAATGTAAAGAAGGAACATTTGGCATACTAAAGTACGTTTTATACAGTACATATTGCCACCAGAGCTTGTAATCCCGCTTGGAAGAAATTAAAACAGGGTACCTAAGATGATCTTTAAAATCATTACGTACCAACTTTCCTAAGGAGTTGATGCAATAACATCATTTTGCTATTAAATACACTTGACGTCTCTTTTGCATCAGTGCTCCTAATATACCGATTTATGAGGCGGTTTTTGGTTTTGAAGCTGACATTATGAGATGTTCTAAGCAATATGTTTTAAGATTATCAGTTCGTTTCTCAGTGGGAATATATTAGTTTACAATGTTTTGATTGGTCTGATCCTTGCTGGGGCAAAGTCTTTGATGCTGGTACCAAATTTTAAATTTAGGTTATTATTTTAATAGTGTTAGAGTTACAGTTATTATAAGAAATGGTTTCGAAAAACGTATTCCAGCAATTAATTTGTAGTAATTTAGTGAATACCGATCACCAAGGTTACAAAACAAGGCAGTTATATATATATAATATTAGAGGAAGTGACTGTGAAATAAGCAAAAAGTAATTATCTTTCGTAGTAGTACTTAAATTATTATCCAGTATATAAGTAATTAAATTATTTCGAATATTCTGGCAAAATTCTCGCCATAGTTATTCCGTTGAACGTTATTGGTTTTTGAGAAAAATAGCTGACAGTGTATTGATGCGGATTCCTCCCAATTTTCCTATCTTATTTATTTATTTATTATTTATTTACTTTTATTGTATATACATAGCAAGAAATGGTACAACAGGAACAATCACACAATATGTGTGATTTCTTCCAGACATCTATAACACGGATATATGTGTTTCAAAAATTTTAAAAATTTAGTGTAGTTTACACACAGGCAACACATAAAACATAAAAAAACATAAAAGACAAAAAAACAAAAAGAAATAGTAGCGATCCATAAACAATGTTAGACACTATTCATATTACACAAACATTCTTATACCTACACAAATACATATACACACTCAAATATATATATGTATGCATACACATACAGACTAATATACATAAAACATAAAATTAAATCAAAATTATTCACAATGATAAGTAGTAATCCTTCACTAGTTTTTTGAACATATTCAAGGTTTTTGTTCGTCGGATATTATCTGGCAAGTTGTTCCAAAGCAAACTGAGTGGGAGAGTATAATACCTAGTAAGATTATTTATTTTGAACATAGAAAAGCATATCTTGTAATGAATTATGCGCAGATACTGTGTAAGTTTGAGATAAAACACTGTAAGGACGGTGCACGTAAGAAAATCATACTTTTCGACCACTGATCCCGGATATGTTTTCCCTCCAAAAATCCCATCATTGCATATTTTTGAAGTAAAAAATTTCCTTAAAGGCTTTGAACACTTTTTAGGTGAACAAAAATCATGGAACTCATGTCATCGTCTCCGAACGCTTTCATGAGCTGTATGTATTCTCTATATATGGATATATGTATTTTTTGGGTGAGCAAAAAGCTTCAGAAACTCGTCGTCACCACACGCTTCCCATTCCAAGTCATTAGATTATTAATTTTGAATTATTTTTGGTTTATAAAAAAGTGTTTATAAAATATGTCAATGTCTATTAGCTCAAGCATTCAATTCACAAGTTACTTAGTTTTCACATTGCTCAAAGACTGCTCCGCAGCCTTTCTTAAATTATTGTTATTAATACAAAGAACCACATTCACCCACAACTTACTCAATAACATCATCATTTTCCTAGCCTTTATTATTCCCAAGATTTGGGGTCGGGTACTAGTTCAACCGGTTTTACCTGAATATCAGTTTCTACACGAAGCGACTGGCATTAGACCTCCTCAACCCTGAGAGTGGACTGAATCCAAAGGTTGAACTAGTTGTCAGTGTATTCGAGGGCACTGATTTCCCAATAACGATTGCCATAGATGTTCATGACAACTGGAACCGACGGCTTAACGTGCTCTCTGAGGCACGGGCAGGAAACACCGCCACATTTAACACTCCGGGCTGCTATTGAGAATTCCTCGTAAGGAAAATTCAACAGCAGCCTCGACCCGGCAATTGAACCCGAGACCTCTTGATCTGCAGTCGCTTACGCTAACCACTAGACCAACGAGGCAGTACAACTGACTCAAAAACAAAAACTATAAATTGTAGCTGCACTCCGCCGCGCTTCGCTGGCATTCGCAAGTGGGATATTGTGGTAACAAATAACTAGATGTAAACTGTCTTTGAAGTATATGTGTATATCGTGTAAAAAATTTATATCAATCAGTGTAGAACTTTTTGAGGTCTTCAAAATCCAACAGAAAAATATGCAATGATGGGATACATACAGAAAGCAATTTAAAATTTTAATATACTTACTAACTTTTGTTCGCGGGTCTGCCTGCGTGTCCTTCCTCAACAATCAAAGTATCTCCATGCCAAATTTAATTGAAATAGGTGCTGCGGTTTAGCCGTGAAAGCGTAACAGATAGACAGACAGAGTTAATTTTGTTAGTTATTTTTTAATTTCAGTGGATGAAACTCTGCCTCCAGACACGAGTCTCAACGCCTATATTCGGTACTCTTTAGCATTGCCAGGTACAAAAGCAATGTGTCATGAAGGCGGTTGTGGTTCCTGCATTGTGATGGTGCGCGCCAAGCGCCTTACCAGCGGAAAAGTTGAAACATTTTCTGTTAACTCAGTGAGTACCTACTCTCGTCAATAATTATTCTTTAGACGATTTGAAATACACAGCACATCATTTTCACCAATCGTCAACAGTAATAATGTTCTCCTAGCCGATTTTGGTCACGGTGACCAGTCTCAACGGAGACCAGCCGAATACGCAGGAGATATTATAGTGCACTAGTGTATGCGAAAACACAGGTGCACTCTCTGTTCCCTCTCTCTCATAATCCGATGGGACGGTTAACCGACACGACCGGGGAGAGATCAGGCGCAGGACCGACAGCTTTACATGCTCTCCGAGGCATGCCTCGGAGAGCATGTAAAGTCGGGGATTCAGACCCCAACTTTCAAACCCCGAGCTGTTATTGAGTATTTCTATAATCAGAAAAACACAATAACACTTTTAGCCCGACCCGGGATTCGAATCCGAGACCTCTTGATTGGCAGTCGCATACGTTAACCGCTGGACCAGTGAGCAACAGTATCGAACAATCTATTATTAGACAAAGGTCTCTACTTGGAAAGGAAAATTTTGCCTGCGCTGACCAGACGAGCTGGTATCTATAGTATCAGTTTCAAGTTTTCCTTTAAGTGTCGCTAAGTCCTACAAAATTTGTTACCTTAGTCAGCACTTATGACTTCCATGAAATGAAAAGGAGTGGTGATACTCTGCATTCTTAATCCATGAATTTATTTACCACATGAATACACCCTAGCACGATAAACTATATTAATTAGATAATCTCGTAGAATAGAATTATATTAAAGAGATGTACTAAAAAATATGCTTCTCTTATTTTTTCTCTAGTGTCTCGTACTTGTATTTTCCTGCCATGGCTGGGATATTACGACGGTGGAAGGCCTGGGGAATCGTAGGGATGGATATAGTGAGGTACAGAAGCGTATAGTAGCGTTCAATGGTACACAATGCGGATACTGTACACCGGGATGGGTGATGCAGTTAACTAGGTGAGTAAAATTAAGTCAAGATAAGGAGGTGCAATCAAATTTTGCTCTTTTTATTATTGACACAGAAATACTCGTATATTTAAATTATGCTAACGAATTGCAAAAGTTATTTACCCAACCTTCGGACGTTTGTTAAGTTAACACAATAAAATATAGTAAAAACTTCTTTTATAAAATATTTGGATCCACAATGCTGTATTCTGCACCGAATGTGAAATTTACAAATTCCAAGAGGTGAGAAGAAACCTAGAGTAGTAAAGTACCTAAAGGTACAGTTTATAAAAAACTATCTACACCTTACCTTTCTAACTGGTATGTTTGCAACCAGTTCGAAGTGCTTAATAAATTCTGTCAAGTATGCAAACTCATTCCTTCTCAGCGAAACTTCTTTAAAGATCCTGATTGCGTCTTCTAACGAAACATTAGCACCTAGTACCAGATTTTGGTCAATATTGTAACCTTTTAGAGATGAAACTCCACTGATGTCAACCAAGACGTCCGGGTATTCGAAGTTTTCAACAATACCTGAAATTTCCTTTTACTTGTAAATAATCAATTGATGGTTGAATATGAACCTCCTAAATCGAAAGAAGAACTAAACGTAAAATATTAAAGATGAGCTACCTGTTTTATTTGAACCCAGTATAAAATAAATAGAATCTAACAAATCTATTGCTGAATCTAAATGCTTTACTCAAATTTTACTTTGTTTTTAGTTTAGCAGACAAGAACCTTACAATGGCGCAACTGGAGAACTCTTTCGGGAGTAACACTTGCAGATGTACAGGCTTCAGACCCATTTTGGACACTATCCAATCGTTTGGCATTGATGCCCGACCAGAGTTATGCCAAAGAGTGAAAGATATTGAAGAGCTGAATACTTGCGAAAGAGATTGGCGGAATTGCCACAAAAAAAGCTCATCAGGAAGTGAGTGCAGTGATTGGACTCTTGTGGAGAAGGTCAAAGCTGATGCCACGATTGCCCTAGACTTTGGCAAACACAAGTTTTTTAAGGTGTTCAATGAGGATGAGATATTTAATGTTTTAAATAAGTATGGGGTCAATTCTTATATGTTTATAGATGGAAATACTGGCAGAGGTGAGTATGCGCTTGGGTAGGTATTTAATTTGCAGTATTTTTCCAAGTAATCTGCATGAAAATTAGTCTGCATTGTACCTGTTTAGCGTAATTCTGAAAAATTGTTTTTTTCAATACGTTAGGTATGATTGCTGTATAATTGAACAATAGCTTGCCGTAGGAATAACACTTTACATACTGTTTTGTCTAAATGTTAAAATAAGATGTAAGTGCTTATTTTCTAACTAAGCTAACTAAAACAGATTTAGAATCGATTCGTAAGGAGGTTCATATTCAACCATCAATTGATTATTTACAAGTAAAAGGAAATTTCAGGTATTGTTGAAAACTTCGAATACCCGGACGTCTTGATTGACATCAGTGGAGTTTCATCTCTAAAAGGTTACAATATTGACCAAAATCTGGTACTAGGTGCTAATGTTTCGTTAGAAGACGCAATCAGGATCTTTAAAGAAGTTTCGCTGACAAGGAATGAGTTTGTTTACTTGACAGAATTTATTAAGCACTTCGAATTGGTTGCAAACATACCAGTTAGAAAGGTAAGGTGTAGATAGTTTTTATAAACTGTACCGTTAGGTACTTTACTACTCTGGGTCTCTTCTCACCTCTTGGAATTTGTGAATTTCACATTCGGTGCAGAATACAGCATTGTGGATCCAAATATTTTATAAAAGAAGTTTTAACTATATTTTATTGTGTTCATACTAAAAGTAAAGAATCTTCAGGCAATATAGATTATTGTCAAGTCTGGTGTGAATTAGACTAGGATAATGGCCCTGGGCTAACTTCAGACCAGACAGGAAAAATTCTAGACTTTCTTAATCTTAGAATGATTTGAGGTTTTTTTTTAATTTTCAGATTGGTTCCATAGCTGGTAACCTGATGTACAAGCGAGCAGTACCTACTTATCAGTCCGATTTGTTTCTTCTATTTGAATGTGTTGGAGCTTACATCACTGTCCGTAAGATACTGTTGTCTTTTTTAGTGGTTTAATACTTAAGATACGAGCTCAAGATAAGCCTAGTTTCAGATAGTTATCTGATATATTAGACTATTTAACACATACAAAGTACATTTCTGGATATCTAATATATTTCTCTGAAGTTTGTGAAACCTAAATCTTTAGTTATGTAATAGACAAGAACTACGGTTAGTGGTGGAATTGGCTTAAAAAAAATTAAATGTCGGTAATTTAACATTTAACTAGTTAAAAGTACAAGATATTTGTTTGAAAACTCAGTGATAAATGAAAATATCCTTGTTGACTAAATTAGTAAATTTAGCTACTTGTGGCGACTTACACATACAGCGCAATAGCAAAATACTACATCGCCATCTACCGAAGATACACCGAACTACGGAGTGACGATACTATACAGAGTACACAACACTACTAATCCTGAATTGCGCTATAGAAGTTCTCGCGCCGATTAGCATATATACAACCTCCCAACAAGAACTGTTAGGCCGTGACCCACCAAGTATGATCACCTCGCCTGGTTGGAGGATCCTCCCTTTCTTTTGGATGGACATGGTACTCTTTTCTCCCACACTAATTAACCAAGAAACCTTACGAATACGTATAGATATTTCTATGCACAATATTTTATTGAATTTTACTTCCCGATAGGACAATCCAATGGAAAACAGAAGGCTCTAGAAGTACTAGAGTTTATCAAATATGACATGACTGGCAAACTGCTTGTGAACATTGAATTGCCACCTTTGAGCAAAGCAAGTAAATTTCGGAGTTATAAGGTAAATCATAATATGTATAAAGTCTAAAGAGATAAAAAAGACTTCCTCAGTTATGAGGAAAAATTACACCACTAGCGTACTGTAACATTGAATACATTTTTCCTCCCTCAAGAACATGAAGATGTTATAAATAATGTGACAAGTAAAGTTGTTAATGCGTAGAAAACGAATGTTTATTATACTTATGACTGAAAAATTAACAACTAGTTGCTTGCAAAACGTTTTATTTACACATATGTGTTTTTCATCATATTTCTATGCAACATATTTCATGTTAAAGAAACGTTTCAGATTAGGCCAAGAAACCAAAATAAAATTCAATAATAATTACACACAACGCCATCTAGTCGCCAGCTAAGTGAAGCTTGTGTCATAGGTACTAGACAACTGATATAAATACATATATATTGTTTGTTTTTTTGTAAATACATACATAGAAGACACCCAACACCAAAACAATTATTAGGTCCTTACATATCAAATTAGTGTTATGTCGCTCTGGACACTTTGATCAATATATCCTCTTATCGTAAAGAATTCCAAATTTAAAGTTATAAATCCATTTAGCTTGTATATTTGAGTTGCTAAAAAGTCATTCATTTGTTTTTTTCCTCACTAGTTTTTTCTTTGGTGTCGCTCATCTCGCACAATGAAAAATTTGATACATCGCTTTATTCACGAGTACGATTTCTACCGTGGCACCAGTGCTGCATAAATAGTACGCAAAAGAACACGGTACGTTTTTGGCCCAAAGTTTTCGTTCTGGAAATTTCGACCTTCATAACAAGCCCCTCGGACGGCCGGAGACCAAAATGAATAATGAAGACTTAAAAGCTATTGTGAAACCGGATCCATCGCAAACCAATTCACAGTTGGATGCAGAGTTCACGGTGTGTGATAAACTGTTTTAAACTACTTGAAGCAAATAGGGAAAATAAAAAGCTTGAACGTTGGGTTCCTCATGAATTGAGTGAAGCGAACCAGCAAACACTCGTCGACTACTGCGTTACATTGCTCAATCTGCTGCTCAAAGAGGTCTGCATCGGAAGCCATCCGACACGTGTGTTCGCCTTCTACAGGCCACCGGGGCAGCGCCTCGCAGTGGCTGACATGCACACCCTGCTGGACTCATCACTGCCTACTATAATTGGTGGGGATTTCAACGCGAAACACACGGCATGAAACTCCAACTTCACATGCCCGGAAGGCCGCCGCGTTCTGGACGATGCAGACCGAAACGAGTACCAGGTACTTGGACCGGAAGTTCCAACTCATTACCCGTACTGCGCAACCCACACACCGAACGTCATAGACTTGGCTGTCATCCGCGGTATCGACGCGGCTGTATACCTTGACGTCCTGGACGATCACCTTATCTCAGGCCATCAGCCAGTGTGTCTGACTCTGGACGACATCCCACAAACGCTCCAGCTACCCCCTCGATCACGTCAAGATTGGCGGGTCTTTGCCAATTATATGGCAAAGCACTCGTCCTCCTTCCCCGTGGAAACACCCGATGACGTCGAGAAGTTAGCGACGGATCTCGACGCGACCTTACAGATCGCACTTCGAGAGTCGAAACTCGATGTCACCGCCACTAGGAAGCCCTTCCAGCCTCCCGCCTGCATCCTGGCGATGATCGAGAGGAAAGGGAAACTGCGTCGGTAATGCCAGCGCATCCGATGTCCAACCATGAAGTCCCAGCTCAACGCTCTGGCAGGGAGGATCTATGTTGCGCTGGCTAACATCGCGACAGAGTCCTGGCAACGCACCATCGAGCGAGCTAGTGAAGACTGGTCGGGCATACACCGCCTGTGCCATCATCTTTCTGGGAAACCAGCTCCAATTAGGCCCTTAATACACGGTGACGGAACCCCACGTTATCGTGCCGAGGACCGAGCGAAGATGTTCGCCGACTTCCTAGAAGCGCAGTTAAAACCGAATCCTGCCCACAACGTGCACCACGTAGCAGAGGTCGAGAGGATACTTGAGTTGTACCTCGAGCCGCCGATACCACCAACCGAGGATCCCATTATCTTTTCCCCGGGACAAATCCAGCGAATGTTTCGCCGGAAGCCTCTACGTAAAGCGTCCGGTCCTGGTCGGGTAACGAAGCTTTGCGTCACCTACCACCACGATCAATCGCAATGGTGACGCGTCTTTTTAACGGCATCCTCCGCACCGGACACTTTCCCACCACATGGCGACTTGGCAGAGTCATCATGCTGCCCAAACCGGGGAAGAACATCCTCCTACCAGGTAGCTATCGCCCCAACACGCTCCTCTCGACGACGTCGAAGTTGTTAGAGAAACTGCTACTGCTGCACATGATCCCACATCTTCAGCTACGTGACGAACGGTTCGGATTTCGCGCCGAGCACTCCACGACTCACCAGTTAGCGAGGGTACTGCACGACATTACAGTCGCACGTAATAAGCGTAACCGGGTCATTGCTGTTTTCCTCGACATGGAGAAGGCGTTCGATCGCGTCTGGCACGCTGGTCTGCTGTACAAGTTGTCCACGTCTACTACTCCCCGTCGAGTAGTGAAGATTGTGACCACCTTCTTGCAAGACAGACGCTTTCGAGTGGCGGTTGAAAGCGCCCTGTCCACAGAACGACCCATCTGTGCCGGCGTGCCGCAGGGAAGTTGCCTGTCACCAGTGTGCTACTCTTGGTACACGAATGACATCCCCGTCACCGACGGCGTGAAACTTGCGCTATATGCCGATGACACGGCTTACATGGCGACATCAACTAACGGTGCCAACGCTGTTGCCAAGATGCAGCACACACTAGACGCACTTCCCAGCTGGCTGGAGAACTGGAGACTAACGGTCAACATGGCGAAGACTCAGGCGATCTCCATAGGAAGCGTGACACTGCCGCAACTAAAGCTCATGGGGCTGAATATCAAGTGGTCCGCGACGGTGAAATACCTAGGCGTGACCATCGACCGCACCCTCTCCGTGAAGCCCCACGTAAGAAACGTTGCTGCCCAGGTTCGTATCGCGCGGTCCCTTCTGCGGCCCATACTATGCTCCCGACTCCCACTTCGCGCGAAGCTGGGCGTGTACAAGGCGTAAATCCGCACCCGACTTACCTATGGTGCCCCGGCCTGGTTCGCGCTCGTTTCCGAAACGAACCACCGTTGGCTACGTGCGCAACAGTCGCTCGCACTACGCACCCTTGTAGACGCACCTCGCTATGTGCGAAACAGTATAATCTCCAGGGATATGCGTATGGAGAGTCTAGACGACTTCGTGGGACGCCTGAGTACCAACCTGTACGTGCGTGCCGACGGATCGCAAGCCCGCCACCTGCGGGAAGTCGCCCCCTATCATCGGCGACCGCCGGACAGGTACGGCCTGCCACGAGACCTCGTCTCCTTAGCAACCCCTCCCAAATCATCCACAAGTCCCGATCTAGTGCTGGGTGACGGGCGCTCCTCAGGGTCCATACCCCTAGGAGCTCGACCTCACCAAGCACAGGTCCCTATACTGGACTAGACTCGGGCGTTACTAGCAGGTCGTTCACCCTGTGGGGCCTACGCACGAAGACACGACCCATTTATACGACGTGACGATATGTATACGACGATACACCCATCCCACCAACACCCCGGAAATACTAATCGGCCATTGGGCCCACCCCCGTGACCCACCTGTAGTTGCAGGCGGCGCTGAGACCACATTGACAGGTTTTAAAAGGAAAAGTTACCATGGAAAGGTTACCCTGAGACCCCTAGGGGGTCTACGAGAAGAACTACGAGAGCCGGTGTGTTCACTACAGTTTTATACGAATTAAGGCAAGATTACGCGGCGGAACGATTACGGCAGATACCTTTTATCAGTAATTGTAAACCATGACGGAAGAACCACTCTCTCTATCAATATACTGCTTCAGGACAACGCTAGACCACACTCTGCACAACAGACGACCGTTAAAATAGAAGAGGTTCAATTGGAATGTCTGCGACATCCACCGTGCTACCCAGACCTTGTTCCAACAGATTACCATTTTTTCCGAAATTTGGATAACTTCTTACAAGAAAAAAGTTATCTCCGATATGTCAGTCCAAACCAATCAAACCAACCAAAAGAGTTTATTGATTCTCGCCCGTGGTTTTTTAAGTATAGGGATCAATTAACTATTTATGAGGTGGCAAAAGTGCTTAGATAACAATTCCATATACTTTGATTAATCTAAATATATAAAAATGAATGTTTGTCTGTATGTCTTTTATAGAATCGTAAACTATGCATTTGATCATATCATGATCTTCAGCAAAGTGTTGCGCATGAACCGGTTTCTGAGTTAGTACGACCAGCTTGCCCCGAGGCTTTGCCTGCGTTGTTGCTATACCGCCAAGCACCGCGGGGCTCAGCTAGTTAAATATATTTTACAAAAAAAACGACTTTATATTCCTCGTATAGAAAACGCCAATTTTATATGTAAGCACCCAATATTTGTAGATCATACAAACATTTGGATCGACCCAGGAATCGAACCTAAGACCTCAAGCAAAGCAGTCGCATACGCTACTACACATCATCACAAAAAACATATATCTAAGCAACATCTTTAATGTTATAGAAATGTTTCAGATTATGCCAAGAAACCAAAATGCTTTAGCAATTGTTAATGCGGCTTTCTTACTAGAATTCGGACAAAAAAACAAGATTATAAGAGCCGAAATAGTGTTCGGCAATATAGATCCTAAATTTGTGCATGCAGCTAAAACTGAGAAGTATTTGATCGGCAAGAACGTGTTTGCCGATGAGATCCTGCAAAGAGCTCTCAAAGTGCTAAGCGATGAGTTGCTACCTATTGAAATACCTGGAGAATTATCCATATCATGTAGGAAAAAACTAGCACTAGGATTATTCTATAAGGTGAATCTTTTAAAAGTATCATCTGTCTATCCTTATCCTAATTTTATTTAGGATAAGTGCAGTAACTTTTATTCTTCCAGTCTAGTGTATCAATTGTCACTTAACTATTTACTCCCTTCCTAGCCATATCATCTCTCACATGGTCTATTTTTTCTTTGGTCTTCCTCTTCCCTAATACCCTTCAAATTCCATGGCCATTAGGAATCTGGGGATGAATTAGGAATTCCTCGCTGCTTACTTCGATATGCCTCTGCATTGTCATATTCATACCAAGATGAAGGTGAAACTTTTAAAATGTAAGTTTCTATAATAGTTGGCTGAATCCAAACAATGGTTTTAAAGAATTAACATTTATTATTTCTCCGTTATTAATCTCACCTAAACATTTTCCTTTGGGTCATTGGTTTTCAATTTTTTTAACCGCTTGATTCAACAACAAATAAATTATACTCTTCAAACTAAAATAAAATAAAATCTTTAAATAATAATAAAGTACCACTATCCCTCTCCCTCTCCTGAGAGGAGACCCGAGCCCAGCTGTGGGACGTTATGGGTTGTTAATGAAAGTACCACTACTAAAATTAGTCTAGTAATACTTATTTATGCTTAGTCTATTTGCAGAATAAAACCATATTATTATTATATCAATATTTTTTATATTGATATACTTTTAGAATATTAAATCAACTCCTCACAGCTTATAACTATGACATATATATTTTTTAATAAATTGTCATTTTCCTAGTATATACTTAACATCGCCCCGATTGGAATACCTTTAAGTAAATATATATCTGGAGGTAGTCTACTCTCAAGACCAGTTTCTAAGGGCAAGCCTGATTATCAGACGAATCCATCTTTGTACCCTTTGAACAAGCCGATAGAAAAGCTAGAGGGTAAGATTCAGGCAGCAGGAGAGGCCATGTACGTCAATGATCTACCTCCTCAACTTGGAGAAGTATTTGGTGCCTTCGTATTGTCAACGATACATTCCGGAGAAGTTGATACCATTGACGTTGATCAAATTTTAGTAAGTGACTTTGTACCTTATCAACATCTCTTGTAGTAGTTGTAAAATAGAAACCATATCCTTGATTTTATTATGGTGTGATTTTCATGAAATTTGTAAAGAAATTGTCATGTAATCAAGGTTAATGTTACTGTTGGAACCAGAGCCTGACTATTACTGTGTGCCTAACCTGCAAAAATGCTATTGTATCAGAAAATTTGTATTTAATTTGACGTTAGCAAATATTGTTTTTAGTAATAATTATAACTTATTACTACTATGATGTACCTTTATTTGTAGGCAATTGATGGGGTTATAGCACTATACACAGCTAAAGATATTCCTGGTGTTAACTCTTTTACCTTCCCGGGAATACCATTACAATCAGTGGATGAAGAAATTCTGGCAACTAAAATAAAATTCTATAGCCAAGCAATAGCCATAGTTGTAGCAAAAACTGAAAGACTTGCCACAGAGGTTGCAAAAAAAGTCAAAGTGACCTACAAAAATGTAAGCAACGTCGCACCCGTTTTGACTATTGATGCTGCAAAGAAAGATAGCAAAAGATATATCGCTGGTACTCCAAAAATTGATCCTAAAACACGAGGTAATGATGTGAAGAAAGTTATCAAAGGAGTGTACGAAATTGAAGGGCAGTATCTTTATTATATTGAGCCCATCACTTGTGTAGTTATTCCAATCGACAATATTCTTGAGGTACATGATTCAACGCAATGGATGGATCTTACACAGATTGCTGTAGCACGATCTCTAGGAATTCCTGAAAGCGAGTGAGTTTTAGTAACGTTTTAATTCCCGTAATACTTAATTATTCTTGCTGAAAAAATATTCCTAAAAGAAGAGCTATTGTACACTTTCACAAAAATGCTTGTGTATAAGAACAAAATATAAAATTTGTAATCTTTTCATGGGTCTAACAATTTAGATGTATAGCTTTGTTTACTTCTAGAGTGTTAGTAAAAGTCCGTCGTGTTGGCGGTGCTTTTGGAGGCAAAATCAGCCGTAATGCGCAAGCTGCAACGGCTTGTGCTCTCGTCGCTAAGAAACTTAACGTTCCATGCCGGTTTATCCTACCAATGCAAACTAATATGTCAATGATAGGCAAAAGACTGCCTTCACAGTGCGAGTATGAGGTAAACACTCTCAGAATAATTTCTTGTAGAAAAATAGTACCTTAAGTTTTGATTGAAACCTTAGTAAATCTTTAAGAAATTCTGGTAGGGCGCAGTGTCCACATTACTTGAAGTTCAAAGAATAAGCCTACTAATTTCATCATTAGAGTTTTTTCATCTAGTAAAATGTATTGAACTCAAGGTTTTTTGTAATAGATATGGTAGTTTATTGTGATTAACTTCTAAGATTTATTTAAATTATTATTTATAAGAAACGTTGATAAAATAATCTTTTATATATATATATATATATATATATATATATACAATGACATCAACTTAAAAAAAAACTAATATTATGGAAACAAAACGACCAAAAATTTTTTCAATGTAAAAAATAGATGAATGATGATGAAAATGAGAATAAGCATATTGAGAAATTCATACAGCAATCATACAATAGAATGGACTGTACTCATATTCCATTCTATTTATCTACACATATCAGACACACAAAGACAGCTTTTAATATTAACCTTATTAATAGATTTCGTATTCCACTTAGCCATCTCTATCCTATATATATTTTTTTTTCAACAATTGAAATTTCAATAAGTCAACCGTGTTTTAGGTAGGCGTTGATGACAATGGTAAAATCCAATACCTGGACGCCACAATAGTTGAAGACAAGGGTAATGCTAATAACGAAGATATTTTAGATTTTACAGCTTCAGGGTTCCCTAATTGCTACAACACTGACACTTGGAGATTGAGAACAGCTAATGTATTAACAGATCTGCCGACTAATACATTTGCTAGAGCGCCAGGTAAGATACGGGTATTAACCACTTAGATCCATCTTTTGTTTGGACAACAACTGTTATATATGCTAAGTATGGTTTTCCCTCAAAAGGTAGGTACTACTCTCTCACAGAAGATCAACCTAAAATGACAGAAGCATCACTAGGCCGCTATGGTGTGGGTCACGATGCATTGTCTGCATTCGCCTCAGTATGGTGACCACCACTCTTGGATTCTGCTTATATTTTCCATCAGCCAGAGCTAAGTCACTTCGACAGGCCTAAAACATTTAACTTCTTAATTAGTCATTGTGACTTATTGCATTTGCATATCAATGATAAAATATAAAAAAAACAATGTGTTTTTACCACGACTTCTAAATTAAAAGAAATAATGATTTATTCCATATTAACAAAACCCGCGGCTTTTATGTCAGTTATAGGGGTAAAGAGTATGTCCTTCCTCTAAAACCAAAGTAACTTCATAAATTTTATTGAAATCAGTACAGCAGTTTAGCCGTGAAAGCGTAACAGACAAACAGATTTACTTTCGAATTTATAATATTAGTATGGACATAAACTATTGCAGGCACCTGCGAAGCCATCAGCAGTATAGAGCATATTATGTCACACATAGCGTTTGTCGTTGGAAAGGATCCAATTGAACTCCGTAAGATAAATATGAGAACTGAAGACAATGATCTGCCAGAACTCATAGAAACCTTGAAAAAAGATGTCAGCCATGTAAAACGTGTTGCAGAAGTAGAATGTTTTAATAAAAATAACAGATGGATGAAAAGAGCCATCTCTATCAATATAATGTCCTTTCCTGTCATATATTATGGCAATTATTCAGCTTTAGTGAGCATTTATCGAGGAGATGGAACAGTTACAATCACCACTGGTGGAGTGGAAATGGGTCAAGGAATAAATACAAAAGCTGCTCAAGTTTGCGCTTATGAGTTAGGAATACCAATAGACTATGTGACAGTAGTACCTCAGTATACATTTGTGGCAGCAAATAACGTATTTTCTGGCGCCAGTATTGCAACGGAAAGTGTCTGTTACTCTATTATCAAAGCTTGCGGAGACTTAAAGTCCAGATTAGCTCCAATAAGAGAACTTATGCCTACTGCGACATGGAAAGATATTATCAAGAAGGCTGGGGAAGATCAAATTGATTTGTGCTCATTATATATGATGCAGGATTATGATCCGGCTTTAGAAGGGTACAGTGCGTTTGCTGTAGCAATTATAGAGACTAAGCTAGATGTTTTGACTGGAAGGTTTCAAATTGTAAGAGCGGACATCTTGGAAGATGTGGGAATCAGTGCTAATCCTAGGTTAGATGTTGGCCAAGTGAGTAGAGCTCTGAGTAACTTCTTAGCACAATAAAATTTTGCCTATAGAAAATTATTAGAGTTAACTGCATAAGAAACGATTTTCATAATTATGACTTTATAATTTTTAAATTTTATGAGAAATAAAATCGAGAATTAACTAAAGCTGAAGCGTTACTTTTCTTTGTGACGCAAAATATTTTGGTTGTAGTAATTGAAATTTCATTTTTTTCGGATATAATTATAACGGATACATACACACAAATACACGTTGTCGAAAAATCAAAATGTACACATACACTACCACAAAATTATTTTATTGTTAGTATTTATTGCTTTATACTGTTTACTGTTAACATGATAAAACATATAAATACGAATATTGAACACTTATATTAAATTTTTCTGGAGTAAGTTTTATAGATACTTACTTTTTTCTTTTTTAACACATGTACCATTGTTTTAAGGTTGAGGGCGGCTACATTCAGGGTATCGGTTACTTTACTTGCGAGAAGCTTCTCTTTGATAAGGAAACTGGAAAGCTACTGACTAATAGATCTCTGACCTATCATGTACCTCTAGCTCTCGACATTCCTTGCGAATTTAATGTGAAACTAAGATATAATTCCAAAAATCCTAAAGGAGTATTAGGTTCAAAGAGTGAGTATACCAACTTCAAAATTTTTTGTGCGCTATGTATGAATTTATTTAGTAAATATATGTTACTCTGTTTTTTCCCCGTTATTTTTCCATAATTTTTATTCCAGCTTGTAGCGAAATGGGTATGTGTACAGCTCATGGCGTTACACATGCTCTAAGATCATGTATCATGGAGTCCAGAAAAGATTCTGGATATGACATCAAAGAGTGGGTTCATATAGGTAAGGACTTAGTGAAAAACTTGAATAAAACATTAGAAAAATACAGTTATCTGCCAATAACATGAGCACCCAAATAAAACAAGAGCTAACTAGCCAAGTATACATCCGTCGTGTCCTATCAAAAATAGAACTAAAAGCCTAAAGGTGCTATATTCAGGATGGATGTTTAATTAAAATTCGATAGGCTGATGCATATTACCACCCTAGATAACCCTGTCCAATATCACCGATATTTTTTTTGAAAGGGAACAATAGGAATATACTTCCTGTGTCCCGGGGGACTCTACAAACATATATGAAACGTACACAAAGAACACCCAGACTTAGAATACCAATTTGTGGATCACACAAATTGTTGTCCCACGTGGGGTTTGAACATTTAGACCCCACAACACTCGCCGTAGTAGGAAGCGGCGTCGCAACCGCTTAACCGTACAGTCAAAATTAATTTATAAATTAAAATAATTAAAAATAATATTAATGAATGGAAACTACTTTTTTTCAAGGTGTTCCCTACGATACGGAGGTCATATTAAATGCGCTAAATGTCAAACCTGAAGAGTTTCTTTTGAAGAAATAATCAAGTATCTTCTGCTCGATTAGTTGGAGAATCTATACAAATATCTAAAATTGAAGCTTTTGTTTGTAATTTTAAATTTTCCGCTTTTCACTAAATACATATAAAGGTATTTATGGTACATCGAACCACAACGAACACAGAAAACCGGTGTGAAACAGTGCCTGCGCTGTGTTTCACCGAGCGAGTGAGGATACCGGACGCCCATATTCCAACCCTTCCCCTCTCGTCCCCCTCTTCCTCCCATCCCACCTGGCCGGCATTGCACTTGTGACACCTCTGGTGTTACGGGTGTCCACGGGCGGCGGTAATCGTTTACCATCGGGCGATACGTCTGCTCGTTTGCCCCCTACTCCATAAAAAAAATACATTATATATATTTTTAAATTTTGATATGCTTGGTTAATCTCTGAAACAGCTGGACCGATTTCAACAGGATTTTCAATGGAAGATAGCGAGAGAGAAGGAGTAACTTAGGTAACTGTTATTTAGAAAAAAAAAGTTATGTAAAAACATAATTTTATTGTTAAATTCCACGCGAAAGAAATCAGTTACTTATAAATATGTATACCAGCCGGCCAAGCATTGTTGTAAACATTCCTTTAATTATTATTTTTATTTGTTGTTTGAAAGTACGTGTTTGTCCTTATAATTTTCAAAATTCTTTACTATGTATTTTGGGCAGTTATTGCAAAAGATTGCATACGAATTACCTGCTGTTAAAAGAACAGAAGGGACCTCATTAAATTCAAAGTTTTAAGCTATGTGTTATTTTGTTGAGTAAAAAAAGAATTACAAAACATTAACTTCTCTGGCTAGTACACAAACATCACGTAGGAATGCTTTATATAATAAAATATTCGACCACACTAATCAAGAGACGAGATGAATAGTAATGTATTCAGGTACATACCTAACGGAATCAAAAATGAGCGGTGTAATTTGTTTACAACATCTCACCTGAGGTTTATCTTGGGGTCATAAGTTTGAAATGAAAGGTTTTTTAGTAAACACCTTCTTAATTATATGTATATTAAGTTTAGAAGCATATTCGGTTTCGAAAATCTATATTTTTTATAATATTTTGTGTTCGATTACAACTGCTGGAACGCATGAGCAGAATCCAAGAGTGGTTGTCACCATACCCATTGCAGCATGGTGACTCGCACTGTAGTGGCCTATTGAGATACTTCTACGAAACATGACAGCAGGAGTCATTCATATTAGTCATTTTAGGTTGATCTTTTGTGAGAGCGTGGTACCGCCCTGATCGAGACGATCCGTTTATGCTAAAATCAACGAGTGTACATATACATATATAACCAAACAGCCCACAACACAGAAACAACACGGAGGTAGGCAAAATCTAATATAAGCTTAGAGAATTGGTCGTTTAGTCAGTTTTTAATTGACGAAATCTCAAAACTTTAGCTCTAAGAGATGCCTTTTACAATCTGGATATAGTCTTGGTTACTAGTGGTTTTGGAGATGGTTATAAAGTTACTTAATAAAGGCCTTCATGACGTAGAACACTTTTGATACCTCAAATAATGAGCTCCTCAGAAGTACTCCTTTAGAACGTATGGGTCGGCTTAAACGGATTAATACGACGGTCTCATAAAATACCAACAAAGACTTTTTTGCTTCTTATTTGTTGTGAGATAATGGGGTTACCGGCGTCCAAACCGTCTCCTGCCGGACTCGAACCAACAAAAATCGCACGCCGTCGTAGATACTAGGAGCCAGGGAAACAGGTGCACTTTAGGAAGGAAAACCCTGGAATCCCTACGTACCTCGGGCCACCTGCGGTTTGCGGTGGAAACCTCGATGTTTCCGTTGCTGCCCTCAAAGTGGGATGCCAGCGCTGCGAAGCGCGCGCACCCCCAACCGAGCCTGCTTCTGCTTGCTCTAGGCTCCGCAACATGGCCGCAATCACATTACCGAGCGAGAGAACCCCGACCCTGATGGCCGTTACGAGATCACGCCTTGACTACCCCCACGCCCTATTCTGCCAGCGTGTGGAGCGCCATGTCTACGGTCTGGCCATCACAGTGGTGGCACTCAGGCGTTGGCTCCTTGCGGATCAGACACAGATGATCTCCGAAGCATCCTTTTCTAATGATCATAGATCACCTGCGTCAGCCATATGCCTCTCGCGCACTGGTAAAGAGACGCAATGGCTCTCACCTCCAGGTCCCATGGTGTAATTTCGGCCAGGAGACTTGGCGCCTCAAAGGAGATGGTGCGGTACTAGGCGTACCGCACGATCTCCTTTGAGGCGCCTTGATGACCTTGATGGCCAGCACTCGTTGCTATCGTCGCAATAGCGCGATATTGCTGGCATCCAGGATCTCCGCTCATACAGGGGCCCCATAAAGGCCAATGGACCGCACGACCCCCTACGTACCCCGTCATAGAGTCTCCTGCAGGAGTCATCGGGCGCCCTCATGAATCATCGGGCCCCCTAATGGCAATCCGTCTCCCCTGCGTAACATTCTTTCTTAACATATATATGTTAAGAAAGAATGTCGATTCGACATTTGATTGGCGAGCACAAGTTGCCCTCGTCAGCCATTACCTGACAGTTAGTCTACGCATATAATATCATCTAAAATTATATTATTTCCCATCACATCAAAGATTAAGATTAGGACATTAGTCTTGTCACTTTCGCAATTCCTTACAACTTGTAATTATTACCTCAACTTTTAAGATAAATAAAAAGAACGATCACAAATCTACTAAGCGAAATAAGAAAAGTAAGTGAATTTTACTATAAGGCATTATTGTGGGGTATTTGACATTAATCAACAATGTTAATAGCTATTTATGTTTGTAGACACAGATGTAAGTAAGATATTGCTTTGTCATCCTTGGAACTTCGTTATTTCTATCCAGAGGTTTTCAAACTTTTTGAATTGTAGACTACAAGGTTTTTTGCTAAGATTACTTTTCTCAGTTTCTTCTATTTTTTTTTGAAAATCGCTAATGTAGCAACGGAGATATGACTATGTCGGACTGGACTAAAGTTCTAAATAGCTGTAGAACGTGCGCATTTAGAAATTAATAGATAAAGAAATTTCCTATGGCACGTATTTTAATAGTTGTCAAAATTTTAGTTATAAAAAATGAAATATATTCAAATAATAAAATACGTAGTATTATCTGCATATGGATAACAAATTGTAGACTGTTCTAGAAATTATTTTTGACATAAAAATAATTTATCTATTCTTTGAAAAATTTTTTCGACCTCTTATTTTAATTAACGACTCAATTTAAATACAATCGGGAATATTTATGTGTGTTTTGGGAATCAATTGAACGTTGAATAAATATTGACAATTTGTAACAGTAGATTTTAAAGAAAATAATCATATAAATTAATTGTATAAAATATCACTAAGACATAATGTTATGGGAATAATGTAACTAAATATACTCATTGGCATACGGTCTATCCAAGTGGAGTTGAATTTTTTTGTGAAGACATATAAACTTTTTATTATAAATAATTGGAGAGGCCCTTGTCCTGCAGTGGGCTACTATAGGCTGATGATAAGGTTTATACATATGTAAGTAATGTATGTACGTACTTATGCATAAAAATAAATTTTCTCCTGCGCTATTATGTTGTTTTCGTTTACTTTAACTCAAAACGTTTTAATTAGTAAGGAGTTTTTAATAGTAATTTGTATAGTTTTTGGTTTAAATAAAGTTATTATGAGGCTAACTGTAAGTCGATCATTAGTTTAAAAAAAACTATTATAAGAAACTGTATAAGTATTTCATAGGTAAATACTTTGTACGATTAGTGTTGAATCGAATTGTACAAATTGAAATTGAATTGAATTTGGTTTATACTTTCTATTATAGAATAATGTTGCCATCGTTATATTTCATAAAAGACTTCTATAAATATTTATACTAACAGTATAAGGCTTCAAAAATTTAAAATATAAAACATTTTCTGCAATATACTTAATTTGGAAAAAAATTCAAATATTACGTATCCAATTATTGCGGTTTTATTTCCGAAATGTTCAATGTGTTAGTTCTGGAAATCTATTATTTTCCTAGCTTTTATTATTCGGAAGATTAGTTGGAATTAGATACTAGATTAACCGGTTTCACCTAAATATCAGTTTTTCCACGAAGCAACTGGTATCGGACCTCCGCAACGATGAGAGTGTACTGAATTTGAAGATGGAACTAGTTGTCAACATATTTCAGGATACTTCATTCACTGTAATAATTGTCAAAAGTGTTCATGACAATCAGGACTGAGGGTTAAAGTGGTCTCGGAGCCACGAGCGGGGAACACCGCCATCCATCGTCCGTTCTCCGGACTGCAATTAAGAATTTCTTGTATGTAAAATCCAACTATAGTCCGACCCGAGAATCGAACTCTACACCTCTCGTATGGACGCTTAGGCTAACTGCTAGACCAACGAGGCAGTTCTGTGGTGGGATAAATTCCATGACAGATTCCATGGAATACAGATTTTTTTTTGTGGAAATACAAACTTGTAATACTGACCTATGTTTTTAACTAGGGTAGTCTATCTCACAAGATACACGACTATATCTAACCCTTCCCAGGGGGTCCGTCAAAAACTTTAAAAAACCCTTGCCAAATGTAATTTACATAAATAAACCATCTTTAAAACATACGTGCAACTTTAAGAATTCTCAGTATATTATTTTCCCTCTGCAGTGCGGCTTGTTTTGTAGCAGTATGTCTAAAATTGAATTCACAGTAAATGGCCAATTATGTCGAGGTAAGATAACATTATGACCTTTTTAATAAGCCTTACGATTTTGATACATAAGTTAAAAAATAAAATTTAGCTAGATACAATCATCAGCCTATCGCAGTCCACGGCTGGACATAGGCCTCTCCAATTTCACGCCACTTAGTTCGATCTATGGCTTCTCGCATCCAGCTCCTGCCAGCCGTCTTGCGCAAATCATCGCTCCACCTGGCTTGTGGACGTCCTACACTACGTTAGCCTAGACGTGGTCTCCACTCAAGAACTCGTTTACCCCAACGGTTATCAGTTCTTCGGCAAATGTGGCCAGCCCACTGCCACTTCAGCTTGCTAATCCTGTGGGCTACGTCGATGACCCTGGTTCTTTGTCGGATCACCTCGTTTCTAATGCGATCCCTCAGAGAAACGCCGAGCATAGACCTCTCCATAGCACGCTGAGCGACTTTGAACTTATGGACCAGTCGAACCGTAAGTGTCCACGTTTCGGCTCCGTATGTCATTACGGGTAGGAAGGACGCACGCATTGAAGACTTTCGTCTTTAGGCACTGTGGGATCGACGATGAGAAGACCCGACGAAGTTTCCCAAACGCTGCCGAACCCAGCCAGATTCTTCTGTTCACCTAGTCCTCAAAGCTGTTTCTACCTAACTGCAAAGTCTGCCCGAGGTATACATATTTTTGAACAACTTCGAGAACGGCACCGTGTACCGCAACCGGTTCCGGTAGTATATGTTCATTGAACATGATCTTGGTCTTGTCGAAGTTCATCCGTAGGCCGATGCGCACAGACGAGTCAACCAGGTGGTTCAGCATCTGTAGTAGGTCCTGCAGCGTTTCTGCCATGATGACGATGTCATCTGCAAATCGCAAGTGAGAGATGTATTCGCCATTGATGTTGATACCGCGCCTTTTCCAGTGCAGCGTTTTAAACAAGTCCTTCATTGCATTACTGAATAATTTCGGGGATATCCCCTTGGGATTATCCCCTTGTCTCACTCCTCGATGCAATGGTATGGGTCTTGTATGCTGATCCTGTACTTGGACGGACCCTTAGATGTACCGCCAATCTACTTGGCAATGCTGCAGGGACTCCAGAACAGACCAGATCTCGATCGAGTCAAACGCCTTTTCATAGTCCACAAATGCTAGACACAGGGCTGATTATACTCTTCGGTCTTCTGTATTATCTGCCGCACTGTGCGGATGTGGTCTAAGGTGCCACATCCGCTCCGAAACCCAGCCTGCTCCGGTGGCTGGTATTCGTCGAGTCTTCGCGCAAGACGGTTCGTGATGACTCTTGAAAACAGCTTATAGACGTGGCTCAGGAGTCGTGGAGGTCGCCACCATGACCAGGAATAGCGGGACTACCGGAAACTGGAGGCCGTGGCTTCTGTGGCTTACTCATGGAGGGGTTCAGCCCATAATCACCACGCTGGGCAGGCGGGTTAGTGATCGCAGGACGTAACTTGTTGCACCGGTGACGCTGTTGCCCATCACCGGCCTATTGTATTTAGTTACGCCTGTTGGGATGGATATGCCGCCATCGGTCAGTAGCCAGAGGCTTGTTTGTTATCTAACAGGGTGCACCGCGTGCAGGTGAGGTTGGCTGGGAGCGAAATATTGTGGTTCCCCCCCACACACATTCTTTCTCATTTAAATAATATTTTTCACGCATTACTAGAATTTTAATGTCAAAGAAAGAAAACACGTCAGCTTTACAGTTTCCAACCTACATAGATTGTATATCTTAGGGATCAGAATCAAATAAATCCTGATTTAGAGTTTGAGACTTGCAACTATTAAATGCGAAGACAGATAAGACTAAACACGAGAAAGTCTTCAGTTTAATTTTAGCATCCAGTTCCAGTAACAGAGTATACTTTAGAGTAATCAGGAATCAATCAATATATTTGATTTTTGAGTAATAAATCTGTAATGGACCGGTTACAAACATCTTTGTTAAATTCTACCTGACAAGTTATAAGAAAGATCAGTTTTACCACCAACTAACTGATAAAGTCTTTGATAGACTTATGTCAGAGATCGTTTCTTGTTTTTTTTAAAGACGGTTCCCATTTCTCCTCATGCATGTTTTTATTTTAGAATACCTCGTTGGCGCAGTGGTAGCGTACGCGACTTAATCCATGAGGTTTCGAGTTCAAATCCTGGGTCGTACTAAAAATTTCTATATATAATATGTATGTATTTACAAAAAAATGTATTTATGTATTCAAATAAGTTGTCTAGTAACCATAATGCAAGCTCTGCTTATTTTGGGACTAGATGGCGTTGTGTGTTAGATGTCCGAAGTATTTTTTTTTATATTTTTTAACGTTATTTTCATCACGGCGAAGACTTGAAGACTTAAACCCTTGACATTGGGAGAAATAGCTGATTTATACAATTTTCAGGTTCGGATCAGAACTTCTCTTCCCTTGACTCCCTACAAGCATACAAACAAAGTTAGAAACCATACCTCTTTATAGGTGTAATATTAGTATCGATTGAAAAAAGAACAACATTCTTCCTATTTTTAAGTATATATCAGATTCATCATATCATAATATCATCAATCATAAGATTTTCCCGTACAAAATGTGCACAACGTGGCCACAGAAGTTTTGTGACGTCAGCATGTCGGTGACGCGGTGACGCAAACTCATAAGATTTCCCCCTACCAAAAATTGATTTTTGTTCATCTATGAAGTGTTCAAAGCGCCTAAAGAAGTTTTCACTGCAAAATTCGAAAACAAATATTAAGAGAGGTATTCTCATTTCGTTGTATTCTGCTTAAATCCCCTGGTGGATTTAATTCGGTTATTTGTCGATGTCAATCCCCTTTTTCGACTTTTTCCCACTTTAATCTTCAAGGAAATATCTTTGTATGCATTGCCTATCCATGGTTCTACAGTTAGTAAAAAAATAGATAGTCTTGTGGTATTAACAATTTCTGAGCGTAAGACTCAAATAATGTACTCCACAATTTATAGGATGATGCGGCTGTTAAAATATAGTAGCTGGTAGTTAGTATTGAATTTAAGCAGGGGGTCTTAAGAAACTTTGTGTTTACAAAAATTTACAAATGAATCATCTGGCGATCAACATAAAAAAGAGAATGCCTTGGGGATTAGCGTAGATAAAAAAAATCCCCCAGGAGATTTAAAAAGGGGATCCTAGTAAAAGGGGGGAATAATTCAATAAAAAAAATTGGACATGGCAAGCGATGGCGCTGAGTGTCCACACATTTGCAATCTAAACTCTGAATGAAAAAGTAGAAAAGTTACTGCGAGTCACGACAGAGAGTTAACCAAAATTACTATTGCTTTTCACAGTGGACGAAACTCTACCTCGATATACCAGCCTGAATGCCTACCTGCGATATACTCTGGGCCTGCCTGGTACCAAGTCAATGTGTCATGAAGGTGGATGCGGGTCCTGTATAGTAATGGTGCGCGCCAAACGTTACACTACCAGCAAAATTGAAACATTTTCTGTTAACTCTGTAAGTTTGTTTATAACTCTTATCTTCTTATGAGAAAGTATACTCTTATTCATCGTCGACCTGTGTTAATTTAGTAGAAAGCCAAGTTTCAGTTAAAATATATCCATCATCCATGAAATCATATCCTAATAATATTATAAACGCGAAATTTTGTAATTTTATGGATAGATGTTTGTAACTCTTTCACGTAAAAACTACTGAATGGATTTTAATGACAATAACACTCATGCTACAATTTATAAAGATACAATTCAGACAATATCTTTGTACCGCGGGTAAATCCGCGGGGCTCAGCTAGTACTATACTAAATCTATTTCTTCCTTGAAATCTTGAGAAAACTGTTATGTGTGTGTGGCGAATTGATGAACACCCACATTCATAACTACCCTATTTTATAATTTATAGTGCCTTGTATTGGTATTTTCCTGCCACGGCTGGGAAATCACTACTGTCGAGGGCGTGGGCAATCGTAAAGAAGGTTACAGTGAAGTACAGAAGCGTTTAATAGAATTCAATGGTACTCAGTGCGGGTATTGTACACCGGGGTGGGTGATGCAGATGACAAGGTAAGATGCTTTGTACTTTGATCATTATCATGATGATGATGCTCTCTTAGGCGAGATTATCAATTGTGTGATTATAACTTTACAGTTTAGAAGATAAGAGCCTCACGATGTCGGAACTAGAAAAAGCTTTTGCCGGTAACACCTGCAGGTGTACTGGATTCCGCCCTATTCTGGACGCTATCCAATCATTCGGCACCGATGCATCTCCAGAATTATGCCAGAGAGTCAGGGATATGGAAGAGCTTAGCATCTGCGAGAAAAAAGAGAGAAGTTGCAGTAGGAAATGTTCGACGAAAAGTGATTGCAGTGACTGGAGTGTTATAGAGGAAGTACAAGCAGATAATTCTATAACTTTAGATTTCGGAAACTCCAAGTTTTTCAAAGTTTTCGAACAGGAAGAGATATTTGATATTCTGAATAAACATGGCGTTGAGTCTTATATGTTTATAGATGGAAATACTGGAAAAGGTAAAATTATGGTATTTATAATTTGCGGAGTTGTTACTTTCAATGTTGGTTGCTAACAATTTTGTTTAATGTAGAATTCATATTTTCACCAACACTTGAGTAAGATCTAAACGTATCTATAGAAAAAAGATTATTAGCATCTTGACAGAGAATATTTGCCGCCCGACACAAAGTACACGAGTACTATGATTTAATTCGACCTTGCTTGGGACTATTGTTGGTAACACGACATGTCAAAAGATGGTACAACAATATGAGTAAAAGTCGTGTCCATATGCCGGCGCCTTACCAATTTTGTAATGAGAATATGCGTAAAGGCTACAATTTACTTCTCAGACGACTTTACAGAGTCAACTGGGAACACTATCCAGGCCCACTATTATTCAGTCAAAATGTCTCACCGAGTCGTACTGTATGACAGTCGGGCGATATGTCTTCGCAACATGTTCCCTAATTCATTATATGGTTCAATTTGTTTTAGGTATCGTTGACAATTTTGAATACCCTCAAGTTTTGATAGATATTAGTGGTGTAAAATCCCTCAAAAGCTGGGAAATTGATCAGAACTTGGTGCTTGGGGCAAATGTATCTTTGGAGGATGCTATAAATATTTTTAAAGAAGTCTCTGAATCACGGACTGAGTTTGCCTACTTGACAGAGTTCGTAAAGCATGTGGAACTGATTGCCAATACGCCTGTTAGAAAGGTGAGTTAGACTTTAATTGCAGATTGTTGTTACGTGGAGCTAACCATTTACTATAAAATATATTATGTAATAGTATGATGCATGGCATGGTTTTAGCATGACGAGTGATTAGGAACTTTGAAAAAGACGAAGTACTGTTTTGAATAATAGAGATGCTTTGATAGTTACTACATGCCAAAGTTAAACATTGCTAGCAAGGTGAGTTGGTGGATAATTGATAATTCTTAATGCAGTGACAATCTTCCGAGCCCCGGAGAGCGTGTAATGCGGTCAGTCCCGGTTGCCATCTGTGGCAACGTTATACATGGGATCGGGTATATGGCACTTCGAAATTAGGACTAGACTAGGAACCTAGCTGCTTGGGTTGTGGAGTTTAGATGGCGGTCGCTATTCGTATAAATTCGAAATTTGGCTGTATCGTAGTAGACTGAACGCACAGACCAACCTGATTCGAGAAAAAGAAGTGGAAGGTGTTTCAATTGATTTATCTATTTGGTTGCAGATCGGTTCCATAGCTGGTAACCTGATGTACAGGCGAACGATAACCACCTATCAATCTGATCTTTTCCTCATACTTGAGTGTGTTGGTGCCTACATAACTGTCCGTAAGTTGTATTTTACATAATTTTATTTAGTCCATAATTCTGTCCCGATGTTTGTCTGTAATCAATTAAACTTGGTATCTATCATTAACATTTTCTAAGACGTAATGGTTTTTAGATTTTAATATACAGCACTGCTTCTCTTTTATTCTACTTTAGTGTGGATTTAAGCTGAAGAGACCGAACCTTGATATGAAGAAAATAATGTTTCAGTTAAAGATATCGATACTAATCAAAGCTTCTACTATAACAGCTAAATTGACTGATACAAAATATATATTTTATTTTTGTAAATATATACGTTTTAATAACAGAAAATATTTGCAGATCATGTAAATATTTGATCCAAATTGAGTTCGAACTCCGTGAAAGTTCGAACTCCAGACCTCTGCACACCAAATAGTCGCAAACACTACCCCTGTGCACAACTGAGACAGTTTGCGTCAGTGACGCAGTGTAAAATTTGGTATTTCAATCAAATTGTTGCAAATGAGAACAGACCAAAACAAATATTAACACTGGTCGCTACTTCTTGTAAAAAGTGGAGTACTTTGCTTTAGGATGCCTGATCTTTTCAATTAACTATAAAAGCGTCTCCAGCCCGTGAAGTGCCCGTGTTTAACTGTGCTTCAAACATCCTTTAGTAAGTGTCCTTCAGTAAACGAATAGATTCATTAAAAGTGCTGCAACCTTAGACTGCTGCACCCGTGTGCACCGCAAACCCTGCACTATAGCTAAAGACGGCCCTGATTGACCAAATAGGTCTTTAAACACCGCTGGTTTCTCAATCAGTCTAGCGTAAAGATATGCCTTGTAGGAAAGAATATACTAACATGTGCGTGTAAGCAAATAGGAACTGGAGCCGCACAGCTTACTGTTATTATCAAGGTTAATATGAGTAGTTGGAAAACAATCGCATACAACTGATATTTTGTAATCATAGAATACTTATGGTACGTAACGGAAATAGAGTAAATTACACTAACGTCATTGACGTTCATGAGTTAACGACATAGGTTTATTTATGTAATGGGGCAAACGAGCATAAATATCGCATGATGGTAAGCCATTAGCGCCGCCCATGGACACCCGCAACGCCAGTTGCGTTACAAGTGCGTGGCCGGCCTTTGGGGGATGGGGAGAGGGATGGTGGGGACGTGTTGGTATGTGCCTCCCGTATCCTCACTCACTCGGCGAAACACAGCGCAAGCGAGTAGACGGATTACAATGGTAACTAAATATCGCCGCCTCAAGATACCTACAACTCAACAATGCTTTGTCGGGTTTTGAATTCTCTCCTCAGAAGTAAGCGAAGGAAGTGTTTGGGTTCTGATAATCTCACGCACTCGACAAAAAGGGAAGACAAAATTACTACTCCTCCTACTCCTGGCAAACTAGTTCATTTTTGCGTTTTTCATCCGTGCACTCCACCTTACTTAAAGGAACGCTTTGTTTTCCTCTGTGACACACATCCCTGAGGTCATTAGAATCCCTGGAACTGGCAGTGCCAACTCACTGCATCAGGTTTTATGATAAGTCGTTTACTGTCCAGGCGGCCCGACTGTTGTATGAATTACCAATGGCTATAAGGCGTGCCAAATCTATGCCCATTTTCAAAAAAAATGCTCAAAGAACATTACCTATTTTCGTAAGTTCTGATTTGCCTAAAATGTTTTTTTTATTATTATTATTATTTTTGGTGGCATGTTACCATGAGCGTCTCCGTGATTCGGAGGTCACGTTAAGCAGTCGGTCCCGGTTGTTATCATACGATAACAGTCGTGAAGCTTAGTTGGAGGCCTTCGGGCGGCTTAAAAACATCCAACGGCAAGATTTACGTAGCCACAACGTATTCTTGCCAGTCCCCAACCCGCACTTGGCCAGCGTGGGGACGTATGGCCTTAACCCTCTCCAGAGAGGAGACCCGAGCCCAGCAGTGGGACATATGGGTTGTTGTTGTTTGTTATTATTTTTCATTCATTTATATCGAAAGTGTAGATATTGTATATATTTATGTATTTATTTGACTGTATTAATGTGTAATACTAAATCTTTTATTGTTATTATTTATCTTAATTGAATGATTTCCTTTATTTATTTATTTTTTCACTATATAAATTACCCATGAATGCGAATTTCTACAGTCAATTTGTCCATCTGAAGGTTGCGTGGAAGAAATTGCTTTTTAGCGATAAAGCCACCGGTCGTTACATGGTAATATGTTATGCTCCTGAATGTAAACTGTTTTAACTGGTGTACAATAAAGTTTATTCCATTCTATTCTCTTCTGTTCTGTTCTGTTCTCTTCTGTTCTGTTCTGTTCTGTTCTGTTCTGTTCTGTTCTGTTCTGTTCTGTTCTGTTCTGTTCTGTTCTGTTCTATTCTATTTTATTAAGCAATAGGTATAAAAAAATGTATACGTACTGAAATGCTTCTATAAAATGATCGGACAAATTCCTATACTCTCATGTTTTGATTCAAATACATAGCTTATGATTCTCATCCTCCTTATATATATACCCACCTAATTAAGTTAATCTTTAATACAGGTGTTACAAATCTTTGGCACAAAACTAAAACTACGAATGTGTACCGGTGCACAATTTAACAATACCCACTCAACAATATAGACAATATTCGATGCTACCACGTCCGTCTAGCCCCGAATCGTACTATAATCGTACTACACGGCCATGCCATCCCCTCCATGTCAAATCTCATTCTAAGAGGCAAGTTACGTCATTAGTGACGTACGCCTCTTAAAATACAGTGGTTTCAGTTTGTTGTGAAGTATTCTCTAAAACATAATTTAAATGCTTTTCCCAAAAGGAAACCTCGATGGGAAGGAAACCACATTACAATTATTAGACTTTCTCAAATACGACATGACAGGCCACTTGATGATAAACGTGGAACTTCCACCCTTGAGCAGCGCACATATTTTCAGAAGTTATAAGGTAAACTTGTTTTTTTTTATTATTATCACATCGCGTCAGACATCAACAGCATCTAATAGTTCACGGCTGGTTATAGGCTCTGATAGAAAGGAGCTTGTGGTCTACTAAACCACTCTAAGAGACGGATTTGTTTCAAGCTTTTTTTCTCTCTGCTGTTGTTGCCCTTAGTTGTTTGCACCCTAAGTCGGCTCTTATGACACCCAAGGGATGAATAGGAAGAAATTAATGACATTCTATATTCTTAAGTAATCCACACATTTTATTTGAATATATACCTAACCATTTCTAATATGTACATATATGTATGTATGTATGACATACGGAGCCGAAACGTGGACGCTCACGGCACGGCTGGTCCACAGATTCAAAGTCGCTCCGCGTGCTATGGAAAGGACTTTGCTCAGCGTTTCTCTGAGGGATCGCATCAGAAATGAGGTGATCCGGCAAAGAAACAAGGTCATCGACAACCCACAGGATTAGTAAGCTAAAGTGGCAGTGGACTGGCCATATTAGCCGCAGAACTGATAAAAGTTGGGGTAAACGGGTTCTTGAGTGGAGACCGCGTCTCGGGAAACGTAGTGTGGGACGTCCATAGGCCAAGTGGTGTGATGATCTACGTAAGACAGCTAGCAGGAGCTGGATGCGAGAAGTCGAGGATAGAAAACTAAGTGGCGTGAAATAGGAGAGGCCTGTGTCCAGCAGTGGACTGCGATAGGTTGATGATGATGATGATATATATGTATTGTGTCGTGTTGTCCTTATTTGAAGAGGTAATCTATATATATTTAAAAATAGCACTCGTAATAAGTTATAATATGCGCTACTATTCAGCTTCAGACAGCACATAAATACAATAAAGATATCGTTCCTTAAAGTATCAATTTTACGTTTAGTATGTTCCTATCATGTGACTTAAAATACAAATATATTTTCTTTTATTGATTGATAAATTAAAACTTACAATATAATTTAGTTTCAGACTAGAAAGAATAATGATAAAGAGTATACATATTTCTAAATTGTTTGTCTTTTCAAAAATTGCAGATTATGCCACGAAATCAGAACGCCCTAGCAATTGTAAACGCAGCCTTTTTACTAGAATTTGAAACTAAAAAAAAGGTTAAATCTGCTACAATAGTGTACGGGAACATTGATCCTAAATTCGTTCACGCGACTAATACAGAGAAGTATTTGGTCGGAAAGAATGCGTTTAGTGATCAGACTCTGCAAAAAGCCGTCCATATTCTAGCTGATGAGTTGCTACCTGTTGAACTACCTGGAGAACAGTCTATCGAGTGCCGAAAGAAGTTGGGGCTAGGACTGTTCTATAAGGTAAAGCTATTGCCGAATTTGATTAACATAAAATACATATATAAGTATTGATTATAATATTATTCTGTTCGCAGTATATTCTCAACATAGCTCCACGTTGCACACCTTTAAAAAAATACATATCTGGCGGTAATTTGTTCTCCCGACCAGTGTCAAAGGGGAAGACAGAATACCAGACCCATCCTTCATTGTTCCCCTTGAACCAGCCTATAAATAAGCTGGAAGCAGAAATACAGGCCTCTGGGGAAGCTATGTACGCAAATGATTTACCTCCATTGCCTAGGGAAGTGTTTGGAGCATTCGTGTTATCGACGGTATATTCCGGAGAAGTTGATACTATCGATGTTGATGAAATTATGGTAAGAGTTTTATGTTTTTTAACCATTACTTACTATTTTTAATTTTAATGACCAAATTGATTTAGAGAATCGGCGGGAAATAAAAAAAAATCCAGCTTTGTGGTGCACTATTTTTGTACAGCATTGGTTCCATACAATTTCAATACCTCTTCTAATCCATTAATCCGCAACACCGTACATGATGATTCATGTACTCGCTTGTCACAATCATGTGACAAGCGAGAAAATTGAGGGTTGCTACCCCTTTCTGTCACCAGTAGTCAGTTGAAAAGCTTACAAGTGACGGCATAGTGCTGAATGTTATTGTTTTATGCCCCTTCTATATCTTTCTAAAAAGGTCTCCTGATGGTTCACATGACCCATCAGTTTTCGACACGGGCCCGTAGCTTAGAATAATACATCTATTGATTAGTTTATATTGTGAGAGTTCTCGCTGTCTCTGATATTTTTTTATGAGTAGTTACAGTGTTTAAAGTATAATAATTATTAATATATATAGTATATTAATACTCTGATTTTTAGGCGATAGAAGGTGTCATAGCGTTATATACGGCCAAGGACATTCCAGGTGTGAACTCCTTCACTTTAGCTGGTCTTCCATTACAATTATTAGATGAAGAAATTCTCGCTACAAAAATAAAGCACTACGGTCAAGCAATAGCCATTGTTGTAGCAAAAACCGAAAAACTCGCAGAACAAGTAGCGAAGAAAGTGAAAGTAACATACAAAAATGTGAGCAATGTCCCTCCTGTACTGACCATAGACGCTGCAAAGAAAGATAGTAAAAGATATATTGCTGGTGATCCAAAAATAGACCCTAAGACCCGTGGGACTGATGTAAAGAAAGTTATAAAAGGAGTGTACGAGCTGGAAGCGCAGTATCATTATTATATAGAGCCTCTTACTTGTGTAGTTATTCCAACTGATGACCGTCTTGAGATACATGATTCAACGCAGTGGATGGACCTGACGCAAATTGCTGTAGCGCGGTCTTTAAAAATTCCTGAAAGCGAGTGAGTATTGTTTTGATGAGCTTCTGAAATTGCATTGTATATTATATTTATAAAATGCTTTCAGCATTGAAAACAAAACAACAGTACTATGTATTTATACTTAGCACCAGTCTCGGTAGTCTTGATATATTTTTTTCTTTTTTTCGGTTTTGATCTTGTAGTAAAATGTTTGATGTTGAATTTGGCATGATCATATTCTTTCAGAATAATAGTCAAAGTGCGCCGTGTAGGCGGTGGTTTTGGTGGCAAAATCAGCCGTGGCGCGCAAGTAGCAGCTGCATGTGCACTAGTCGCTAAGAACCTGAATGTCCCATGCCGATTTATACTGCCAATTCAGACTAATATGCATATGACTGGCAAAAGGCTACCTGCACAGTGCGATTATGAGGTAATTACTACTGAAGCTGATTTTTAAAACACGAATATAGTATTTTTGTAACACAAATATTTTTATGTCTACACTTTTTTACCTGAAAAATAACTCAACTCATATTTTAGATGGGTGTCGACGACAATGGTAAAATTCAATACCTCAACGCCACGATAATTGAAGATAAGGGTTGTACAGCCAATGAAGATATTTTAAGTTTTACGTCAGCAGGATTCCCCAACTGTTACAATACTGAAACTTGGACTTTGAAAACCGCTAATATATTGACTGATCTACCAAGCAATTCTTTTGCAAGAGCACCAGGTACTCTCAATAAGAAAATTTTTCTCGTGATCTACTAATTTCATGTTTGTAGTCTATATTTTGACCCCAAGATAAGCTATTTAACAGATTTTGCTACAATGTATTTGATATTTTACCTTATAATTGTCCGTGAATGCATTCCATTTATGTTGCAGTAATGCAACAGCAGCAAATGACCAGCAATTTTTGATAAAAATATGTCTAAACGCAATCTATATTTAGATTTGACCTGGTGTAAAAAACACATATAACATTCCCCAATATTTTCTACAAACTAAGTAATTCTACCCTATTAACTAAATTTCGTTATCTTCTTCTTTATAATTATTTCAGGTACTTGCGAAGGTATCTGTAGCATAGAACATATAATGTCGCACATCGCTTTTGTTGTTGGAAAGGATCCAACTGAAGTGCGTAAGATCAACATGAGGACCGAAGACAATGATCTCCCAGAGCTGATCGAAAAACTGAAAGCAGATGTGAGCCATGAAAGAAGGGTAAAAGAGATTGAAAACTTTAACAAGACCAATCGATGGATGAAAAAAGCCATCTCTGTTAATGTTATGTCTTTCCCTGTCGTGTTTTACGGAAACTATTCAGCTCTAGTGAGCATCTACAGAGGAGATGGTACAGTAACAATCAGTGTTGGTGGAATTGATATGGGGCAAGGTCTTAACACCAAAGCTGCTCAAGTATGCGCTTACGAGTTAGGAATTCCAGTGGAGTATGTTAAAGTAGTGCCTCATTATTCATTTGTATCAGCAAATAACGTATTTTCCGGTGCTAGTATCGCAACTGAAAGTGTATGCTACTCTGTGGTAAAAGCTTGCGAACTATTAAAATCAAGACTTTCTGAAATAAGAGAATCAATGCCTGATGCCAAATGGACAGATATTGTCAAGAAGGCTGGTGAAGACCAAGTTGATTTGTGTGCATTGTATATGATGAAGGACTCAGACCCGGCGTTACAAGGATATAACGCGTATGCCGTAGCAATAGCAGAGACCCAATTAGATGTTTTGACTGGAAGGTTCCAGCTTGACAGAGTAGATATCTTAGAAGATGTAGGAATCAGTGCCAATCCTAAGTTGGATATTGGTCAGGTGGGTTAATAGAAATATATTTTATGGTCTGATTTTATTTTGCTCTTCCAATGTAAGAAATGAAAAAATACTGTAGCTCATTTGGTAGAGGAGTTGTTGTTTAGGTGCGAGAATTTTCAGTGAAAGATTCTGAATTAGGTTATACCCAAGTATGTTTTGCTTTATGTAGATGTCGCCATACGTACTTTGGCAATACTTTTATAATTACTGAACTTTCAATAGTTCCAATAAATTTCTTAACATAAGGTTTATTTACATCGTAGACCTTAGGTATTTTCATAAATTTTTAATGACATTACAAAACATTCATTTCAAGGTTCAAGGTGCGTATATTCAAGGAGTCGGTTACCTTGCCTGCGAAAAACTGCATATTGACAAGGAGACCGGCAAATTACTTTCTAATCGATCTCTGACCTACCACGTACCTCTAGCCCTCGATATACCCGTCGAGTTTAATGTGTATCTACGAAACGATTACAAGAATCCTAAAGGAGTATTAGGATCTAAGAGTAAGTATAAGCCTTTTACTAATATATTATACGAGAACAGGAGGTCGAAGTCACAGAAACTTAAGGCACTGCACACGTCTTGCTCTGTCTACGAGCACAAGTTATCACTTATCCTCTCGCTCTATGTGGGTTGTGTGCGATGGATTAAAAATACAGGGTGTCACCTCTATTTATCCCTTCGGTGTCCTAACAGGCCACACAGAGGGAGCAAGCTACGCAGCAATGCAAAGATAAAGACACCGTATGCCCCGTTTTCACACCATTGATGCTTGACTTATTATGGTGGTAGCGTGAGGTTAGATAAGCCCAGTTGCCGTCGCCGTCGTTACTTACCCTCGGTGATTACTTCTAATCACCGAGGCGCGGACGGAGCGGCCAGTACCTGGAGGGGTGACCGGTATTTTGATATTAGGAACGTCTCCGTGATTCGGAGATCACGTAAAGCAGTCGGTCCCGGTTGTTATCACATTCAGTGAAACTTCACAGTCGTGAAGCTTAGTCAAAGGCCTTTGGGCGGCTTGAAAACATTCAATGGTAAGATTACATAGCCTTAACGTTGTCGTGCCAGTGTTGAACCCGCACTCAACTAGCGTGGGGACGTATGCCCTTAGCCCTCTTCTGAGAGGAGACCCGAGCCCATCAATGGTACATTATGAGTTGTTGATGATGATTGATGATGGTGTTAGATAGCTTAAAAATTTCCTCGATAAATTGACTTTCTTATATTTTTTAAAGTATTTTTTATTTGAACTAAACAAACAAACAAAAACAAACTGTTCTGCTTTAAGTTTCGGAAGAAACTCAGTAAGCTAATTTAACTAGCAATCGGCAATTTTTAAAATTATTGTTCACAATTTTCAGCTTGCGGTGAAATGGGTATCTGTACAGCACATGGAGTCACCCATGCTTTGAGATCATGTATCATGGAGTCAAGGAAAGACTCGGGATACAGCACCGAAGAGTGGCTTAATATTCGTAAGTGCCTGATTTAGCTTAGTTGGATTTAGGTTTTTTAGCAACAATTATTATTTATTTTCTTTGTTCATGTAAATTACAATTTTAAATATATAAAAATTGTTCAGCGCTGGTTTCGAGGATAGTGACCTTCACTTATTGTTATGTCTAATAACACTTGATTGTAAAAGTTTCAAAAGAAATATTGTTCTACTGTTGACTACTGAGGATCTTTTCGCCTTTGCTCTGTGTCAGTTGTGTTATCGCTGTCTATATTCGCTATCTATCTGTCTCTAATTATAAACGTTCAGTTTACATGTCGTTTATAGTGACATTATGCAATTCGACTGTGCCAGCGTTGTACGCAAGGTAGTTTCTTTAGGGAACAGCACTGCAGCATGGGTTTGTACACGGTAGTATAAAGTTGGCCAGTGTATTTTAGTTGGTTTGTAATACGACACTTCATCTAGACATAATTTTATGATCTAAGCTTTGTACAATAATGATAGTTTATTTTACTTTTCAGCATTACCTTACGAAACCGAAATCATACTGAAGGCGTTGAATGTGAAGCTCGACGAATTCCTTCTAAGTCAATAAGACCTAAATATCAGAATAGACGCTAATTGTTAATGATATTACTCTTGAAGATGAAGATTTTTAAATAACAATATTAGAAAACAATAATGATTCATTTGTTTTATTTAATACTTTATGTACAGAATGTACGAGTACAATGGTTGAATGAATTCTCAACCTGTCTACCGCCGCGGCAATGAATACATTGTTACGTTTATATTTCCTATATATTTTGTACTGAGATCAATTACTAGACTGCGTTGCCTTCTATCCAATCTATACATGTATAAAAAAATGCATAATAGAAATGTCCGTTTGCAAAATCCAAATCAACAGTTTTTTACTAAAGCTTAAGAACGTCTAGATACGATACCTAAATGAAAAAAGCAGGTTTTTGTTTTTTTTTGTCTGTCTGGTGTTCCGAATATTGTCTGGAATGGCAGGACTGACATTGACGGGACTTTCACTGGCAACTTTAACTGGGTTGTTTTCAAATTAGGAGCAAAAAAAGTTAATTGATTTAATTCTCATAACCCTAATGTTACCATAATTATAAGCATAGTAAATTTGTTGTCATGACAACAGGCACGTGGTCCTATATTCGTAAACATTGTTAAATTGGGAGTAGTACATTAAAAACCACCCCAAATCTCATTCGTATCACTTGTTCAAAATTTAAATTCTAACTTGTTTGGGTATTTTCTAGTAATGCGTGTGCAAATTCAATTTTATTTAATCAGTATATGATACTGTAAGAAGAGTGACGTATTTCCTTACAACAAGTAGAGAGTAAGTGCAAGTGAATTTAATTCTAGAATGTAATAAAAAATGTTTTTCTTTGAAACACTTTTTATGGCAAGGCTAAGTATGTGTTTGTATATCGGTCTTGGTACAAATAACACAAGCTTTGCTTAGTTTGGGACTCGATAGCTTTGTGTAAAAAAAAACAAAAAGAATTAGCTTTGTAATCGCAATATTTAGGTTCACTACGTAATTTGTCAGATAAAGCGTTCATAGATCTTCAAATTATTTTACAACATTTAATAAAGTGAATAACATAGACCGTAGTCTCAGAAACACCTGTTTCAACAATTTAAAGTATCTGTATCTGCCGCGTCAGATTACACGTTACAAGTAATATTCAAACGTTAGGTTTCCTTGTGTATATTTGTCAGCAGGATAGATACCACAGCACGCTCCTAGATTCAGATTAGGCTGTCGTAGGTAAGATGTGCCAAGATTTATCATTATTGACAAAAAAAATCCATTCACTACCTAGGCAAAACCTCAACACATATTGTGGCACCGGGCGGCTTAAAAACATCCAACAGTAACATACGCAGCCACAACGTAGTCTTGCCAGTCCCCAACCCGCACTTGGCCAGTGTGGGGATATATGACCTTAACCGTCTCCTGAGAGGAGACCCGAGCCTAACAGTGGGACATCATGGGTTGTTGATGATATTGTGGTTTATCGTAGAAATCCCCTGTGTTAGTCCTGCGCATATATACCGGAGTGTGTATGGCTATCTTCTAATCTAACTTTCCTTCCTCCTTTTAATGTCTATTTTAAGGCAATAAAGCCCTAATTATCTCATCTAATCCGTGGATTAGGAAGACTATTTCTTTTGAAACACCGCCGCTCTTTGTACATAAAGGTATCGGACAGTTTATGTATTATCTTTTAAATCTGTAAAAAGTGTACAAATAAAGAGTTTTCTATCTATCTGTAATAATTTTATAAATATCTCTTGTAGACAAAAATTTTAACATATCTTCGGTACTATTTTAGCATTTGCCTGTGGCTCCGCTGGGGCGTAGCCAGTTATCGTGGTGAAGGGTGGGTAACCTATATCGTCTCTCAAGAATTAAAGGGTATCTTCATGCCGAATTTCATTGAAATCAGCGCAGAGGTTTAGCCGTCAAAGTTTATTCGAATTTATAATATTAGTATTGATTCGTTTACAGGGTCATTTTAAATTTTTTTGATGAAAGTTGGTACACTGATCTGTGTGTATTTGTGGACACAGGTGTCCAGTTCGATTAATGCATGTCATCTTGGAACACAACACACATACATAATTGATGTATGTAAATAGTGGCTCTTACGTGATATATAAGAAGACTGAAACGTTAACTGTTATCATTGCTGTAGTATTTGTGCAAGACTATGAATAAAATACAGTTCTCTGTGTGGCGACTTCCACATACAGCGGCAACATAAACATATGACAACGCCATCTACCGAAGAAACACCGAACTACGGAGCAACGAAGAAAACTAAGAAACCCACTGTGGAGGAACGGGTGTCATGTTCCTCCAACACAAAGGGAGGATCCTCCGACCAGGCGAGGTGATCATGCCTGGCGGGCCACTGCCCGACGGTTGATGTTGGGAAGTTGTATAAATGTTAATCGGCGCGAGAACTTCTATTGCGCGATTCAGGATTGGTAGTTTCTTAGTTTTCTTCGTTGCTCCGTAGTAGGAAGCGACCGCTCCAGCCTGGTTTACCCCTACGCCCTCAGCAGCGTCTAGGCACAGCACACTGCAACTACGGTCCATGTAAGTAGAGCATTTCTCTCCCGTCTATGCAGCAGCCAGCCACTACGCACCAATCGCCCCGACTCACTGGGGACCTCACCGCAGCACCGCGCACCGCATGCGATCCCGACTTACTGGGATCAGCGGACTTCAGCCCCGACTCACTGGGACTAGCGGCATTCAGTTCCGACTCACTGGAACTTGCGGCACTCAGTTCCGACTCACTGGAACTACTCACTCCTGGCACTGGCAAGGTCCACAACAGAGCACAGACAGCTGACTCATCCAGATATCGACCTCCGGTCTTGGTGGGGAGTGATGTTGCTACTTCCACATACAGTGGCAACATAAACATATGACAACGCCATCTACCGAAGGAACACCGAACTACGGAGCAACGAAGAAAACTAAGAAACCCACTGTGGAGGAACGGGTGTCATGTCCCTCCAACACAAAGGGACGATCCTCCGACCAGGCGAGGTGATCATGACTGGCGGGCCACTGCCCAACGGTTGATGTTGGGAAGTTGTATATATGTTAATCGCATATTTACTAAACGGACAAATATGTCGAGGTAAGTTAAATATTGAGACTGTTCTATTTAAAAAAATAAATAAGCAAAACACATTTTAATTCTCTAAAATTAAATCGATATTTTTGGTTTTGTATCAGACAGTTTATGTTGGTTAAGACTGCAGACCGAATTTAAGACTAGACTGCCATGAAATCTATTTATTTGTTTAAAAACTATTTTACCGCTTATATAAACTTTGGCATCTTAATAACCTTTACTTTTGTCTGTGGTCTGTGTGGAATTTAATGTTAGTTTAATTTAATACATTAATATAAAACTATTAAACATATATAAAGCTTATTCGAAGTGGTCTCCTCCGTGAGGTTCGAAAGGATCCACATAATATTGTATAATATATTGGCATGAAAATAAGAAAACACCATGAACAATCGTATAAAAATGACAGATTGTGTATTTATAGCTACACTAAGTATGCTATTCAGAACGTAAATTTTATATATTTATTCTAAAGAAGCAACTGTGATGGTGTTTCCCCAGTCCCATCTTTTAACCATAACATTTCATATAGTTTTTAAGGCAGTGATTTATGGTAAATTTCTACGTAGAACCGTCAGATCTGTGTAGAACTACATAGAATTTAAGAAAACTAAACCACTGAAAGATCTCACTTATTTCTAGGTTTTTTGATGTACTTATTTTTTTTTATGTATAATCCAGCTAAAGTAATCCTGCTCTACTTGATGGAAAGCATGAGCAGAATCCAAGAGTATTATTACCGTACTCCTTGAGCAGAAGATGCAACAACGCAGCATGGTGACACACATACTGGTAGCCTAGCTAAGAAATCATCAAGTCTCAATGCCTACCTCCGGTATACACTGGGGCTGCCTGGTACCAAGTCGATGTGTCATGAGGGTGGCTGCGGCTCCTGTATAGTGATGGTGCGTGCTAAACTTCACACCACCGGCAAGGTTGAATCATTCTCTGTTAACTAGGTGAGTTTTGCTAAAATCTGCCATTTCTTTAACGAGAAATATTTATTATGGTAGAGATTTGACATTACTCAACAATATTAATACCTATTTATGTTTGTAGACACAGGTGTAAGTCAGATATTGCTTTGTCGCCATTGGAACGTCGTAATTTCCATCCAGGTTTTCAAACTTTTTGAATTGTAGACCACAAGGTTTTTTGCTAAGATTATTTTTATCGGTAACTTCTTTTTTTTGTAAACCACTGGTAGACCAATATAGATATGACAATGTCAGACTAGACTAAAGCTCTTAATACCTGAAGAACGTCCGCATTGTACAAATTAATAGATAAAAAAATCCTTTAGGATGTATTTTAAAAGAAGTCAAAATTTTTAGTTATAACAAATGTGATAATAGTAATACCTGCGTATGGATTGTAATTCACAATATGTGTTTTGGGAATCAATTGAACGTTGAATAAATCTTGACAGTTTGTAATACTAGAGCTTAAAGAAAAGAATCTCAAAATTTATGTGTACAAAATATCATTAAGAATTAGTTTTATGGGAATATTGTTAACTAATTATACTCATTGGTACATCGTCTATAAGTCGTGGAGCTGAATGCGAGAAGCTGAAGATTATTCAAGTGGGGTGGAATTTTTTGTGAAGACAAATTAAAATTTTTATTTTAAATAATGGAGTGGCCTATATCCTGCAGTGGACTGCGATAGGCTGACGAAAGGCCAAACATACATTACATATCTATGTAATGTATGTTTGGCTATGTACGTATTCATGCATAAAAATAAATTTTCCCTTCCGCTATTATGTTGCTTTCGTTTCCTTTAACTCGAAATCTGCATAATTAGAAAGGAGGGTTTATTAAAATAGTAATTTATTTAGTTTATGGTTTAATTAAAGTTATTATAAGGCTAACTGTAAGTAGATCATTGGTTTCCAAAAAAAAACTATTATGAGAAACTGTATAGGTATTCATAGGTAATACTTTATAAGATTACTGTTGAATCGAATTGTACAAATTAAAATTGAATTGAATTTGGTTTATAGTTTCTATTACTGAATAATGTTACCATCGTTATATTTTATAACGGACGCCATTCATATTTATACAGATATAATATATGTTGTGGGGCTTAAAAAATCAGAATATAAAACATTTTCTGTAATATATATTATTTGGAACATTTAAAATATTACGTACCTAATTATTGCAGTTTCATTTCCGAAATGTTGAATGTGTTAGTTCTGGAAATCTATCTTTCTAGCCTTTATTATTCAAAAGATTAATTAGAGTCAGATACTAGATCAACCGATTCTCATATTCAGGTAAGAATATCAGTTTTTCCACGGAGCGACTGGTATCGGACCTCCGCAACGATAGGAGTGAACTGAATTTGAAGAAGGAACTAGTGGTCAGCATATTTGAGGGTACTTAATTCCCTGTAATAATTGCCATAGATGTTCATGACAACCGGGACCGATAGCTCCACGTGCCCTTGGAGCCACAGGCGGGGAACACTGCCATCCAATTCCATTCTCCGGACTGCAATTAAGAATTTCTTGTATGTAAAACCCAAATACAGTCCGACCCGGGCATCGAGCTCGACACTTCTTCTATGGCAGTCGTTTACGCTAACTGCTAGACACACAAGGCAGTTCTGTCAATCTAAGTTCTGGTATAAACTCCATGACAGATTCCATGATACAGATTTTTTTTTGTGGCAACTCAAACTTGTAAAACTGACTTATGTTTTTCACTAGGAATCTCATAAGATACAAGACTGTTTCTAGCCCTTCCCAGGGGGGATCTGTCAAAAAGTTTAAAAATCGCTTGCCAAATGTAATTTATATAAACAAACCACCTTTAAAACATACGTGGAACTTTAAGAACTCTCAGTATATTATTCTCCCTCTGAAGTGCGACCTGTTTTGTAGCAGTATGTCTAAAATTGAATTCAAAGTAAATGGCCAATTATGTCGAGGTAAGATAACATTAAGAACTTTTTAAAAAAGCCTTATGATTTTAATACGTAGGTTAAAAAAATAAATTTAAGTAGGTAAATTTTTTCTCATTTAAATACTTTTAATACATTAATTACTAGCATCTTAATGTTAAAGAGAGAAAATATGTCAGCCTTACTAGTTTCCAACCTACGTAGATTGTACATCTTAGCGATCAGAACAATTAAAAAAATCCTGATTAGAGTTTGAGACTTGCAACTATTATATGCGAAGACAGATAAGAATAAAAATGAGAAAGTCTTGAGTTTAATTTTACCATCCAGTTCTAGTAACAGAGTATACTTTAGAGTCATCAGGAGTCAATCAATATATTTGAGTTTTGAGTAATACACCTGGAATGGATCGGCTACATACATCTTTGTTAAACTCTATCCAACAAGTTATAAGGAAGATCAATATTACCACCAACTAACTGATAAAGTCTTTGATAGATTAATATCAGAGATCGTTTTTTGTTTTTTCGAAAGACGGTTCCCATTTCATCTCATCCACATTTTTTTATGATAGAATGTCTCATTGGCGCAGTGGTAGCGTACGCGTCTTCTGTCCATGAGGCCTCGGGTTCGAATCCTGGGTCGGACTAAAAATTTCTATGTATAATATGCATGTATTTACAAAAAAATATGTATTTATGTATACAAATCAGTTGTCTAGTACCCATAATGCATTCCTTGGTTAAGTTGGGACTAGACGGCGTTGTGTGTTAGATTCATCACGACGAAAACTTGAAGACTCGGACTCGAAGACTTTAGATTTGACGACTTAAACACTTGACATTGGAAGAAATAGCTGATATATAGAATTTTCAGGTTCGGATCAGTACTTCCGAAGATGACTCCCTGCAACCATACAAACAAAGTTAGAAACTTTACCTCTTTATAGGTGTTATATTAGGATCGATTGAAAAAAGAGCAACATTCTTCATATATTTTAGTATATATCAGATTCATCCTATCATAATATTATCAATCATAAGATTTGCCCGTACAAAAAGTGCGCAACGTGGCCAAAGAAGTTTTGTGACGTCAACATGTCGGCGACGTGGTGACGCAAAATCATAAGATTTCCCCTACCAAAAATTGATTTTTGTTCATCTAAAAAATGTTCAACGCACCTAAAGAACTTTCTACTTCAAAATCCAAAATCAAATATTCTCATTAAACAGAGGTATTCTAATTACGTTGTATTCTGCTTAAATCCCCTGGTGGATTTAATTGGATTATTTGTCGATGCCAATCCCCTGTGGAACTTTTTCGACTTTTTCCCACTTTAATCCTCAAGGAAATACCTTTGTATGCATTCCCTACCCATTGTCCTACAGTTAGTAATAAAAAAGATAGTCTTGTGGTATTAACAATTTTTGAGCGTAAGAATGATGTAATGTACTACACAATTTATAGGACAATGTGGCTGTTAAAACATAGTACCTAGTAGTTAGTATTGAATTTAAGCAGCGGAGCTTAAGAAACGCTGTGTTTACAAAAATATACAAATATTGGCGATCAAAATAAAAAAGAGAATGCCTTTGGGATCAGCGTGGATGAAAAAAACAATAAAATCCCTCAGGAGATTAAACAGGAAATCCTAGTAGAAGGGGGAAATGAGTAAAAAATGAAAAAAAATTGGACACGGCAAGCGATGGAGCTGAGTGCTCTTAGATGTGGTTGGACATACGAGTATTAAGCCGTCCACACATTTGCAATCTAAACTCTGAATGAAAAAGTAGAAAAGTTACTGCGAGGCACGACAGAGAGTTAATCAAAATTACTATTGCTTATCACAGTGGACGAAACTCTACCTCGATATACCAGCCTGAATGCTTACCTGCGATATACTCTGGGCCTGCCTGGTACCAAGTCAATGTGTCATGAAGGTGGATGCGGGTCTTGTATAGTAATGGTGCGCGCCAAACGTTACACTATCAGCAAAATTGAAACATTTTCTGTTAACTCAGTAAGTTTTTTTATAACTCTTATCAGTTGCCAATCTCGTTAACGATAGCTACTATAAATACATAGGTACATGTAGATATAAATATAGACAATTCTTATTAGAAGGTATATTCTTATTCATTTTTGGCCTGTGTTAATTTAGTAGAACGTCAAGTTTAAGTTAAAATATATCCATCATCCATGAAATCATGTCCTAATAATATTATAAACGCGACATTTTGTAATATTATGGATGGATGTTTGTAACTCTTTCATGTAAAAACTAATTAATGGATTTTAATGACAATAACACTCAGGCTACAATTTATAAAGATACAGTTCACACAATATCTTTGTACCGCGGGTAAGTCCACGGGGCTCAGCTAGTACTATAATAAATATATTTCTTCCTTGAAAACTTTAGAAAGCTGTTATGCGTGTGTGGCGAATTGATAAACATCCACATTCATAACTACCCTATTTTACAATTTATAGTGCCTTGTATTGGTATTTTCCTGCCACGGCTGGGAAATCACTACTGTCGAGGGCGTGGGCAATCGTAAAGAAGGTTACAGTGAAGTACAGAAGCGTTTAATAGAATTCAATGGTACTCAGTGCGGGTATTGTACACCGGGGTGGGTGATGCAGATGACAAGGTAAGACGCTTTGTACTTTGATCATTATCATGATGATGATGCCCTTTTAGTCGAGATTATCAATTGTGTGATTATAACTTTACAGTTTAGAAGACAAGAGCCTCACGATGTCGGAACAAGAAAAAGCTTTTGCCGGTAACACCTGCAGGTGTACTGGATTCCGCCCTATTCTCGACGCTATCCAATCATTCGGCATCGATGCATCTCCAGAATTATGCCAGAAAGTCAGGGATATGGAAGAGCTTAGCATCTGCCAGAAAAAAGAGAGAAGTTGCAGTAGGAAATGTTCGACGAAAAGTGATTGTAGTGACTGGAGTGTTATAGAGGAAGTTAAAGCAGATAATTCTATAACTTTAGATTTCGGAAACTCCAAGTTTTTCAAACTTTTCGAACAGGAAGAGATATTTGATATTCTGAAAAAACATGGCGTTGCGTCTTATATGTTTATAGATGGAAATACTGGAAAAGGTAAAATAATGTTATTTATAATTCGCGGAGCTGTTTATTGTTTCAATGCTGATTAGCTAAATAACAATTTCGTTTAATGTAGGATTCATATTCTCACCAACACTTGAGTAAGATCTAAACGGATCTAGAGAAAAATGATTATAAAGAACTTTCTGGACAGAGATTATTTGCCGCTCCACACAAAATACATAAGTACTATGATCTAGCTCGACCTTGTTTGCGACTATTATGGTTAGCACGACGTGTCAAAACACGATGCACGATGCAGATGGCAATATGTGCAAAAGTCTAGTCCATAAGCTGGCGCCTAACCACTTTTGATTAGTGAGAATATGTGTTATATAGTGTTCTGCGTAAAGGCTACAACTTACTTCTCCGACGACTTTACAGAGTCAACTGGGTACACTATCCAGGCCCACAATTATTCAGTAAAAAGGCCTCACCGTGTCACACTGTATGACAGTCGAGCGATATGTCTTCGCGACATGTTCCCTAATTCATTATATGGTTCAATTTGTTTTAGGTATCGTCGACAATTTTGAATATCCTCAAGTTTTGATAGACATTAGTGGTGTAAAAACTCTTAAAGGCTGGGAAATTGATCAGAACTTGGTGCTTGGGGCAAATGTATCTTTGGAGGATGCTATAAACATTTTTAAAGAAGTCTCTGAATCACGGACTGAGTTTGCCTACTTGACAGAGTTCGTAAAGCATGTGGAACTGATTGCCAATACGCCTGTTAGAAAGGTGAGTTAGACTTTAGTTGCAGATTGTTGTTACGTGGAGCTAACCATTTACTATAAAATATATTATGTAATAGTATGATGCGTGGCATGGTTATAGCATGACGAGTGATTAGGAACTTTGAAAAAGACGAAGTACTGTTTTGAATAATAGAGATGCTTTGATAGTTACTACATGCTAAAGTGAAACATTGCTAGCAAGGTGAGTCGGTGGATAATTGATAATTTTTAATGCAGTAACAACCCTCCGAGCCCCGGAGAGCGTGTAATGCGTTCGGTCCCGGTTGCCATCGGTGGCAATCTTTATACATGGGATCGGGTATATGGAACACCTAGAAGTGAGGACTACACTAGGAACTTAGCTGCTTGGGTTGTGGAGTTTAGATGGCGGTCGCTATTCGTATAAATTCGAAATTTGGCTGTATCGTAGTAGACTGAACGCACAAACCAACCTGTTTCGAGAAAAAGAAGAGGAAGGTGTTATAATGATTAACCTATTTGGTTGCAGATCGGTTCTATAGCTGGTAACCTGATGTATAGGCGAACGATAACCACCTATCAATCTGATCTTTTCCTCATATTTGAGTGTGTTGGTGCCTACATAACTGTCCGTAAGTTGTATTTTACATAATTTTATTTAGTTTCATCTGTCCCGATGTTTGTCTGTAATCAATTAAATTTGGCATCTATCATTTGCCATTTTCTTAGACGTGACGGTTATTAAATTTTAATATACAGTACTGCTACTCTTTTATTCTACTTTGGTGTGGATTTAAGCTGAGGAGACCGAACCTTGATATGAAGAAAATAATGTTTCAGTTAAAGATATAGATTTTTCTTGTACATATTTTTCAGACACCTCACAGAACTCCATCTAGTTTCAAACTAATCAAAGCTTGTACTGTGACAGCTAAATTGATTGATACAAAATATATAATTTTATTTTGTAAAGATATACGTATTAATAACAGAAAATATTTGCAGATCACGTAAATATTTGGTCAGAATTGAATACAAACTCCAGATCTCTGCACAGCAAATAGTCACAAACACTATCACTGTGCTCCACTGAGACAGTTTGACTCAGTGACGCAGTGTAAAATTAGTAATTTCAATCAAATTGTTGCAAACGAGAACAGATCAAAACAAATATGGACACTGGTCGCTACTTCTTGTAGAAAGTGGAGTACTTTGCTTTAGGATGCTTGATCTTTTCAATTAGCCACAGAAGCGTCTATAGCCTGCGAAGTGCCCGTGTTAAATCGTTCTTCAAACATCCTTTACTAAGTGTCCTTCAGTAAACGCATAGATTCATTAAAAGTGCTGCAACCTTAGACTGCTGCACCCGTGTGCACCGCACACCCCGCACTATAGCTAAAGACGGCCCTGATTAACCAAATAGATCTTTAAACACCGCTGGTTTCTCAATCAATTTAGCATAAAGATATGCCTTGTAGGAAAGAATAAACTAACATGTGTGTATAAGCAAATAGGAACTGAAGCCGTACAACTTACTTTTATTATCAAGGTTAATATGAGTAGTTGAAAACAATCACATACAATAGATGTTTAGTAATCATAGAATAATTATAGTACGTAATGGAAATAGAGTAAATTACACTAACGTCATTGAAGACATAGGTTTTTTTTATGTAATAGGGGGCTAACGAGCGTACGTATGATACGCATGATAGCAAGCCATTACCGCCATCCATGGAAACCCGCAACACCAGTTGCGTTACAAGTGCGTTGCCGGCCTTTGGGAGATAGGGAGGGGGATGGTGGGGACGTGTTGGTATGTGCCTCCCGTATCTTCACTCACTCGGCGCAACACAGCGCAAGCGTGTAGACGGATTACAATGGTAACTAAATATAGCCGCCTCAAGATACCTTCAACTCAACAATGCTTTGTTGGGTTTTAAATTCTCTCCTCATAATTAAGCGAAGGAAGTGTTTGGGTTCTAATAGCCTCACGCACTCGACAAAAAGGGAAGACTAGTATAACTCCGGGCAAACTGGCTCAATTTTGCGTTTCCCATGTTCTTCTATTAAGCAATAGGTATAGAAAAAAATGTATACGTACTGAAATGCTTTCATAAAATGATCAGACCAATTCCTATACTCTCATGTTTTGATTCAAATACATAGCTTATGATTCTCATCCTCCTTTTACCACCTCTACCCAACTAATTAAGTTAATCTTTAATACGGCAATTACAAATCTTTTGCACAATACTAAAACAACGAATGTATACTAGTGCACAATTTAACAATACCCACTCAACAATATAGATAATATTCGATGCTACCACGTCCGTCTAGCCCCGAATCGTACTAGTACACGGCCATGCCATCCCCTCCATGTCAAATCTCATTCTAAGAGGCATGTTACGTCATTAGTGACGTACGCCTCTTAAAATACGGTGGTTTCAGGTTGTTGTGAAGTATTCTCTAAAACATAATTTAAATGCTTTGTCCAAAAGGAAACCTCGATGGGAAGGAAACCACATTACAATTACTAGACTTTCTCAAATACGACATGACAGGCCACTTGATGATAAACGTGGAACTTCCACCCTTGAGCAGCTCACATGTTTTCAGAAGTTATAAGGTAAACTTCTTTTTTTATTATCATCACATCGCATCAGACATCAACAGTATCTAATAGTTTACAGCTGGATATAGGCTCTGATAGAAAGGAGCTTGTGGTCTACTAAACCACTCTAAGAGACGGATTTGTTTCAAGCTTTTTTTCTCTCTGCTGTTGTTGCCCTGAGTTGTTGACCCCCTAAGTCGGCTCTTATGATATCCAAGGGATGAATAGGATTCATGACATTCTATATTCGTGGTATGAGAAGGAGGGTCATGTTTTTTGAGATTCTGCATGTATGTATGTGTGTATATATCTTTGACCACTGCGAAAGATGGAGGGTTATGTTTTTCGAGTGTATGTATGTATATATCTTTGGCACACCCTAGAGACTAAACGGTTTGTCGTTTTTTTATGTGAGTGGGGTCAAAAGATTCGTCTTAGTCGTGAGAGTGACATTAGGTACATCAAATTAAAAAAAAACTCTTTTCAGTTCTCTCTATCTTTTCATTTATTCAATGAATTTAATAAAGATGACAGATATTGACGCATTTGGTTTTTTTTTAATAATTCATTACTGGTTTTAAATAATTCATTACTTGTTTCTAAATTGCTTGTTGTGATCTTTCCAAAAATTGCAGATTATGCCACGAAATCAGAACGCCCTAGCAATTGTGAACGCTGCATTTTTACTGGAATTCGAAACTAAAAAAAAGATTAAATCTGCCTCATTGGTGTACGGAAACATTGATCCTAAATTCGTTCACGCGACTAATACTGAGAAGTATTTGGTCGGAAAGAATGTGTTTAGTGATCAGACTCTGCAAAAAGCCGTCCATATTCTAGCTGATGAGTTGCTACCTGTTGAACTACCTGGAGAACAGTCTATCGAGAGCCGAAAGAAGTTGGGGCTAGGACTGTTCTATAAGGTAAAGCTATTGCCGAATTCGATTAACATAAAATACATATATAAGTATTGATTATAATATTATTCTGTTTGCAGTATATTCTCAACATAGCTCCACGTTGCACATCTTTAAATAAATACATATCTGGCGGTAATTTGTTCTCCCGACCAGTGTCAAAGGGGAAGACAGAATACCAGACCCATCCTTCATTGTTCCCCTTGAACCAGCCTATAAATAAGCTGGAAGCAGAAATACAGGCCTCAGGGGAAGCTATGTACGCAAATGATTTACCTCCATTGCCTAGGGAAGTGTTTGGAGCATTCGTGTTATCGACGGCATATTCCGGAGAAGTTGATACTATCGATGTTGATGAAATTATGGTAAGAGTTTTGTGTTTTTCACTAACCGTTACTTACTACTTATAATTTTAATAGTTAGTCTCATTTCGTTTTGTCGTTTAAAAAGATAACTCTGGCTTAACAAATAGATATTCTGTGACGCGGGGGACAGCGACTTAGAGTCTCTTAGTGGTTCACATGATCCATCAGTTTTCGACACGGGCCCGTAGCTTAGAATAATACATCTATTGATTAGTTTATATTGTGAGAGTTCTCGCTGTCTCTGATATTTTTTATGAGTAGTTACAGTGTGTAATGTATAATAGTTATTAATTAATATACTCTGATTTTTAGGCGATAGAAGGTGTCATGGCGTTATATACAGCCAAGGACATTCCAGGTGTGAATTCCTTCACTTTAGCCGGTCTTCCATTAGAACTCCTAGATGAAGAAATTCTTGCTACAAAAATAAGGTACTACGGTCAAGCAATAGCCATTGTTGTAGCAAAAACTGAAAAACTTGCAGAACAAGTAGCAAAGAAAATAAAAGTAACGTATAAAAATATGAGCAATGTTCCTCCTGTACTGACTATAGACGCTGCAAAGAAAAACAGTAATAGATATATTGCTGGTGATCCGAAAATAGACCCCAAGACCCGTGGGACTGATGTAAAGAAAGTTATAAAAGGAGTATACGAGCTAGAAGCACAGTATCATTATTATATAGAGCCTCTTACTTGTGTAGTTATTCCAACTGATGACCGTCTTGAGATACATGATTCAACGCAGTGGATGGACCTGACGCAAATTGCTGTAGCGCGGTCTTTAAAAATTCCTGAAAGCGAGTGAGTATTGTTGAGATATGCTTCTGAAATTTCATTATATATTATATTTATAAAATGCTCTCAGCATATAAAAAAAAACAACAGTACTATGTATTTATACTTAGTGCTAGGCTCAGTAGTCTTGATAAATTTTAAATCATGTAGTAAAATATTTGATGTTGAATTCGCATTGATCATATTCTTTCAGAATAATAGTCAAAGTCCGTCGTGTAGGCGGTGGTTTTGGTGGTAAAATCAGCCGTGGCGCGCAAGTAGCAGCTGCATGTGCACTAGTCGCTAAGAACCTGAATGTCCCATGCCGATTTATACTGCCAATTCAGACTAATATGCTTATGAGTGGCAAAAGGCTACCTGCACAGTGCGATTATGAGGTAAACACTATTGAAGCTGATTTTTAAAACACGAATATAGTATTTTGTAACACATTTTTGAAACACAAATATATTTATGTCAACACTTTTTTACCTGACAAATAACTCAACTCATATTTTAGGTGGGTGTCGACGACAATGGTAAAATTCAATACCTCAACGCCACGATAATTGAAGATAAGGGTTGTACAGCCAATGAAAACATTTTACATTTTACGTCTGCAAAATTCCCAAACTGTTACAATACTGAAACTTGGACTTTAAAAACCGCTAATATATTGACTGATCTACCAAGCAATTCTTTTGCAAGAGCACCAGGTACTCTCAATAAGAAATTTTTTCTCGTGATCTACTAATTTCTTGTTTGTGGTCTATATTTTGACCCTAAGATTAACTATTTAACAGACTTTGCAACAACTTATTTTATTTTATTTTATTCTCTGAGCTTACAGCTAAATTTACAATATACATGTAATATTGCGTGTCTATATGCCAATTAAAAGCTTCCGCATGTGGAAAGAAAACAGTGCTGTAAAATGTAACTACACTGTAATAGGTTTATTAGAGTGTAATTACATTTTACGGTTGTAAAAAATAAAAGAACATACTAGAATAGATAGGAACATACTAGAACAGTACTTCTGGTTCATGAGTCATAAGACTTTTGATATTATTTTTGCTATTGTAGAATAAATCGATGCGTTCAAAATGGTTTAGCTCATTAAACAACTCGGAAACTCGCAGTAGGAAGCTATTATACTGATAATTGCTATGGCAAAGTGGTTTATGGAGTAGGTTTTTGGAACGTAAATTCTATTGTGGCGATATACTAAGTACCTTTCGTCGAATAGTTCCCCATCAGTAATACTACTTGACAACCACGCCTCAGTTAACGAAATTATATAATAATTGCTCGTATACAGATTACGCAAGAAAACATCTGTCTTAGATTGAAGTCCTCTGCAGTTCTGATAATAAATATTAATCATTTTTAAAGCAATTATTATCAACAAAATAAACCAATAGGTAAGACACATTCATAATAGATATTTTACTTATAACTGTCAATAAAGGCATACCATTAATGTTGCGGTAACGCAACTGCAACATAAAATGCAGCAAATGACCAGCAATGTTTGATGAAAATATGTCTAAACGAAATCCATATTTAGATTAAACCTGGTGCAAAAAAATATTCATAACATTTCCAATGTTTTCTACAAACTAAAAAATTCAACCCTTTTGACTAAATTTCGTTACTTATCTTCTTGTTCATAATTATTTCAGGTTCTTGCGAAGGTATCAGTAGCATAGAACATATAATGTCGCACATCGCTTTTGTTGTTGGAAAGGATCCAACTGAAGTACGTAAGATCAACATGAGGACCAAAGACAACGATCTCCCAGAGCTGATTGAAAAACTGAAAGCTGATGTGAACCATGAAAGAAGAGTAAGAGAAATTGAAAACTTTAACAAGACCAATCGATGGATGAAAAAAGCCATCTCTGTCAATGTTATGTCTTTCCCTGTCAGTTTTTTCGGAAACTATACAGCTCTAGTGAGCATCTACAGAGGAGATGGTACAGTAACAATCAGTGCTGGTGGAATTGAAATGGGGCAAGGTCTTAACACCAAAGCTGCTCAAGTATGCGCTTACGAGTTAGGAATTCCAGTGGAGTATGTTAAAGTAGTGCCTCATTATTCATTTGTATCAGCAAATAATGTACATTCCGGTGCTAGTATCGCAACTGAAAGTGTATGCTACTCTGTGATAAAAGCTTGCGAACTATTAAAATCAAGACTTTCTGAAATAAGAGAATCAATGCCTGATGCCAAATGGACAGATATTGTCAAGAAGGCTGGTGAAGACCAAGTAGATTTGTGTGCATTGTATATGATGAAGGACTCAGACCCGGCGTTACAAGGATATAACGCGTATGCCGTAGCAATAGCAGAGACTCAATTAGATGTTTTGACTGGAAGGTTCCAGCTTGACAGAGTAGATATCTTAGAAGATGTAGGAATCAGTGCCAATCCTAAGTTGGATATTGGTCAGGTGAGTTAATAAAAACTATTCGTTGTTTCGATTTATTTTGCTCTTCCAATGTAAGAAATGAAAAAATACTGTAGCTCATTTGGTAGAGGAGTTGTTGTTTAGGTGCGAGAATTTTCATTGAAAGATTCTGAATTAAATTATACCGAAGCATGTTTTGCTTTATGTAGATGTCGCCATACGTACTTTGCCAATACTTTTATAATTACTGAACTTTCAATAGTTCTGTAGCGAGCGTTAGTATGGCGTAGGCGAGGAAAAGGATTGACGTAAGTCTGTATTCTGTTTTAAGAAGCACTTATGTTTATAAGGTCACAAAAAATTTACACACAGAAGGGCACCGTCTGAAGCAAAGTACATTAGGTAAGAACGGAAGAAAACAGAGATTTACAATAAAATACATTAAACACATAAAAGTTTGCGCGGTACGTATATAAAAAATGCAGCGGCACGAGTACGCGTACGCGCAGACGCCCGGCGTCGATATGCGTCCCCGACTCAACAGGGATACACCCACTGCGGAGGTACGGGCCATCTGACCCTCCGACACAAAGGGAGGATCCTCCAACCAGGCTAGGTCACCGTGCCTGGCGGGCCACTGCAAGATGTTGGGAAGTTGTATGTATGTTAATCGGCGCAAGAACTTGTATTGCGCGGATCCGGATTGGTAGTTTCTTAGTTTCCTTAGTTACTCCGTAGTTCGACGTGTCTTCGGTTGATGGTGCTGTAGCGTGTTTCTGTTGTTGCATTGAATGTGGAAGTCACCACAGTTCCAATAAATTCCTTAACATAAGGTTTATTTACATCATATTGTTGATAACATTTTAAAACATTCATTTCAAGGTTCAAGGTGCGTATGTTCAAGGAGTCGGTTACTTTACCTGTGAAAAACTTCGTATTGACAAGGAGACTGGTAAATTACATTCTAATCGATCTTTGACCTACCACGTACCTCTAGCCCTCGATATACCCGTCGAGTTTAATGTGTATCTACGAAACGATTACAAGAATCCTAAAGGAGTATTAGGATCTAAGAGTAAGTATAAGCCTTTTACTAATATTTTATACGAGAACAGGAGGTCGAAGTCAAAGAAACTTAAGGCACTGCACACGTCTTGCTCTGTCTACGAACATAAGTTATCACTTATCCTCTCGCTCTACGTGAGTTGTGTGTGACGGATTAAGAATACAGGGTTGCACCATTTCTATTTACCCCATAGGTATCCTAAGAGGCCACACTGAGGAAGAAGCTACGAAGCAATGCAAAGATAAAGACACCGTTTGCCACGTTTTCACAACATTGATACTTGACTTATTATGGTGGTAGCGTGAGGTTAGATAAGCCCAGTTGCCGTCGTTGCTTACCCTGGTGATTGTTTCTAATCACGCGCGAGGCGCGGACGGCGCGACCAGTATCTGGATGGGTGACCGATAGTGGCACAATATCATGAACGTCTCCGTGATTCAGAGAATACGTTACGCAGTCGGTCCTGGTTTTTATCATAGGATAACAGTCGTGAAGCTTAGTTAAGGGCGTTTGAGCGGTATAAAAATATTTAAAGGCAAGTTTACGTAGCCTCAACGTTGTCTTGCCAGTCTCCAACCCGCGCTCGGCAAGCGTGGGGACATATGGTCTTCTCTCTCCTTAGAGGAGACACGAGCCCAGCAATATTGTTTGGTTGTTAATGTTGTTTGATAATGATGATTGATGATGTTGTTAGATAGTTTATAAATTTTCTCAATAAATAGGCTATCTAACATGCTTTAAAGTATTTTTTATTTGAACTAGTAATTCCTGTTATTAATGCGTCCAATAAAATAAACTTTTCTCCTTTATGATTCGGAATAAACTCAGTAAGCTAATTCAACTCGCAATCGGCGTTTTTTTTTATTATTATTATCACTTTACAGCTTGCGGTGAAATGGGTATCTGTACAGCACATGGAGTCACCCATGCTTTGAGATCATGTATCATGGAGTCAAGGAAAGACTCGGGATATAGCACCGATGAGTGGCTTAATATTCGTAAGTGCCTTTACTATTTTTATTTTAGCTTAGTTGGATTTAGGTCGCTTAGCAACAATTATTATTTGTTTTCTTGATCATACAAATTACAACTTTAAATATATATGAAAATTGTTCATCGCTGGTTTCGAGAATAGTGACCTTCACTCATTGTTATGTCTAATAACACTTAATTGTAAAAGTTTCAAAAGAAATATTGTTCGACTGTTGACTACTGAGGATCTTTTCGCCTTTGCTCTGTGTCAGTTGTGTTATCGCTGTCTATATTCGCTATCTATCTGTCTCTAATTATAAACGTTCAGTTTACATGTCGTTTATAGTGACATTATGCAATTCGACTGTGCCAGCGTTGTACGCAAGGTAGTTTCTTTAGGGAACAGCACTGCAGCATGGGTTTGTACACGGTAGTATAAAGTTGGCCAGTGTATTTTAGTTGGTTTGTAATACGACACTTCATCTAGACATAATTTTATGATCTAAGCTTTGTACAATAATGATAGTTTATTTTACTTTTCAGCATTACCTTACGAAACCGAAATCATACTGAAGGCGTTGAATGTGAAGCTCGACGAATTCCTTCTAAGTCAATAAGACCTAAATATCAGAATAGACGCTAATTGTTAATGATATTACTCTTGAAGATGAAGAATTTTAAATAACAATATTAGAAAACAATAATGATTCATTTGTTTTATTTAATACTTGAATGATGACTTGAATAATGAATTCTCAACCTGTCTACCGCCGCGGCGATGAATACATTACATAAATATTTTGTACTGAGATCAATTACTAGACTGCGTTGCCTCCTATCTAATCTATATATGTATAAAAATAAATGTATAATAGAAATGTCCGTTTGCAAATTCCAAATTAACAGTTCTTTTACTAAAGCTTAAGAACGTAAATATACGATAACGAAATGAAAAAAGCAGTTTGTTGTTGAATTTTGTCTGGACCAGGACCCACATTGACGGGACTTTCACTCGCAGATAGTAAATGATTTTTTATTTATTTATTTATCTTCATTGCGTACATATTACAAAACATTAAATAAAATGAGTGACATAAAAGATTAATACAACAATTGGCGGTCTTATCGCTCACGGCGATCTCTTCCAGCCAACCATATCATGGACATTAGGTATTTATAATTTGTAGTAGCACACACAAGTAACACAATTACTACAATTGGAATTCAAAATATAAAAAAGGAGACAAAAAACAAAGAAAAACAAATAAAAAATAATAATAATAATAATAAAATAACGAAATAGAGGAGGCTTATACCTGCTCAAACACACACTCATTCTCCACACACGTATATTATTAAGCAAAGATACACAAAAATCGTATAAATATACAACAAATATATCGATCTATAAATATCCTAATCAAGTATTCACAGTGACAAGTAGTACTCCTTCACCAGCTTTTTAAATAGAGTCAAGGTTTTTGCTTGTCGAATGGTCTCAGGCAAGTTGTTCCAAAGCCTTGCTGCTTGCATAGTAAAAGATTTGTCTGCAAATTGAGTGGAATGTGTTGGCATTTTTAGTATTAACTGTTCCGATGATCTCAGGTCCCTGCAATGTGTATTTTTTAAGAACTGAAATCGTTCCTTGAGATAAGGGGGTGTGTGAGGATGAAACAGAACACTGTATAAAAGAGAAAGAACATGCAGATTCCGGCGAAAGCGTATTGGAAACCACTTGAGTTTAGAACGAAACTCGGAGATATGATCGTATTTACGTAAACCGAATATAAATCTAATACAAAGGTTTTGGAGTCGCTCAAGTTTGTTCAGTTGGTCTTCGGTGAGATCCAGATAACTAACATCGCCATAGTCAAGGATGGAAAGCAAAAGTGATTGTGCCAGTGAAACTTTAGTATTCATTGAAAGAAAGTTCCGTAGCGTACGCAGGGATCCCGCTGCCGCAAATAGTTTCCGACTGACTTCCGCAATCTGAGGGCTCCAAGATAAGTACTTATCCCCAAGTTTTTTACTTTTTCACTATATGGAATAACTGAACCACTGCAACAGACAACTGGTATCTGCTGAAAATTTATTCTAATATTAATAATATTATATTAATATCTAATAATAATATTAAATGATATACAGAGTAACCCGAATCTTATTCGTATCACGGGTTCAAAATTCAAATTCTAACTTGTTTGGGTTTTTTTCTAGTAATGCGTGTTTAATCAGTAAATAATGAAATAATAGAGGCAAACTAACTGAATATTAGAACATTATTAAATCAAAAAGAAGTACCATTTCTAAGCTTTAAAAAAAAGTTAAATTGTCATTCATGTTGGCGTTATCAAATGCGCAATGAACACCCGGGCACATCTTTTTACCCTGCGCTTCCTTTCCTCGCGGCATCCTTGTACGTCAGTTGGCCTCGAACGGGCTTAACTTGTGCAGTTATATACGCTGTTAAAAATGCTGAGGAAAAAATCGAATATCGGGTAAGATTTCGAAACTTTAACAATTTTATTGAAATGTTAACTTTAATCGAAATGTTTAAATTTCGAAATCATTAGTGTTAATAGTTCATCACAACTTAATTAATGTTTGTCCACGTATTGTGTTCAATTAGTTGCTGTTTGGTTTTTACGTCAGTTACATTATATGAGTTAAAAGTGCATATTTCGATTAGTGTTACGTAAATGTTCCAGAAAGTTTCCGTATGGATGGTAATTGAAAAATCTTACAAAATTCTCATTAAGTCAAAGTTTTCAAATTTTTTATCATTTGTGCACTTTATTTACATCATTCGAGATGAGAGGGACAGAATTTTTTTAAGAATTAATATGAAATCGATACTTTTTTAGCCGCAAATTTGAAAACGAACCAACTCAAGGCTGTTGTTGTACTTTTACATCAACATATGCGAGGAACACCGCGGTGAGTAAGTAGTAAGGCCAGCCGTGAGGCGACGTACGCGTGTTTGTACGTCGCCTAAATTAAAAGAGTTTACCAGAAGACGGTGCCCGCTTCAGTACGGGCAGGCGCTGGGAGGGGTACGGGTGTGTTAATGATAGCAGTTCCCGGATCCCTCCCGTCTCAGGCGCAGAGTGGCTGCTCTGGTTTCAGTCGGTTCAATTCCGACACACCGCCCCGCCGCATACCCCGGTGGGGTGACGGCCCGTGGGGATTTCCACACGAAAAAAAGGGGCCTCCGGTGTCCTCCCTCACTAGATGAAATACAGCGTAAGCGCTGTTTCACACCGGTTTCCTATGAGGCCGTGGTAACACTGCTGAAGCATGGCTCATTCCACACTGGACAGACGGTTTAGTATAGAGTATTTCAAGTTTTACTTCCCCCTACAACTTTGGGAATATATGGACATGTGTATATTATTGTTTGTATGTTTTTCATGTAAAATGAAAAAAGTATATAATATAGCATATAGCCGTGCCTCCACCCTCGTGTATGTCGGTCATTGCTGTAAACCGGCTAGAAGGCTTCCACGGCTGCAAAGCCAAGATGTGAGTCTCTAGCCTAAACTAACTACCGAGAAAACGTTCCTCACCGATAGACATAAGCCTCCTTTCTTTTTACCTGAATGCGAAAGAAGAAGGGCTAAGTTTTTCGAGTGTATTTATGTATGTGTGTATATTTCTTTGGCACACCCTAGAGCCTAAGCGGCTTGTCGTATTTTTATGTTAGTGGTGTTAATAGACTCGTCTTGGTCGTAAAAGTGATACTGGGTACATCACACTTAAAGAAAAAACAAAAAAAATAAATTTCAAAAAATATTTATATTTCAGTTCCAACTTTTCAGTTCTTCGATGAATTTAATAAAGATGGCAAATATTAACGAAGTAGGTTTTCTTATTATTATAATTCGTTACTTGGTTATCAATGTAAAAGAAATGAAACGATTGAGGAATACGTTGTAAAAAAAATGTATATATGCCCATATATACGAATTATTAATAAGTACCTACTAACAGACTCATGGAAGAGCCTTATGGTTTGATGGCTAGTCTCTGCCAGCAAGCCAAATTTCCGGAGAATAAAATAAGAACTTTCAGTTTTCAGAAATAGTTTTCAAATACTAAAACTGAAAGTTCAAATCAGACTTAAGTCAATCAAGTCAAACTTTAGGCTTCGATATATTATCCTAGGTTTTTAGAATAAAAATATATTTAGGTTGTTATTAAATATTTTATTTTCTTATAAATAAATTTTTGATGCACTTTTGATGCATTTCGCATCATGATGCGAAACCGGTCAGGTGTTAAAATATATAAATAAAACAGTAGAGTAATTGCAAGTGAAATTTAATTATACAATGTTATAAAAAATATTTTTTTTCATTGGGACAATATTTATGGCAAGACTAAATATATGTTTGTATATCAGTCTTAGTACAAATAGTACAAGCTTTGCTTGGTTTGGGACTCGATAGCGTTGTGTAAAAAAAAAAAAAATAATTAGCTTTGTAATCGCAATATTTAGGTTCACTATGTAATTTGCCAGATAAAGCGTTCATAGAGCTTCAAATTATTTTACAGAAGTTAATAAAGTGAATAACATAGACCGTAGTCTCAGAAACACCTGTTTCAACAATTTAAAGTATCTGTATCTGCTGCGTCAGATTACACGTTACACGTAATATTCAAACGTTAGGTTTCCTTGTGTATATTTGTCAGCAGGATAGATACCATAGCACGCTCCTACATTCAGATTAAGCTGCTGTAGGTAAGATGTGCCAAGATTTATCATTATTGATAAAATAATCCATTAAATACCTAGGCAAAACCTCAACACATATTGTGGTTTATCGGAGAAATCACCTGTGCTAGTGCCTGCGCATGTATACCGGAGTGTGTACGACCATCTTCTAATCTAACTTTCCTTCTGCCTTCTTATGTTTATTGTAAGGCAATAAAGCCCCCATTATTTCATCTAATTCCTGACTAGTAGGACCATTTATTTTTAAATAAGTTGCCTGAAAGGGATTGCTTTTGGTAATAAGGCCGCTCTTTGTACACTATGTGTCGGACAGTGTATGTATTATCTTTCAACTATGTATAAAAGTGTATAAATAAAGAGTTTTCTGTCTATCTATGTGTTATAATTTAATAAAAGTCTCCATTGAATCCAATGAAATTCCATATCTTCGGTACTATTTTAGCATTTGTTTGTGGCTCCGCTGGGGCGTATGCCAGTTATCGTGGTAAAGAGTAACCTATGTCGTCGTTCAAGAATTATTAAAGGGTATCTTCATGCCGAATTTCATTGAAATCAGCGCAGAGGCTTAGCCGTAAAAGTAAATTCGAATTTATAATATTAGTATTGATTCATTTTCAGGGAATTTTCAAAAAAATTACTTGAAAGTTGGTACTTTGATCTGTGTGTAATTGTGGACACAAGTGTCCGGTTCGATTAATGCATGTCATCTCGGAACACAACACAGCGGGATCATTTTTATGTAACATGAAGAGACATACATAATTGATGTATGTAAATAGTGGCTCTTAGGTGATATATAAGAAGACTGAAATGTTAACTGTTATCATTGCTGTAGTATTTGTGCAAGACTATGAATAAAATACAGTTCTCTGTAAACGGACAAATATGTCGAGGTAAGTTAAATATTGAGATTTTTTCTATTTAAAAACAAAACTTATGCAAAACTCATTTTTAAATCACTAAAATAAAACCAATCTTTTTGGTTTTGTATGAAACAGTTTATGTATATTTTTACTAAGACTACAGAGCGAATTTAAGACTAAACTGACATGAAATCTATTTATTTGTTTTTTTTTGTACTATTTATATAAACTTTGGCGTCCTAATAACCTTTACTTCTGTCTGTAGTCTGTATAACAGATTTTTTGACTATGGAATTTAAAGGCTGCAATCGATAAGAAATTTGATCATTAAACTTTTTTTTTTTTTGCACGTAACATTTAATACTTTTACAGTGTGTTTGATTAATTTAATACATTAATATAAAATAATTAAACACGTATAAAGCTTATTCGAAATGGTCTCGGAAGGGTCGAAGGGATCCACAAAATTTGTATAAATTGGCGTGAAAATAAGAAAACACCATGAACACTCATATAAAATCGACAGATTCGAAATTCAAAAGTGATATATTGTTTATTTTTCAATGTAACGTTATTTATATTTTTAATTGTGTATCACTCACTTATTTCTAGGTTTTTTGATGTACTTATTTTTTTATGTATAATCCTGCTCTGCTCTGCTTGATGGAAAGCATGAGCAGGATCCAAAAGTATTGTTACCATACTCCTTGTGCAGAAGATGCAACAACGTATCATGGTGAAACACACACTGGTAGCCTAGCTAAGAAATCAAACGAAACAATGTTATTTTAGTGGACGAAAGTCTACCTCCGTACACAAGTCTCAATGCCTACCTCCGGTATACACTGGGACTGCCTGGTACCAAGTCGATGTGTCATGAGGGTGGCTGCGGCTCCTGTATAGTGATGGTGCGTGCTAAACGTCTCACCACCGGCAAAGTTGAAACATTCTCTGTTAACTCGGTGAGTTTTGCTAAAACCTACCATTTCTTTAGCGAGATAGATTAAAGTTTAACTGCCAGTCTTGTGTTTTGCCAAGCGAATCTGTGTATCACAGTTTAGGAATAAAAATTGTGTATATTGGCCATGTAAAAGCTACATAAAAACCAGTGAAGACATTTCATCTGGTTTAGATGCAACGTGATGCTTACCACGATCTAAGTGCATGGAGGCTCGAAACCAGAGAGATTCAGCATAATAATGGACCGGAATCATTATTTTTAACTAATTAGCTAAAAAAGTGGCCAGTAACTGTATTTTACTTTCTCTAACAATTATATTCCATTTCCTAGTGTCTCGTGCTGGTATTCTCTTGCCATGGCTGGGAGATAACGACGGTGGAAGGGTTGGGTAACCGCAATGATGGGTACAGTGAGGTACAGAAACGTATAGTTGCGTTCAATGGTACTCAATGTGGGTACTGCACACCGGGATGGGTGACGCATTTAAGTAGGTAAGACACTCTTTAAAAAGTTCCGTTAATGTATAAGGAGACTTGAGTGACTACACTTAAGTCTCCTTATACATTAAAGGAACTTTTTCTCTTTAGACATGCTTGATGTCTAAAGAGAAAAAGTAAAGTAATAGAGGTAATTCCAGATACAGAAGTTTTTTGTCATGACCGAGTTTAGTTAAACCACATGTGCACAAAAATAAAAAATATCAAATATTATTTTTCAGCATTCAGTTTTCTTGTGACAATCGACAACAAAGAATGCACACATTAAAGAAACTAAATTCAAGATTTTTTATTTTGTATTTTTAGTGTTAAACTAGTAAGGTTTTACGAGATTTTCTAACAAAGGCATACAGTCGTAGAGCTTAATTAATGATATCTTGACTGTGGCCCTATAAGAAAACAACTCTGTGTCTTAGTACATAAATATATTGAATATTAATTATAAATAGTATTGCAATTTAGTAATGGGTTGGACAGTAACTATATATCTCATCTTCATCCAGATTTATCTAGATATATCATTCTTGATTCTGCTGTAAAAGCCAACAATATTTTTTGATGTTAATTTTTGGGTCTTTGGACATGAGAGATTTGTATTTTAACGTTCAACTAATAGCACACTCTATTAAGGAAGACACTTAATTCATATTTGTTCTATTACAATTTAATAGCTTATTGGACAAGAATCTCACGATGGCCGAACTAGAAAACTCTTTCGCCAGTAACACTTGCAGATGTACAGGCTTCAGACCTATCCTAGACACTATCCATTCATTCGGCACTGATGCATCGCCTGAATTATGCGAGAGAGTCAGGGAACTTGAAGAACTTAACATTTGTGAGAAAAATGGAAAAAGTTGCGGTAGAAAATGTTCATTCAAAAGTGAATGTAGCGATTGGAGTGTTGTTGAAGAGATCAAAGCGGAGGACTCTATTGTTCTTAACTTTGGAACCTCCAAGTTCTATAAAGTTTTTGATGAAGAAGAAATATTTGATATTTTGAATAAACACGGCGTTGAATCTTATGCGTTTATTGATGGAAATACTGGTAAAGGTAAGATCACCATTGATAAGTATTTCTCCTCTTTAAATTTTTTTATCAAATTTGTTTAAAAAAGGACCTATCTGATTATTACTGATTACTTATTTATGATCTAGGTATTGTCGAGAATTTCGAATACCGTCAACTCCTAATCGATATAAGCGGGGTATTGTCTCTTAAGGGTTATAAAATTGATCAAAATCTTCTCCTCGGCGCCAATGTGTCGCTTCAAGATACAATCGAGATCTTCAAAGAAATTTCACAGACAAGAATTGAGTTTGTTCATTTGGCTCAGGTTGTGAAGCATTTGGAACTGGTTGCCAATCTCCCTGTAAGAAAGGTAGGTTACTTAATAAAAAATAAGTTGAACTAACTAATTATATTATTGTATAGATAAAATATTTAAGAAGGGGTTTTACCTAGAATAAAAAGGTTAAACTTTTGGGATATCTTTTTTTGGGAGTCTTAATTCTCCAAGAGTTTTACGTAAGTCGAAATCAATTCAAGCAAGTTCTAGCGAGAACGATCAATGACAGAAATTAGCAATGGATGAAGGTTGCGCTGGTGGAAGTTCTATGTGCGCGTATAAATATATTTCTATTTACTTAACTATTATTTACAGATCGGTTCACTAGCCGGTAATCTGATGTACAAGCGGGCAGTACCTACCTACCAATCCGACCTGTTCCTCATAACGGAGTGCCTTGGTGCTAACATCACAGTCCGTAAGTACCCTTACTATTTAAGCCCTCGTCATAAAATTTAAAGGGTACGTGTGCTAATGTATGCTCTGCTTTGAGTATTTTAATCTTTTTTCACCTAATAATTATCAGTAGTTGGAGGAACGGCAAATTAATTATCAAATACAGCTTTTAGATATCTGACTGAATTAAAACTTATAAATATATTATACGCTTCATACGGGTCGGTTATGATAATACAATAATATTATGATAAAATAATAATCAAAATATAATATTATGATAAAATTGTTAAGAATTGTTTTGTAATGAAGCTGGTTTTCCCATTGGCCTCAGGCAGTCAACATTTTCTCATGTAATAACCGACTGGAACCTTAGCATTTCATCATATTAAGTGCTATGCATGTGCCTATGCTATTCATGGGAAAGGCCTATATCCAGTATTAGACTGCAGTAGGCTGATGACGATGATTTATACGCTAGTGCGAAACATTACATATAATATACCCCGAAACAGTATAAATAGTGAAAAAATATCTATACTGTTCTCTCTGATGCTATTTCCAAATAGGCGACGCAAATGGAAGAAAGGAGATACTATCTGTACAAGAGTTCATCAAATATGACATGACGGGAAAACTGATGGTTAATATTGAATTTCCGCCTCTCAGTAGCGCACATATTTACAGGAGTTATAAGGTAAAGTCGTTTCGAACTGTTAATATGCCTAGAAAATCACTTGCTACAAAAAAGTTTACGTAGCTTGTTATTAAGAATTTCATTTAGTTCTTTGAGAAATAAAGCTCTAAAAAGGAATTATTTTTGACGTGCCTGTTGGTCTAAGAAAAGGGGATTTCTTGTCCTCAAGTAGCCGATTTCAGAAGAACCAGATAAAATTAACTTTATTTCTTCGTAGCTACATTCAAACATGATATTTAAAATTATTCACATTCAGGGTAACTTTTGTTTCTGTTAAATGAACAGAAGTATACAATTTTGCCCCCCTAATGGGCCACTCTTTGATTGTTTTTTTATTTATGGGCATGCCAAAATGTCTCTACTTTTCCTGATGGAAAGCAGCATCCAAGAGTTGTAGTTACCATACTAATTGCGATTGCAAACAATGCAACCATGCAATATGGCGAGCCTCACTATGGCGGCCTAGTGATGCTTCTGCATCATTAGGCCTCCGGTCTCGCACTCACCAACGGAAAAAGACAGCACGAATATTGTCATTTGAGGATGAGTCTGCACCACTCTCGTACTTCTGTAGGAGGGTGGTGCCGCCCAGTGCGTACAATACAGTACAGTTCGTGCTGATATCAGCGTGACTCGACTACTTTTAAAACTTTTGAATGTATACTCTAAAAACCATGATGATAGTTGTACATAATTACATTAACATACAATTGTTTTGTTTACCATACCTTTGTTTTTACATGTGGAAACAACCTCGGGCCTTCACCCCACCGGGGTTTGCGACGGGGCGGTGTGTCGGAATCAAACCAACTAAAACCACATGGTGTGCTACTCTGCACTTGAGACGGGAGGGATCCGGGAACCGCTTTTTTACGCCATTCGGACCCCTCCCTATTGTTTACCATACCTTAAGTTAACCCTATCAAATATTTCAGATCATGCCACGGAATCAAAATGCTCTGGCAATTGTAAACGCAGCATTTTTAATCGAATTAGGATGTAAAAAAAATATCAAATCTGCCAGAATAGTGTATGGAAATATCGATCCCAAATTCGTGCACGCCATTAACACTGAGAAATATTTGGTGGGAAAGAATGTGTTTTCTGATGAGATTCTGCAAAATGCCATCAGTGTATTAAATGATGAGTTGCTTCCTGTTGAAATACCTGGAGAACCATCAATAGCATCTAGAAAAAAGTTGGGACTTGGGCTATTTTACAAGGTAAAACATCTTTAAAATATGTATCCCATTATCATTATAAACGCGAAAGTTTGTAAGTATTGATTGATTGATTGATTTCACGTAAAAACTATAAAATGGATTTTAACGAAACTTTATAGTAATATAGCTTATACGTCGGATTTATAGGCAATTTTTTGCCGCGATAACCGACATATACGCGGGCGGAGCTGCGAGTAACCGCTAGTTTTAAATAAAATAAACCGAATTAATTTAAAGACGGTTACTCAGTGTACAATAAACGACGGTTCATAAACAACAGCAATGTAAAGTTTTGTACAGAATTCCTAGGCCATGTTTAACTTTTCGATAATTTTCAGGAGTTTTATAATATTAGTCTAGATTTGTTTTATATAATGTACTAATAGTAGATAGACATAAACTTTAAAATTAAATTACAATACTAGAAAGGTTCAATGTAAATATTAGGCCCTTATTCATATATCAAATTGGCGTTTTGTCGCACTGGCCACTTTGATCTGAAATATATCCTCTTTGGTGAAGAATTCCAATTTCAAAGTTAAAAATCTATTTAGCTGATGTATTTGAGTCATTCATTTGTTTTTTCATCAATAGTTTTTCTTCGACGTCTCTCATCTCGCGTAATGGAAAACTTGAAATATCGTTTTATTTACTAGTATGAGTTTTACCGCGGCACCAGTGCTGCAGAAACAGCTCGAAGGATTAATGATGTTTATGTTGCTGGTGTTACAAATGAAAACACGGTACGATTTTGCTTCCAACGTTTTCGTTCTAGAAATCTCGACCTTCATAACAAGCCCCATGGACGGCCAGAGACCAAAGCGGATAATCAGGAAGCAGATCAATTGCAAACCAATTCATAGTCGGCTGCAGGCTTCGCTGTGAGTGATAGACTGTTTAAACCACTTAAAGCAAATAGAAAATTAAAAAAAACAAACACGCGTCGACTTTCGCGTTACATTGCTCAATCGATACATAATGAAGGGATTACAAATCGGGTCATTACCTGTGATGAAAAGTGGATCCTGTACAATAATCGGAAGTACTCGTCGCAATGGCTAAAACCCTGGCGAACCAACCAAATCCTGCCCCATGCAAAAAATTTACCAAAAAAACTTCCTGTGAGTGTTTGGTGTCCACCAAACACTAGTGCTAGTGTGGTTCACTACAGTTTTCTTAAATCTGGTCAAACGACTACGGCAGGTATCTGTTGTCAGCAAATGCAAACCATGATGGAGGAACTAGCAGCTAAACACCGAGGCTGGTCAATCGCTCTAGGCACTGCTGCTTCAGGACAACGCTAGACCACACAATGAAAAACAGACAGCCGTTAAACTAGAAGAGCTGCATTTGGAATGTCTGTGACATCCACCGTACTCTCCGGTCATTGCTCCAACATTTTAATAGATAACCATTTTTTCCGAAATTCGGATAACGTCTTACAAGGATAAAAATTATCTTCAATGTGGCCACCCAAACCACCTTTAAGAGAGTTTATTGATTTTCGCACCCATGGTTTTTTTAGTAAAGCGATTAATGAAATACCTATGAGATGGCTAAAGTGCTTAGATAACAATGGTACATACTTTGATTGATTCAAAATATTGGTAAAAAAAAACTACTTAACATCCTCCTTATAACAAAACGCTTACATCATATGTAAACACCTAATATTTAATATATTTACATACGAGCGTCAAAAAATTCTTCCACATCATTGCCTACTGTTATTGTTTTTAAAAGACTGGTAGCATTGCCCCGTTGAATGGCAATGCAAATCTGCTGTGCGAGAAAAAGATCGTCCTTCGGGTCACGAGAAATGTCGATCATTTGCTTGGTTTTAAATAAACCATTTCTTTACAGTTCATTCTCAACATTGCTCCTAGCGGCACAGTTTTAAGTAAATACTTATCAGGAGGAAGCCTACTCTCCCGACCTGTTTCAAAGGGGAAACCAGATTATCAGACACAGAATTCTTTGTTCCCTTTAAACGAGCCGATCAATAAGTTGGAAGGTGAGATACAGGCTTCGGGAGAGGCCAGGTACGCAAATGACCTACCCCCACTGCCTAGAGAGGTGTTTGGAGCGTTTGTTACGTCGACAATACATGTCGGAGAAGTTGACACTTTCGATGTAGATCACGTTTTGGTAAGTAACGCTCTTTGTACCATTCATGATGGCTTAATTGATTTTAAAATTTAATTCCATTACGAGTACTTTAAAATAACTGGTTCTTTTACATCTCTATCTTCGTTTTTATTTGTCATATAAACCAAAAAAAAACTCTGATGATAATAAACAGAGGATTAAGCGACAAGAAAACATAAATATTGTTTCATCTCATTCTATGTGCTCATTATCTTTGTATCTGTCTTTTATAACAGCCAACCTCTAGCCAACTTTTATTTAATATGAGAATAAAATTCCAGTCTATTGATGGGGTCGTAGCGTTTTACACAGCTAAGGATATTCCAGGTGTGAACTCTTTTGCCTTCCCTGGAATTCAAACACAAGTGGAAGATGAAGAAATTCTAGCTACCAAAATAAAATATTACGGCCAACCAATAGCCGTAGTTGTTGCCAAAACGGAGAGACTCGCCGCGGACGTTGCTAAAAAAGTAAAAGTGACCTACAAAAATGTAAGCAATGTTCCTCCTGTTTTGACCATCGATGTTGCAAAGAAGGATAGCAAAAGATATCTTCCTAGCCCATCGAAAATAGAGCCTACAACCCGGGGAAATAATGTGACGAACGTTATCAAAGGAGTGTTGGATATGGAGTCGCAGTACCATTATTATATGGAACCTATCACTTGTGTAGTTGTTCCAGTCGACGATAAACTTGAAGTTCACGATTCGACCCAATACATAGACTTAACGCAGAATGCTATTGCGCGGTCTTTGGGGATTTCTGAAAGTCAGTAAGTTACCTTTTTCACTAAAAGTATTTCAATAGTATTTTTTTGTATTTTATATTATTTTATAATATAATAACAATTTTATAATGATAAATATATTCAAAAGCCCAATATATGGGTTAAAATAGTCTAATGAATTGAAAGGAAATTGATTGTTGTTTTGCCAAATAATAACTTTATTAAAGTATAATTTATGTGTTAAATAAATATACTATTCTTCACTATTTATAACTTTAAATATCTCACGCGCGCTAACCTGATTTCTAAGTATATAGATCCTATACGATGTTAACCAAAATGCAGATAAACAGGAATGGGAATGAATTGAATGTTTTCATATTTAAAATTTGAGTGGGACCAAACTGGAAATATTCACTCTAAATTTTGTCAGTCCATTGCTACCCGCTCCATAGAACTGAAGCTTTGACTTTGCGAATTTTCAATATCGATTCTTAAATTACTTAGTACACCCGAACTGAGTTCTTTCTGTGTTTCAGGTCTGGTAAAAAGAGATAAAGTTTCATGTGAGAGTTTTTTTCAGAGTAATAGTGAAAGTAAGACGTATCGGGGGCGGTTTTGGAGGTAAGATCAGTCGCAACTCGCAGGCAGCAACTGCGTGTGCGCTGGTCGCCAAAAAACTTGACGTGCCTTGTCGCTTCATACTGCCTTTGCAGACGAATCTGACTACCGCGGGCAAGAGATTGCCTACTCAGTGCGATTATGAGGTATGTACTAATATTATGAACAAGAATATTTGCGAGAGTGAATATATAATGTTTGTTACTCGATAGTACTAAATGCTTGACCGAATGTTAATAAAATTTGCCATGGATATATGTAATAGTAATGAATAGAATTAAAGTACCTAATTAAATAGCATAGAAGCAAGTTTTATAAAATCATTGAAAAAATGAGTGAAGCCTCGAATAAAAACTAGTACAATAATTTGTAAGAAAGGAATTATTTTAATAGCAAATACAGTTTCCGACGCACATATGTTCCTAGGATATTACTGCGAAAGATGTCTTTAAAAAATTGCGATACCTCTACTTTCAAAATCTTTACAGAACAGGGATAATACTATACCTAGTCTTGCCATAAATATTGTTACAATGAAAAATAACATTTTTTATTGTGTGTAACATTTATTACCATTTCAATGTGTTCGTTTAACACAATAATTAATATAAAACCATTAAAAATATATACAGTTTATTTGAAGTAGTTTTCATTGGCTGCAATGCAGTTCTTTAAGCGTTGAGGCCTGTTATTAATAGCAGCACGCACTCTTTCTACTTGAAAATTCTTCACTGCAAATCGTAATGGTTTTAGGGATTCCGTTTAAGGCACGCTTTACTCTCTAAAACTGACCAATAATCGAAATCCAGTGGATTACGTCCAAGACTACATGACGCCCAGTCTTCAGCTCTAATGAAGTTCGGAACGTTCGTTTCTAACCAAGATTGGGTAGATCGAACTTTTGACCCGGCGCAGAGTCTTGCTGAAAAGACTATTCTTGGCAATTGAACATAATGTAGTTAAGGAGCTTAATTATTTTCTCAAGAATGGTATCTTGATACACTTGTCCCGATGTTTTGATACCTTTTTCATAAAAATATGGCTCAGTTACTCCTTTATAGCTAACACCCAACCAAACCATCACTGAAGTCGGATAGTGCACACGTTGTACTCTGTTGACTAATTGAGATGCTTCTTCTAAGCTTTCAGCATAAATGCTGTCATTTTGTTACAATATTGCTCAATTGTAAAAAAAATCTCATCCGTAAACAACATTTTTCTGTGCGTACCTCCCTTTAACAAAACAAACAAACAAAAACCCATAATGTCCCACTGCTGGGCTCGGGTCTCCTCTCAGGAGAGGGTTAAGGCCATTCGTCCCCACGCTGGCCAAGTGCGGGCCTCCCTTTGCGTACCGCTTAAATAGTTCTTTTGATTTTATCACCCTATTCTTTTTTAAATTATCAGTTAAGAAATGACCAGTGCGTCTCTTGTAGGCTGCAAGTCCTGAGTCATCTTTTGAAATACGCGAAATGTTTCTAAGTGTATCTAAAATCTTTGACTTTCGGGCAGGATTTCTTCGAATTCTTTCCCTTACTGTTATGATTACCTTTTTCTTACGGAGACGGCCAGGTCTTTTTCTGTCACAAGCAGAGGAGGCTTTATTGTACCTATCAATAGCCCGGTACACAAATATCTGACCAATAGTTAGCGTATGGAGAATTTTAAAAACTGTATTTGGCTCCATACCTACTTTATGTAATGCAATCAATGTGATTTGGTTCTTTTTATCACCCCGCTCCATTTTGATATCACAAAATATTTTACAATATATTGGCGCGAAAAGAAAACACAATGAACAATCATTAAAAATATCTGATTTTAAATTCAAAAGTAATCATTGTTTTTTTAAATTGTAACAGTATTTATGGTCAAACTAAGTATTATAATTAGTCTAACTATCAATACTGTTACCATTATTAGCGACTGCCTCGGTGGCGCAGTGGTAGCGTACGCGACTGCTGTCCATGAGGTCTCGGGTTCGAATCCTGGGTCGGACCAAATGTTTGTATGATCTACAAATATTTGTTTCGGAGTTTGGGTGTTTTCTATGTATAATATGTATTAATTTACAAAAAAAAGTATTTATGTATTAATATCATAATACAAGCTCTGCTTAGTTTGGGACTAGATGGCGTTGTGTGTTAGATGTCCGAAATATTTTATTATTTATTTATTTATTGTTGTATTATATTCTTCTTATTCTCCTTTAAAAACAATGTAGGTAGGTACTGATGATGACGGAAAAATTCAATACCTGAACGTAACAATAATTCAAGACACGGGTTGTGCGACCAACGACGATGTTGTGGAATACACGACAGCAGCTTTTCCTAACTGCTACAACACAGAAACTTGGACGTTAAATACTGCTAACGTATTGACTGATTTACCTTGTAATACTTTCGCTAGAGGTTCTGGTAAGAGACTCTCCAATTATATATTTACTTGTTAACTTTATTATTTTAGTTCCTGCTAATGGAGAAGTGATAAATCAAAATCAAACCAACTAAAAATAAATACTGTATTCCGACTTAGAAGTCTCTTACCTTTAACAACACACTGACGTTTCATGTTCAATTATTCAGATTAACTATATTTTTTATTTATTGAGGAACTAATAACCTACTACTTCATTGTGGACTCAGCTGTATTATTTATTAATTACTTTAGGCACATGTGAAGGTATGTGTAGTATCGAACATATAATGACGCACATCGCATTCCATGTTGGAAAAGATCCCATTGAAGTTCGCAAGGTAAACATGAGAACAGAGGACAATGATCTGCCCGAGCTTATTGAAATCTTGAAATCTGATGCCAACTACGCACAACGCGTAATAGCTGTAGAAAATTTCAATAAAATTAATAGATGGATGAAGAAGGCCATCTGTGTTAATGTAATGTGCTATCCAGTCATCTATTACGGAAACTATTCTGCTCTAGTGAGCATCTACAGAGGAGATGGTACAGTAACAATCAGCACTGGTGGAATTGAGATGGGTCAAGGTATAAATACCAAAGCTGCTCAAGTGTGTGCTTACGAATTGGGAATTCCTCTAGAATATGTGAAAGTAGTTCCTCATTACTCTTTCGTGGCTGCGAATAACGTGCTTTCTGGTTCAAGCATCACAACAGAAAGTGTTTGCTACGCCATCATTAAAGCTTGTGAAGTGTTAAAAGAGAGACTGGCTCCTATAAGAGAAAGTATGCCTGATAGCAATTGGAAAGATATTATAAAGAAGGCTGGCGAAGATCAGATTGACTTATGTTCCTTATACATGATGGCGGACCACGATCCAGCTCTGCAAGCATACAGTGCTTTTGCTGTAGCTATAATAGAAGTACAACTTGATGTATTGTCTGGAAGGTTTCAGATTATTAGATCTGATATTTTGGAGGATGTGGGAATTAGTGCTAATCCAAAGTTGGATGTTGGTCAGGTGAGATGTATATTTTTGTTTTGGTTTCTTTTGTATTGTAGCTTCTACTATGTAGCTATTTGAAATATGTATATATATAAATAATGAAAGCATTCTTTATTTCAAGGTGGAAGGAGCGTACATTCAAGGTATTGGGTACTACACTTGTGAAAAGCTTCATTTTGACAAGGAAACTGGCAAATTACTATCCAATCGATCTCTGAAGTACCACGTACCTCTGTGTCTGGATATACCTGTGGAATTCAACGTCAAACTCCGATACAATAGCAAAAACCCCAAAGGAGTGTTAGGATCTAAGAGTAAGTATATTATATGTGTAGCATTTTGGCAAATATGCTACACATATGCTAAATCAGGCTGAGCAGAGTCACTATGACGCTTTATTTATTTAAAAATATATATATATATATATTGAGCGGATTTAGTGCGGTTGGATAGTTAGCGGTTCTTGATTCCACTCCAAATACAGCAATATTTGTTTTAGAGATAGTAAATACCTTAAGTATTAGCTTTACTATTATTTTTATAAAACATTACTTAACTATATCGTTACGTATTAGGGTTCGAAAGATTTGAAAACTTTCTGACGTATAAAAGAGACTTTATGAAGAACACTTAAAATCACAGTATAATTCAGAATAACAGTCCTTAATTGTCGCCTATGTCGCTAGATTAATAACCAACATCACCCAGATATTTATAGCACTATAGCTCAAACTGAAATGCGGCCCGCGAGATGTCCTTTTATATTACGTGCAGTTATTACTAGCGGATTCGAGTACATACAAGATCATTGACCGGTTCCGAGAACGCGTTTGGTGAATGTACTCGAATCAACCGCACGACAATCCATCTAAATTCGAAGCTATGTATATCGATTTAAGGTTCATTGTTCTGTGCCTCAAGAAATCAGCGAGAACTTTCGCATGTTGTGTGCGTATATTGTAGTTTTGGAAAGATATTTCTTCACAACAATAAATTTGAGTTATTAGTCATTTACTTATGTGTATAACTATAAAGTTTATTTTCCTTTGCAGCATGTGGTGAAATGGGTATTTGTACCTCGGATGGTGTCCTTCATGCCCTAAGATCATGTATTATGGAGTCAAGAAAAGACTCTGGATATGATGCCAAAGAATGGATTAATATACGTAAGTAGAAAATTTATTGATGCAATTTCAAAGGCTCGAAAGTTTCCGTTTTAGATTTTTCAGCTTGAGGTTGTAAAAGAGTTAAGATGTAGGTTAGGGAGTGTTAAATCTCTATAAAGAACTGGCCAGAGTAAGAAACAAGATATATTAAAACATAGTTATGGACAAACAAGTTATAGCGGCAGGTCAACATAGTACACTAAACCTATTGTCATGGCGTTGTATTGCCATCGATGTACATTCCCTCCACAAAGTTATAGTCGGTTCAATTGCAAATAGTTACGTTACGTAACAAAGGTGAAACAATTAGGTAAAATCAAGTATTTTATAAAAAAGAAGGACAAAAGCCGTTCTTAATAAAGTGCTCTCAGATATTGCAATAAGTGTAATAAAATAAAGTGTAAAATGTACTTATAATTTTATCAGCAAAATCTCACAGGAATAAATTTTATTTTCAGCATTACCTTACGATACTGAAAATATATTGAAAGCGTTGAACGTGAAGACAGAAGAGTTCCTGCTAAGCACTTAATTTGTTCCGATGAACTTCAATTCAACTTTTTCTACTAAATTACTGAGACAAAAGAGCTATGCTCGTATGAGGGCTGGTATCCTGATTGTAAATAAAATATTATTCATATTTCTTTTGTAGTCTAATACGCTCCATGGCTGGAAGCGACAGCTATTTTACCGAGATTTTTGATTTTTTAAAGATAAGTCTCGCGCTAGGAATCTAACTGTGTTACGGGGGATATTACAAACATTACCTATAGGTACCAAGACTTGTTCTGAGTTCGTTCCACTCAGAACAAGTCTTGGTTATGAACCCACAGCACTATGCCATATCCGTGCAGTCAATGCTAATTTATATTCTCTTAAATAGGTTTTTTCAATAATTAAATTTTTAAAATAAAAATAATTATTCAGTAATACAAGTTTATTCTCGCATCATCAAACAAAATCTCGTTGAAATACAAAATATATGATACATAAATAATTCAACTTAGGCCAGTAATTGTTACTACGAATTAGGCCACAGTAACAAAAAAAATGGTCTTACAAAAGTCATTCGAACCAATCAAGACAATAAAATAAATACTTACAAAATAAATTCTTAATTAATGAACTAAAGTAGTCCTTATTTAATGTAAAATATACATTACAATAGTCAATACATATTCATGTCAACAGGTAAGTGTAATACAAAAAGTGCAATTGAAATTAATTTTATATAGGAGTAACTAGCTGTCTACGTGTATCGCGATTTTAGCCTTTATCTAAAGACACATTTATTATGCATTTTTATTTCTATTACAATCCCAATAAGGGCTATAATCGCGTGTCCTGTACACTGAATTTAAAATTTGTGCTGTTGCAGGATTTTTTGCAGTTATTGGGTCAACGGACTGTGAAGTCCACGGTTCGGCCACAGAAGCGATATGCTCAATATTAAATTTTTACCTTTTCATATTAGCTTCTATGGTTTATATTACATCTATTGTTTATAGAACTACATCTATTTAGTTGCAGTGTTTATATCTGCTTCAATAAACCCGTCCATTGCAAATGTTTTACGATGGTAAAAAAGGTTTAAGTTCCAAAAAAAGGTTAGTTAACGGTAATTCGGTGACCATAGAGGCCGAATACTGATATATTCTACTTCTCTATGGCTGTCTATCTAACACTGTGTCCGGTGACGACTAAGTGTTGTATTTTAGTTGTTTTATATTGAAACTTTTTCATCCGTTTGTGTAAGTAAGAATACAGAACTGGCCACTAATTGTTTGCAGAAAATCAGAGACTGTAAATACTCCGACAGTATTGCTGGAAATAGTATACATTGAAAACCTGTTTTCATTGCCTTATGTATATATACACAAATAATATTTACATACAATGCTGGTAACCAAAATATGTAAATTAACATAATAAAAATAGTAGAAAGTTCTAAGCTAACTGAGTATAAAATTATTATTATTAAATTTTATATATCGATTCAGAGTTCGTGTTGTCACAGCAAATAATCCTCATTCGGACCTTCTCCATTAAGTAAGGAGATTTTGTATAAATGATATAAGCAAAAAAGTTTAATTTTTATAAATAACTAAAGAATAATATGGATTTCATTTCTTCAAAACCATCTTTTAACGCTTTTCATTTAAAGCAACTCATTTGAATTTCCAATCAATCAGTTTTATTTATAATATCATAACATCCAATTCTTTATGATTTTAACGCCATTTTGTTTTTAAATGACACGTTTTAGATACTCCATTGTTATGTCATGTCTATTCTACGCGGTATTAACATGGATAAGAACCTCGTAATTTTAAAATACAAATTTTATAGTGGTGTTAACATCTAGTGAACATTGTCATAGCGTGGATATGCCACGTATTATTACTTATTATTATCTTTTAAGGTAAAGAAGGTACCAAAAAATGTTTCGCCAGTATTACCTGTTCTAACAGCCTATGTTGAAATAATTTTTATTCACAATGAGAAAATATACAAATGAATGTGTTATAGGTTAGGAATATCCTATCATTGTCAAAATTATACTTTATAATTAGCACGATGTATGAAACACATTGTTTTTTGACCTATAATAACAGTACGCTGTAATTTTATTAATACTGTCCATTGACAAGACAAACGCTTTCCAACATTTGTGAATGTAATTTCTAGTTTTTAGAAAGTATTGAAAAGTTTGATCAAAAGTTGATCTCATATTTTAAATATTATATTTTAAATATAAGACATGGCCACGATCAGAATCAGTGAACGAAAGTGAAGGATATTACGGAACTTATGTTCTCTTTCTAAACGTTGGCTTTTAAAGTACTAGCCAGGAATCATTAAGAATAAATTAGATAAATTGATGCTATTTTAAGGACAGGCTCCTCTTTTCCACTGGGCACAAAGACCGGTGCTCAGAAATTGAGTCACTAAGAAGAGTTACTTGGATGGTTGGTCTGATTTCAAAGACAAGAAGCTCTTTTCTACTAAACACAATCATTTCTTTGTGTCCTCACGTCCAGAGTATAGCCATACCGACAATTTCAATTCATAAATTACAACGTACTGTTATACACTATTTAATGTGTTGTTGATAACGATCTTAATTATATCAGTCCATTAGTTTATCACACGTTAAACATTCAGAATTCCCAATTAATCATAAGTTAATTTTAAATTCAACTGCAAACTTTAAAAAAAACTATTCTGGCAGAACGTATTGGCACTGTAAAGAAACTTTATTGGAAATTGACATTAAATAATAACTAGATATAAGGTTGTTTTTGTAACTCTAATATTCTAAATTGAGATTCATGCTGTTGTATAACGATTCCCATTAAATTTTAAGATGTGTTTACATTTACGTTTTGGGTGCGCTTAGGTACATTCGGTTTAAAGATGTCTCATTAAAACAATCGACACTAACGTGAGACTAAATCAAGTTAAAATCTGTATTTTGTTTACTCTTGATTAAAATGTCAGTCTTAAGATATTTTTTTAGAGATGGATATTAAATTATTGTATTTTATTTCAATGATTTAAAAATGTGCTGTGGTTAAGATTGTCAACTTCAATGGTTTCAAAGGCAGCTTGATCCTTAGATTTTAGTTAGCATTCTACAACACCTTGTATATTGTAAGACTTGTTTTCATAAAAAAATGTTTTTAAACAATATAGAAAATTATTATAAATTTTAATACAAAAAAGAGCTCCAACACGTACATCTGTCCTGTACTGTAAAGTTTGTTACACCATCTATAACTCAAAAACAGCTAAACCGATATCATGACATTTGATTTTGCTGTCTCTGTCTGATTCTGAATACCGAATAACTATTAAAATATCCAAAAAAAAAAATATTTACATATTCAACGCAAGTGTAATCACACCTTTGGGTCAGTCGTTAATAATACAGATATATTCGCTTTAGAATAAGTATAAAATGTTAGAATCGTGTAGGCGTTCATCCGTTTTATCATGCTAAATGGACTTCATTCTAAACCTGTACAGGGCTAAATAAATGTATGAAGCACATTATAATAAACATATAGTTATACACATCATAGTAGGCGAAATTGATTGTAATTTATGTATCAAATACTTTATTTCATAGGGACGTACTATATTTAACGGTGTCTCAGAATTCCACGCGCATCAATAAAACGCGATTATCACTGTGGCAAATTATCATAAACATTAAAAAAAATAATCGAAAAGTTCGACAGTATACTGTCAGATTTTCTGTGTTTTATAAACAGTATACAATGTAATTCAGACAGTATACTATCGGATTTTCCGAATTATTCATGTTTAATCGTCTTAATCCTTATTATTTCGTACAACCAATCCGGTTTGCAAATAGTCATTATTTGAATGTAACTTGTCTGCACTTTTCAACTATAAAACATTTATCATTCCCTGTACAGTAAATATATAGCTACATGTATAAAATTGGCATTTATACTGCGTACAAACATCAATACATCCATACGAATCACACATAGTTGTATACACTTTTAAGCCAAAATTTCACTAATTATAGCAACCATTAAAAAAATATTACGCTAAAAAAGTAAATCATAAACTATTATTGATAAATCTATCATTAAAAAGCCAATTAAAAATAGGCTGAATCGTTCGCTACAAAATATGAGGTATATTATTATTTCGTTTTCGTGTTTCATCGTCCTATATTTGGTGGAATGGTATCACTGTAAATATGGAGCCACTTCTATCCACAAGTATACGGCACGACTGTTTCGAAATTATATATAAAAAAAATTATAACTAAAATGTTCATTCAAAATGAAATTAACAATTACATAAAGTTTTAATTGTGAAAATAGTAAAAATATGTTACGATAAATGTATTTACATTACAGTAAGACCCTTAAAAATGAGCTCCTAAAATAAATAGTACATTCTAAAATAAACTAAAAATATTCCACTAAATATTTAACATGATTTAGAAAATTGTGATGATATTAAACCGATTCGTGTACCCTACACATATTTTAAACATTGTGATCACCTTATTATGAAAGAAAAATATCAAAACAGCCGCGCGATTACTTCAAAACACTTTCACAAAGTCCATTCTAAAAGTCTCTATGATACATTCACAATCACGCCACTCCACTGTCTTGAGTGTGACTTCTCTTCTTCTCAACCCTGTGATGATCAGGCGTGGACTTTAAAATATCCGGTTGTCCATGAGACAGGACCCTGGCTTCCACATGTTGGTTAAAAGTTGATGTATGCGAACTCAAAGTTAGGGTCGCGTTTCTATCTGACCCTAGAGTCATTGTTGTCGCATGGGAATTTAGGGTGTTATGTCCAGTCGTGTGATGTGTGTGATGCGATTGTGATAGTTGATGCGTGTGGGGTAAGGTTGAAGGGCTGGAGTGTGGAAGTGTTGAGGTGGGTTTTCGGATTGAGCGATGACTTCCGTTTCTTGTGAGGGAGTTCATTTGAGGAGTACCTGTGCCTCCGGGTCGGAGGAGGGCGTTCTTGTAGTCGGCTATTAGATGTGTTAGCTCCGCCATCTGGAAATTTGGAATGCGTTAGATGTACTCCTCTATATTTTCGAAGACGTTTATATTTCACAACAATCCTGTCTTATAGAGTACATTAATATTGTTACAACGTTAAATAAATATACCTTTATGTATTCATAGGAGTTGATTAGTACCCATAGTAAAAGCTTTGCTTATTTTTGGACTAGATGGCGTTGCGTGAATGTTATTATTATTAATAAAATTAAAAATAATAAGAGTCGTTTATTTGATATGGGTCTAAAAGGCTAAGTACATAGCGAATAGCGGAAATGAATGTTTGGTATTGTATATAAGATACAATATCCCAAAAACTTACTTTTGGTTTATTGAGACTGATCAACATCTTATGTACTGGACTCGCTGCATCCTCAGCATCAATCAACATCATCAGATCATCCTGTAAAAATAGATATATAATAGATATACATCACAACTTTATGTCGTGCAATAAATTTCATTTAATAAGTAGTCAGTTTTGGTTTAGTTTTTTAACTTTGTGTTTTTTTTGATAAAGTCAAAAAAGTGCGGAGGGCAATATCAATGCAAAGAGAATAAAAATTTAAACATATCCTACACTGACCTGTTTGGCCAGCGTGGTATATTAGGAAACCTCCTTTATAAGGAGAGGCCTATGTTCAGCATTGGACTACTATTATTTGTCGATGATATGATACATAAGTAATGTATATGCAAGGTACCTGTAAACCTCCGAAGAGTCCTATGGAGTTGAGCGCGTACCGGCCTATCACAGACATGGAGGCAAGCTCCAGAACGGTCACGCCCTCCTCAGACACCGCCAACCATACCATCGATAAGTCTGGTTGTTTTATCTGAAATATTAATATAATTATTAAATTTAGGTAATATTTAGTAGTCAACATAGAGTACACAGTAGGGAGTAACCGCAGGCGTTTCCCGTTGTCTAAGTTTTTTTTTTTACGCGGGGATATTTTTTTGCACCATACCCTACATTGGCACGAAGGGTGTGTGTATTACTCTCGGCGAATCGGTCTACCCACTAAACTCCATGGCGGCCTAGTTCGGCAGTCGGAAGGCTTCTGGAGTCCCCGCTGCCGTACCTCACGTCGGGGGTACTTCCCGGGGTAAGCAGAGTCACCCGCGAGCAGGTCGCTGTCGTGTCTCTCACCGCACTACTTAGTAAGGAGACAGAACACCGACCCGCCTTAGACGACATCCCGACCCATGATAAATGGACCGACACTTTACATTGATATGACACAGAGCGTATTTATGTGTCCGAAAAATTCTGAATGTTTTGTTTTAATTGTTACGTGTTGTAACGGGCAAATGTTTTTGTTTGCGAATCTAAAATGTGGGTATGTGAAGAAGACCGCGAGGTGCATTTAATATGTTATGACTCTTACCCTAGCCTGGAACAACGTAGCACCAAAGAAAGGCCACTTCCTCGTACAGTTGAGGTATATTCGTACACAGTCCGCCGTACTACGACCCTTGAGGGCCACCCACTTGGATCGGAGCTTCTCTTCAACATCCCTGATAAATAAAAGTATGTTATAAATATTGTAATAACAATTATCTAAACAAAACAATTTAAACCAAATAAACATTGAAATATATTGCTCAATTCAGCAGTCAAAACAGTGACGTCACAAGTTTGCATTTAGTACATTTTTAATACAAAGTTATCGTTTTGACAGATGATAAAAGTTACTAATTTGACTAAGGTGTCATCTGTTCTATTGCATAACAAAGCTATATATTTAACGCAAAAATGTAATAACAGTGAATATCTTACCTAAGTTCTTCATTGCTTAGCCCTGCCCGGTATCTGTAGGGGTAGAACCTGTGTGCGAGGGGTTGGTTGTGTTGTGTGTTGGAGGGAGAATAGTCGCCCATGTCGAGTTGGGCCATCAGCGCTCCCAGTTCAGCCGCTAGCTCCCGCGTTACGGGGAAACGGCCCGCTACCACTGTACACGTTACATATATACATTTAATAAATAAATATTTCGGACATCTTATACACAACGACTTCTAGTCCCAAGGTGAGTATAGCTCGTGTTATATGTACTAGATGTAGATGTATGTACATAGAAACCACCCAAAGTCCGAAACGAATATTTGCAAATCATACAAACATTTGGTTCGACACGGGAATTGAACCCGAGACCACATCAGTCGCATACGCTACCACTGCGCAACAGAGGCAGTCAAATTTAATAATACCAGAACTTTATTATAATGATTACTAGACAGTTTTAATTTTTCCTGGGACTTCCCTTGATATAACTCGGTGTGTTGGTGGGTCACTGCCGTTGTGGTCATAGTGGTGGGCGGTATTAGTTCCGGCAAACCTAATGCAGAGAGTCAGTTTAGTAGCCAACGTGGCGACGCGTAGTAAAGGCATAAGACGCCATGCTATTTGATAACATATATAATATGTAATGCAGTGTGACGTTGTTTTTTTTTTTTATATTTAAGCTGCCAAAATGACTCTGCCCTGCCTGATGGAAATCATGAGCAGAATCCAAGAGTGGTGGTCACCATCCTCAATGCGAAAAAGAACAATGCAGCATGGTGACCCACACTATGGCGGCCTGGGGGGAAGGGGGATGGTGATGGGGATAGGGGCGTTGGATTGGGGTATGGGCCTCCGGTATCCTCACTCACTCGATGAAACACAGCGTAAGCGCTGTTTCACACTGGCGTATCATCAAAACGATGTATTATGATGTATCATCATAATACATCGTTTTGATGTGAAAATGAACCTTTTTGATATTCATTATTTTATTTCGTAGAAATAATTAATTGTATACTATTTCTACAGAATTTCAAGGTTTTACATGTGCCAACTTCCCGCAGGGGCTAATATTTTTATGTAGTTTGTTTATACATAAAAAAATATTTACAAATTATGTTTCAAATAAGAAGAAAGGTGCGTACAAGTTCGAGCTAGCAAACCTACGTATGAAGAGAGTATAAAAAATCAAGAGCTGGAAATGCACAACTAAATATCATACAGAAATAAAAATTTGAGATCGTATAAAAGGCATCAGGTATATAACTAGAAAAAAAAACTCATAATACATACCTTGTTGATTAACTTGATAGCAAAGCAATAACCTTTCCTTGTCCGTTTCACTTCTTACAGAATTCTTAAAGTATAGCCTGTTTCTGTACGTGAGTCGAATCACTCTCGAGTTTTCGAACTTTCCAGATCCTTTTTCTCTGAGCGCAGTCTCCCATTTTGATATTACATCGCATAGCTAAAAAAACCATGTAAAATATTTTATATTTTTTGGTAAGTTCTATTTTTATCTCTTAAGTTAAATAAGTAAAAGTTCTTAGATGTGACAGATAATTTGATAGTAAATTAATTCAAAAAAAAATCTCAAAGTTCGCCTGTGAGTTCGACGTTTTAAATCTTTAGGCATCTCTCGTAACAAATATTATTTAAAATAACTATATTCCAAAAATATATGGAACTTATATGAAATAGCATAGGTATTTTTGTAACTCATTTATGAAAAAAAAATCAGATGGACGGAAATTGAGAAATCTATATATATAAAAGAGGAAGGTAAGATACCCAGATATCAACGCACATCCCAAACCGCTGAACCTAGAATCCTGAAATTTTGCATGTAGGTTCTTCTAGTATATAACATAAGTAAGCACTAAGAAAGAAATTTTGAAAATGCCACCCCTTTGGGTAAAATAAGGGATGAAAATCTACATCTGCACGGGCCAAGCCGCGGAAAAAACCTCGTCAAATATAATGATATGTTTCAGTACACCATACTCAGTTATATATTTTTTTACAAAGTTATTATTAAATTAATAGTTATCATTGGTTATTGGATATACTTCAAAACGGATAACTTCAAACTTATAAATGTGTTACAATTTCGTTGTATTACAAAACTTATAAAATAAAAGATAGACAAAGAGATTAAGAGGCACTAGAATTATATACTTATATACTAATTTATAAAATGACTGCCTACCTTTTTATCTGGTTTAATATTGAGTTCTAAGTCTTTCTCTATAGGGTCATCGCTGAATAGAGCAAACCCTGAGGCTGGCGACTCTCGGCATCCTAGCTCTGTGCTCAATGTTGATAGGAACTCTTCGACTGTTGTAGAACCGTCGAAGCTTATTACCTGGTTACAGAAAGGAACGCATATTTAAAAAAAAATTTAAGCTTCTACCATCTGATTAGTTGAAACGTACCCTTTAGGATACAACTATGTTCCGTATTTTGAATGGGGGGCTTTAGAAATTAATCAAATTTCAAGACAGTATTGTGAGGAAATTTAATGTACCGTCAATACTAACAAATCTTTATTAGTTAATATAGTATTGAGTTTCGGTTAAAAGATCTTTATTTCTCATTACATGAGAACAATATTGAACAAAATAACATATTTTACATCAACTCGATGCAGGTGCAGTTAAAATAATTAAAATAATACTAATAATAAAATAATACTCTAGCAAGCCAAGTGAAAATATTAAAATAAAAAAAATATATATTTTAGTGTTTCATTTTTATGAATGTAAGTTAATAATTTATTTTTAAATAAATTTAAATTAAAAAAAAATAAGAAACGGTGCAAATGTAAAGGTGTTCATTATTTCTATATAACTGGAAATTATTTGATTTCCTTTTGGATTGATGATAATATAGAATGATATCTTCGAATATTTATTTTTCGCCAGAAAAACTTATTAGGTAATTGATTATTTATAGATATTTAAAATTTCATAAGGTTTTCTTAATATAACAAATTTCAAATTATTTTTTAACATTTAACTTCTAAAGAGGAATTAGTAGACAAATTAAAGTACCTGATAAGTATTATTGAGCATATGCACAGGTATCGCATGGGGTAGACAGTGATGGTAAGGGTTCTTCAACAATATTGACAACACTTCCATTCTAGAAGGTTTGTCTTCGCGACCTCCGTTTCGGATGGTCCTTTCTAAGGCACGCGAACAATACGCTGCGTATTTACCGCACTCCGTTCTGTAAGAAATATTAGTTATATAATATTAAAACATGTGTTTGTTTAATAAACTTATGATTTGTGGTATACGGATGGAGAATCAGTGGGAGAGTCACGGTACGGCATGCATGGGCCGGCTCGACCGGAGTGATACCACGGCCTCGCAGAAAACCGGTGTGAAACAGCGCCTGTAATGTGTTTCACCGATTGAGTGAGGATACCGGAGGCCCATAATCCAACCTTTCCCCTTATCCCCCTCCCCATCCCCTAAGGCCGGCAACGCACTTGTAACGCCTCTGGTGTTACGGGTGTCCATGGGCGGCGGTAATCGCTTACCATCAGGCGATACGTCTGCTCGTTTGCACCCTATTCCATAAAAAAAAAAGAAACTGCCTCAATCAATAAGTTGGTATAGAACATAGTTTTGTAGAATTAAATTTAAATATCATTAAATATATAAGATCGCAAAAGTGCTAATTTTTAATTTTAACCCGATTGTATACTTCCACATTTTAGGGTTGTGCTGCAGTTGTTTATAGTTTAATCGATTATCCTATTAATATTATAAACGCGAAAGTTTGTATAGATGGATGTTTGTTATTCTTTCACGTAAAAGCTACTCAACGGATTTGGATGAAACTTTACAGTAATATAGCTGATACATTGGAATAACACATAGGCTACTATTTGCCGCCATAACCGACATATACGCGGGCAGAGATGCGAGCATAAACTAGTGCGTTTATACATTGTGTATTTATTTCTCTCTTTATATGCATATTAAGGAATATTTTAGCAAGTATACCGACATTATAATAATGAAATGCCAATTAGTGGAGACTCAAGACCAAACATTTCATTTAAATAACTTGTTAAATCCAGCTCTGGACTTACAGAATAATATTTAAGCTTAGTTAAAATTCCTACTACTATTATCAATGTAAAAGTTACAGTCGATCTGTTACACTTTCGCAGCTAAATTTCTGAACTGCTTTTAATAAAATTATGCACGGAAATACTTTGATTCTTGAGTAAGGACATGAGCAACATTTGAACATAATTTGCTAAATACTCGGCGGGCAAAATTTAGTATTAAATAAAATAATACTCACTTTGAATCGGCATGTCTGCTCAAGTGTAACTTCAAATACCACAGCAATCTGTTATTCCTCGGTACAAAGAGGCTCACTGCCAACGCTAACAGCTGCCACCCTTGCACAAAGCTGTACGTCGGAGGGTTGCTCTTGCAGTCCACGGATAAAAGCGGGGCCTGAAAACATGGCTGCGATGGAAGAAAAAAAACATGTTTCTTGGGACAACCAACCACTGAAATATATCTAGTTTATGGTATGATATGGCTTTTCTAAGAAACATTTTTTCTTGAACGTTTTAATTTAAATATTGACTATGAGACAGCACGTTGGTAGGCCCCCTATAAGGTGGTTCAACGACCTGCCCCTTTAGCCAAGTTGATATTCAACATACTAAATGATAATAGAAAACAAATGTCTGATGATGACGTCATCAATATTAGCTAATAAAACAAGAGAAGAGGGTCATTAGGGATTGTAGAGATTCCACGCGAAGCACTTGGCTAAGGGGGCTTCTGAAAGTCGTGGACTTTGAAGGGGGCCTGTGTCCAACAGTCGCCGGCTTACGGCTGGTATAGTTATGATTGTAACGATGATCTAACTAGTCTAATGTATAATCACTTCAATTGACCTTAAACACACTTATAGTGAATATACTTCTTGTGTATATTTAATTTAATAAATGTTTCTTTACAATCACTCGACAAAAAGATCATAAACTTGCTTTCCTCATATGAATTAGTTTTCTATTAGGATGTAGGGTTGTTTAATATTGTGTAAATTATAGATGGCTTCAGGAATATCCTATGTGCAGACATCACTTGGATTTGTGGTAAGCAACAAATACTGTGGGTCTACTAACAAATACAATTTGGTTTACACTTAAGAAATAAATAAATTTATAGTTTAAAAAGGATTTTTAAACAATTTATATACATCAATAGGTCATTTATTTCTTTCAATACGACCAATGCTATTTAATGGGAGAAATTTGGTTTTATTACTAATTTGACGCTGAATAATGGAGATTGAATTACCACATTATGAATAAGTTTTTAATCACGTTATATTCAAATATATACTGTCAAAGAATGCATTTTTTTATGTATATATAGATATGTAGTTTAAGATAATTATACCCGAGGCGAGTTAACAATCAGACTGGCTGACAGACTGAACAAAACGTTGTTATATTATATGAAAACGAATTTATATACAAATATGTGCATTTGTAATTCATATCAATAGCTTTTGGTTAAAAACGAATGAAATTACACATATATATACGTGAAATTTAGGCATGACCGAGCTAAGCATGCGGTAGCTAAATAAAAAAAAATCTTGTTTATGGGACAAATAGTTGCAACGTACTTAGATACATTTGAAAATCGAACCTCTATCTATGGATAACTTTTTTTATTTCTGTACTCTTCTGTGCTGCTCTTACTTTGATGTGATGGTAATTTATAATTTGAAACGAATTCAGCTTTAGTTATAGCTGTTTTTCTCATTTTTTTGATTATTATTTTAACCAATTTATAACATTTGTGTAGGTACCAATTATAATTATCGCTTTTTAATTTTGTAATATAATGTCCTTTGCATTTTGAAAAGATTGTCTGGACTTTAATAGAGACGATGATCCCCGAGTTTGTTTCGTCCTTTTTTCTCAGGGCTAGTTCAGTCTGGAAAGGCCGAATCGATTCGCTCAAAAAAAAATTTACTTGCAAAACTGTTCTTGTGATCTAATTGCAGAATAAATTATTTATTATTGTTTTCTTGTGCATTCCAGTAACTTTTGACAGACGAGCCTATTATCTATGGATGTTTTTATTTTTCTGTGCTTTCCAATTACCTGTATCGAGCTAGGCGACCCTGCGGCGTTGGGTTGGACATCCCCGCTCTTGTTGTCGCCGCCGACGGACGAGGCGCCAGTGTCGCAAGTGAACAGCGACTGAGTCGCGCACAGTAGAAGTTGCTGTACAAATGAAATGTTGGTAGGGGATGCGATTGCTACTGGTCGTGTATCAGGACGTGTGGTAGGGGTGTTTCAGTTATTAATACTGAGAGGGCCGTTTTTTGAGCCTTATGGGTATATATATACTATGTATAGTTTGTATGCGTTATGTGATAAATATAATATTGGGGTATTGTGTCTTCTTTAATTGTTAGATAATAATAAAATATATATAAGCTTGAATTGTAAGTGTATACGTAACATTTAATGCATACTAGTAAACTGTGTACCTGTGTAATATTTCGTTGTTAGTGTGATAGTCTTACCAAAACGAAAATTAAATAATTCATACCTTTGTCATAATCGATATTTCAGTAACTATTTACATATATTTATAATGTGTTTTGTTTTTCAGCGTTTGTGCATTGCGTTTGCATGTACCCAAACCTTAAAGCTATGCGGTAAGACAAAGACGTATTCCAAAATTCTATAAACACATATTTACTGGTTAACATTACCATTTTATAATTATAATATTTATTGAGTGCCTTTTTTCTGTATTTCAAAAGAAGAGCTTTATACTAAATGTATTATACATATTATTACATATTATTTATACACTATATATTCATTAACAACCCATAGCGTTCCACTGCTGGGTCTTCTATCAGGAGAGGGTTAAGGCTGTACGTCCCCCCGCTGGCCGAGTGCGGATTGGGGACTGGCAAGGCAACGTTGTGGTAGCGTAATCTTGCCGTTGATGTTTTTAATCCCCCAAAGGCCTCCAACTAAGCTTAACGACTTAACGTGACCTCCGAATCACCGTGGCGACCGCGAACCTTAAGACGGTGGTACTACGATCTGGTGAAGGTCACTGGAAGCCGTTAAACGAGGGCAGCACAGGACCGATTATTATGGAGAGTCTTGGGAAGACCGATGTCTAGCAGTGGCCATCTTTAGTCTGAGATGATAATGATGAAAATCCCAGAAATTAACCTGCTATGTAACATCTCTATTTTTTTCTTTAAAAAGACAACTCCCGCATCAGTAATATACATCCTGTGTCGGGGAACTTTACAAACATATATGTAACGGACGCAAAGAACACTCAGGACAACAATATGTGGATCACACAAAGTGTTGTCCCATGTGGGATTTGAAAGCGGCGTGGCGACGCTTAAACCACCAGGCCAACTGCGCAGTCAGAGCCAGTCTCTTTGGCTAGTGTTGAAAGATATATCTCATACTGTATCGCCTAGTAAAATAATCATTATGACAGTCCACAGACAGAAAGTATGACTGAGTAGATCCTAATGCCTAATGGTGTACAGAAATTTTTTTGTTCAGTTCCAAAGAGATGGCTCGTACGGTCGTTGGGTAAAAGTTATATAAAATACTAGCTTTTGCCCGCGATTTCTCACGCGCAGTGATAGATATTTTCATCCCCTATTCTACCTTCTTAGGTGAAGCATTTCCAAAATTCTTTAGTGCTCACTTATGTTATATAAAGAACCTACATGTAAAATTCCATGATTCTAGGTTTAGCGGTTTGGGCTGTGCGTTGATCTCTGAGTATCTTAGTCAGTCAGTCAATTTCCTTTTTTATGTATATAGATAAAATATGTAAAACGAAATGCGACGAATTGTCAATGAATATGTAAGTACCACAACGTGGCCAAGTAAGCAGTAAACCACATTACTAACAATAGTATATATAATCACTCGCATTTGCGACGTTCGTGTTGTTTTTCGATTAATTCCCACCCCTTAATCTTGTATTATAATTTTTTTTACGTTTGTAGCAGAAATACTCAAAGATTTTATTAAGAAGTATCCAGTAAGATAAAAGTTTGCCTTAATATTTCGATAAAACATTTCATATTATATTTTTGAACGTTTCATTGTCAAATATCAATTACTGAAGTTGTTTTCTAAAAAAATTTGTGCTATATTACAAAAAAATCCTTGCTAGTTATTATTAAAACCTGTCTTGATACTTTAGTTCTGCAATCGCCTTTAACAGACTTATGAAACTACAGTTCCATTGCCAAAACTCTAATTACTGAAGTTGATTGATTGAACATTGTTGTTCTACATTAAAAAAAAACTTGCTAGCTATTATAATAACCTGTCTTAAAACTTTAGTTCTGCAATCGCCTTTAACGGACTTATGAAACTACAGTTCCATTGCCAAAACTCTAATTACTGAAGTTGATACTTTAGTTCTGCAATCGCCTTTAACAGACTTATGAAACTACAGTTCCATTGCCAAAACTCTAATTACTGAAGTTGATTGATTGAACATTGTTGTTCTACATTAAAAAAATCTTGCCAGCTGTTATAATAACCTGTCTTGATACTTTAGTTCTGCAATCGCCTTTAACGGACTTATGAGACTACATATTTTATAATATAAAGTTTGACCATCGAAATACAGTCTTTTGTCAATGTCTCCCAGAGAATGACAAATAAGTACGATGTGCTACATTAATCAATTAGTGCCAGTGCAAGACCCCACGCGTTTGTGCTATATTAAAACGTATCTATCCCTTGGTACTATTTATTTCCCGTATTTACTGATAAATATATATAGTATATACAGTTATGTGATAAAATGTACAGTGTTTGTGTTTATTGATAGACTGCTTAAAATGCCGTTTTGGATTGTAGTTTCAAAGATACTTATTCAGAATATTACCTTTTAGAACTCGTCTAAATATGGCAGAGTTAAAGAAAGCTAAAATCCATCTCGAAATTAGAAGAAGCAAAATTAACATTTTATATCAGTATTTTTTATTTTTCGACAGTTTATGCAGTCAACCAGAGCTTAATCATAATTATACCTACATACTTACCATAGACAAAAGGTAGTGAGGACTATAGTATATATTGATATATATATGAGTAAATAACAGTCTAAAAACTTGCAACATCAACCTTTCAATACAAAGGAGATTCAACAGTGCGAAGGAACACTAGCTATGATATATATGAATGATAGATAAACAGAATAAAGTTTTCATTCCCTAAATCTATGGGGATTGGGAACAAACATTCCGGAATAAAAAAAAAAATCGGGGAAAATTTACACCAACATTCCATTTGAAATTTTGCAACATAACTTTTTTGTTGTGGCAACATTGAAACTTTCTCAAAAATCGAACGCAGATGCATTTGGCTGACATTATGAGTGTTGCCCAAACTTAACGGATCAAATTGGAATAAAATCTTATTTATTCCTTGTTAGAAATTTTGTCGCAAATGATATATGCTTACGCATATTTTTATATGCGCATATATTCCAATGAAGCCAATATAATTGTATCCACAATACACAATTCCAAATTGATCGACCACGGTAAAAGCTTTTTACAGCGACACACAAAGCTTATACTAAACAATAATGGTTTGTTAGTGTATATTTACAGTTTTAAAGCAAATAAATGTTACAACTTTGAAGCGACACAGTAAATATACATTGTGCTCTTTTTTAATATCTAATACTAGCTAAAGCCCAGTTCTATGAGGCATTTGGTCGATATTGAAAAAATTTATACTTTTTAAACAAACCATTAGCAACGTCGTTCATTTACGGTATGCGAAATAGATGAGCAGCTGAGTCACCGAATGGTGAGTGGCTCAAAAGGCTCAAATGCTATGACGCCCTCTGAGTCTCTTCAGAATTTCCCACACTAATAATAATAACATTTACTGTACGAAAATACCAAAAATACAATCAGTTCAACTTAAAACTAGTTTAAGTTATAAATCGAACATGAGATAGCGCTCGTTGCCAGACTAGGTAGAAACCTGTATGTCGGCTAACGGCGGCAATCCCCACAGGTATTTCAACTAGTATTTATTATAAAATAAAGTTTAATGAATCTAAAATAAGTAGAACCAAATGAAAAGTGTGAAGTGTGTAATTGCATCAAAAGTAATGAAGGAGTTCTTTAACACCGGTTTTATACGTGACCCTGGTATATCTTCTTTCACCGGCCTATGGGGATTATATCACTAATATTTTTGATAACCACTTTAGCTTAATTAACGCTTGTGCAAGAAATAGATCACTAGTCATTTGTATATGACTTATTTTTAAGGTGACCATGACTACACATCTCAGAAAAGCAGAGCTTTATATCTGAATATTTATCTAGCTTGTTAAGCTGTAATTTAATACATTAAATTATCAAATATCGACACAAAGCTTTCTAGTCTCCAACTAAAAATTAAGTGCTTTAGTGTGTTCAAATTACAAGTGAAAATAAACCCTTTTGTTATAACCTTAGAGCACAATTCCTAGTACTACAAAAATCCAATGCAGATAAAAAATAATAGTATTTTATTGAGATCGTGAAATAATGACATATGAGAAAAGCATTGAAGCGATCGCCCGTAAGCTTTGCCTTGCGAATATAAAGCGATATAATATAAAGGACAAGATATGGTTCAAACATATTATGATTTACAAACTTTAATAAATACACGAGTTCCGAATCCATTTTGCAATCTAGTACTACTTTAGCTTATCGTCATCCACTGCTGAACGAAGGTACAAATATAATGTAGTGACAGTTAAAGTCAACTAAGACAACATCGGACTAAATTAATTTAGTTATGTCAAGAAATACATAAGTGAGGGATACTCTTCTAAACTAATTTATCAAGCTGAAAGTTTGATTCTGACTAAAAATGAATACATTTTTAGCTATTTGAAATCAATGTATTCTTAAAATTAATTTCAATTTTTTTTTATGAATTTTATTGAGTATAATCCGCTGGGCACTTTTCGAAGCACAAATTGAATATAACTAATATTCAATTTGTACTTCGATAAGTGCCCAGCGGAAAATGACAATGAATGTTATAGTGCAGTGAAATTTTACTTAATTTGTTGTAACATTATTTTTTTTATGGAATAGAGGGCAAACGAGCAGACGTATCGCCTGATGGTAAGCGATTTCCGCCGCTCATGGACACCCGCTCATTTCGGTCGTGCCGGCCCACTTATGCCTAATCGCAGCTCTCCCACGGTTTTTTTGTCTTATGGACCACAAACTAGATAGATAACTTTGATTTATTTTGTAAATCATAATGTATTTAAACCATTCTCAGTATTCAAGATATAGTTATGTATAAAACAGGGGGGTTTCTCGTTTTGTCGTCACACCTAAAGCCATGCCATAGTTTTATTAGAAGTATTTTCCGTTATATAGAGCGTAATTATATTACAGCAAAGAAATCAGCAAAAATGATGATGATATTTCATCATCAGACATTATTTAATCAAGAATAACAATTATTTTTACAATTAATCAATCACTTAGTGAAGTAAGAATATATGTAAGAAATAAATAATTGCTATTCTTAACGATTCGGGCGAGTTCATTCAAATGCATTTTATATAAAAAAATAGAACATTTGATATGAAATCACTCGATTCTTGAAATCGGTATGCAGTTTGTCTAATTATATATCTATATTACTATAAATTATATTGAATCGGTATTTCATAGCCATTGGTTCTGAGTTAAATTTTGTTAATAATTAAAAAGAGTTATTTTATCAATATTAAGTTGTAAAGTATGATGGATGGATGACCGAGCCTTGCTAGTTTTTTTACGTAATTTTCTAATCCTATCTAAATAATTTATCGCGCCCAAAACGTCCTGCTTACTAAATTTCATGAAAATCATTGAAGCCGTTGCCGAGATTTAGATTATATAGATATATGTACATACCAGAATTGCTCGTTGAAAGGTATAACGAGAATTTATATCATATCCGAACACGCATTATATAGGCATTTGACTTACATCACATGCAAAATTTGACATTGACCTTGACGAAAGCCAAGGTCAGGAACACCTTTGATATTGAAGCTCACACACATAAGTAAATAACCTTCTCTACATTTCAGCGAACTTAATGTTTGACCTTTCAAGAACAGGTGGACGGATAGCCTTGTCTTCAATGTCGACCTCGAACTTGTTGAAAAGTCCTCCAAATTCGACCTCGCTTATAGAGGTCGACCTTCGGAGTAAGGACAAGACCTTCAGTCTGACCTTTACAATGAACAAAGGCCATGAGATTATTTTGGCAATGAATATTGCGGCCGATAACTTTTATCATTGATAAATTTAGAACGCGGAAGTATAAATATTGGTTAGAGGCAATTATTTCTGACATTTATTATATTATCGTAAACTTTGCAATTTATTTCTATTAGTATTCGATTCGTATTGTTGTTTATCTATTGTATAGATATAACTATTTGCGGATTTTACTTAAAAATTGAATATTATGATTTTCAGTAACTTATAGTAAATATCTTTGGATTAATGTCGTACTTAAATCGTTGAAAACAATCAAAGATGAATTTAACGATATGGCTTTAACATGATTCATCTATATTAATGTGATCTACTTGTTAGCCTGCGACCTCACTCTTGTCAACTTCAATTTATTCCATCAGAAACAGAAAACTTCTAGATGAAAACTACCTGCTCCATTCATCCACGCGATGTGAACAGGACAGCAAATTGATATGACCTTATATGTAAACAGTAAGGTTTATTCTATTCTCGGCTACTCCCTTTTCGAAATTTCATGCAGCAGAACCAATGTCTCGACAAACTCTTGATATTACTTACATAAGTAGTTCTTAGCCAAAGAGCATACCAGAGACGTGAACAAAGAAACAATAGTTAGGCATTATAAACTTACATTCTTAAGCTTGGCGGCCTTAACGTTTAGCTTAGCGTGTCGAGTGGGTGTCGGCGTGTTTACCTGCACGCCGTGCTTGGAGTGCGTGTGCGGGGTGACCTGCTTGACCAGCACGGACGCCAGCTCGTCCTGCAGCTCGCCCACTTCCAGGCACTGCTGGAGAGCGTTCTGAGCCAGCACCACGTGGTAGTCGATGCCCGCTTGCTCCACAGCCACTGACATGAACAGTTGCACGCACTGCAACACAACAACACAATATTTTACACAGCGCCATCTAGATCCACATCATATCCACTTTTAGTTTCAGGACGCCAATCTCTTTGTATGAATTAAAAATTAATGTTCACCTTAAAAAGCTTGAGTGCTTCGGCTTGTAAAGCCTCCGAATTCAGCGAAGTAAGAGGCGACGTCAGATTTTCTTTTGAATACAACAACGTTGGGTGCCTCCATAAAACACAATCTGGAAAAGAAAAATAAAGCCATAAATAAACCAAAATAGAAGCCCCAAAAACCTCTCAGGAATCCTCACAACTGAAAACGAGGTCAGGTCGAATTGTCAAGCCAACTCGAAGGCTTATGGAGGAAATTGATTAATTCTAATTAATTTTAAGCTTTAAGTGCTAAATTTCTTATTGTATGAATTGTATGTCATAAGGTTCTATTTTGAACTTAACAAGGGTGTTAGAATATCACAATCCTATATTACTCATTGTAATTAGTATGTAGAATGTCACTACAAGTACCATGGGAGACCACTTCCTATAATGTCGGATCAGATTGGTTCGGACTGTGGTGTGACTTAGTACTCTGTTATTGAATTCTTCTAATAATACACCAAATCCATTCTGAACATATCTTATATACAAGTAACCAAACACATAAATGACGAGTTACTGAAATAATTTCACAAAGGATACTGTTGGCTAATCAATCCGGTTGTATAGATGGATATTTTTTGGCGGAAAATAAGACTGTTTATGATTAAATTAAATTGTTTTCTCCTGAAAATCAGTGCCATTCGAGGTAATAAAATGTTAGTTTCTTTTTAATTTATAAATCACTTCTAACATTGTAATTAATTGAAAACTCAAATCACTGTATTTTTTACAAACATACATCACTCTGTTGCGATCTGTTGAGTACATACAAATGAAATGAGATGAATGAATGAATGAATGAAATGAAATACCATTACCCGGATATAGTAATTTGTCTTTATTAAATATGGGACCACGGGGAGAGCCACGCTTCGGCATGAATGGGCCGGCTCGACCGGAGTGATACCACGGCCTCACAGAAAACCGGTGTGAAACAGCGCTTACGCTGTGTTTCATCGAGTGAGTGAGGATACCGGAGGCCCATACCCCGATCCAACGCTCCCTATCTCCCTCACCATCCCCCTTCCCCCCAGGCCGCCATAGTGTGGGGTCACCATGCTGCATTGTTCTTTTTCGCATTGAGGATGGTGACCACCACTCTTGGATTCTGCTCATGCTTTCCATCAGGCAGGGCAGAGTCATTTTGGCAGCT
>PKRV01000322.1:2773479-2839685 GCA_003709505.1 Hyphantria cunea
AACAAAAAAAAGAAATGCAATATTTGAGAACAGAATACTCATGATTTAATATTACAATAAATATATGAATATATATAAAGCACTCACTAGGGTCTCCATCAGTTTCCATGAGTTTCTGCACGAGCTGCTCGAAGTGCGTGCCCTGGCTCAGCCCCCCGCCGCTCACCACGGTGAGGTGGTACAGCCAAGAGTCTTTGTCAGCCTTGCTCTCGAACAGCAGGTACGTAGGGCCCTGCAAGTGGAGCTTATGACCTCAATATCATGCTTAACGAGAATAGGGTAGTTGACTGTATCGTAAATTAATACCGTTTTCTCCTTCATTATAAAGAACATTATAAAACCAAAGTCTATACTATGATATCTATTACAAATTTTAATGAAATAAACATTGAAATATATTCCTCGATTGAGTAGTCCAAAACAGTGACGTCATAAGTCAATCCTCAGTACATTTTTCATACAAAGTTATCGTTTTGACAAATGATAAAAATTGTCTGATCGCTTAGATCTTTTAAATTACTTAACGGATTTTAATAATATTTTTAGTAATAAATAGAATGATTTAAGAGAAGGGTTTGTACGTGTAATACATGCATATTATAGTAGAAAAATATCAGACGCAAGACTTCCGTGCGAAGCTGGGGCGGGTCGCAAGTATTTTATAAATTGATTAATAAAAATATTGTGTACATATTTATTCCGGGGTTCCCTTGTGATTTGTGAGTAAATCATCTGCATAAGGATGGTAGGAAGAAAATAATTGATTAGTGATTGAGTTAATAAAAACTGCAAAAAGTAACGGGGATAGCGCGCCGCCCTGAGGTACACCCGCAGATGTTTTAATGAGGTACACGCACCTCAATACAAGCACAGTGCTGGCGAACCAGTCAATTGCCGATGGAGATATATTGAGAGAGCACAGTATACCCAATAAGACATCGAAATCAACAGCATTGAAAGCATTGCTGAAGTGTAGCAAAGCCAAGACCGTCGGCTTTCTAACTATCCGAGTTAACGTCATCCGTAATATGGTGTAGAACTGTGGTTGTGCTATGGCCAGGACAAAAATTCCGGATGGCGTAAGAATGCGGTTCCCGGATCTCTCCCGTCTCAGGCGCAGAGTAGCACACCGTGTGGTTTTAGTCGGTTCGATTCCGACACACCGCCCCGAAGCAAACCCCGATGGGGTGAAGGCCCGAGGGGGTTTCCACACGTAAAAAAATAAAAAAATACATGGCCAGGACAGAAATCCGACTGAAAAAGTTTAAGGAAACAGTTTCCTGAGAGAAATGAGTTCAACTATATATATTGTCTAATTATCTTTTCTTTTTTTTTTTTTTTATATTTAAGCTGCCAAAATGACTCTGCCCTGCCTGATGGAAAGCATGAGCAGAATCCAAGAGTGGTGGTCACAATCCTCAATGCGAAAAAGAACAATGCAGCATGGTGACCCACACTATGGCGGCCTGGGCGTTGGATTGGGGTATGGGCCTCCGGTATCCTCACTCACTCGATGAAACACAGCGTAAGCGCTGTTTCACACCGGTTTTCTGTGAGGCCGTGGTATCACTCCGGTCGAGCCGGCCCATTCATGCCGAAGCGTGGCTCTCCCACGGATTTGCTTCGAGCTATTATAGGCTCTAGATGCCTGTAGTCAAAAGTCAAAGTAACTCTGTTCGTCTGTTTGTTACGGTTTCACAGCTAAAATGCTGCACCAATGTCAACAAAATTTGACGAGGAGATACTTTGATTCTTAAGGAAGGTAATATGCTACTTTTTACTGCGATAACCGACATTCACGAGGACGGGCCGTGGACGAAATCCAGTAACTTTTAATGGTATGTCTTTTTTTTTTTATATATTTAAGCTGCCGAAATGACTCTGCCTTGCCTGATGGAAAGCATGAGCAGAATCCAAGAGTGGTGGTCACCATCCTCAATGCGAAAAAGAACAATGCAGCATGGTGACCCACACTATGGCGGCCTGGGGGGAAAGGGGATGGTGAGGGGGATAGGGGGCGTTGGATTGGGGTATGGGCCTCCGGTATCCTCACTCACTCGATGAAACACAGCGTAAGCGCTGTTTCACACCGGTTTTCTGTGAGGCCGTGGTATCACTCCGGTCGAGCCGGCCCATTCATACCGAAGCGTGGCTCTCCCACGGTAAGTAAATTAGAAATAATAAATGTAATATAATAATGTTAGCAAGTATGTCGATCTTGACTATTCCTAAAAATAAAATTCCTTAACATGCCAATAATACTACGTGCTGAATCTCGATTCAAATAATAAATTATATAAGTGCATTAACGTTCACAAGACAGTATTATATAAATATGTTGATATTCACTGACCCCAGTTACCTGGTGTTGCGGATAGATGGCGACTGTGAGGTTCTTTCTCGTGTCGTCGTTCTTCTCTTCGGAGTCGGAGTCGGACACGTGTTCTACGTCTTCCACTCGAGCGTCACGCATGTTTATCTGCCCAGTCGGATTCTGAGGACAACATGAAAATATATATAATGGTCTGTTACTTAGAGTCAGAGAGCCTGCAGTAGTTTATTTAGTTACAAAAAAATAAATATTTTTATTGGTAACACTAAGTTGTAGTCAACAGTGTGGCTACATATATATATTGTTGAATTGTTTTTGCTTTTATGACCACTACTACAGACGTTAAATAATATAATAAATAAATTTTTCAGACGTCTAACACACAACGCCATCTAGTCCAAAACTAAGCAGAGCATGTATTATGGGTACTAAACAACTGATATAAATACATATATACTTTTTTTTGTAAATACATACATATCATACATAGAAAATACCCATACTCCGAAACAAACATTTGAACCGACCCGGGAATCGAACCCGAGACCTCAAGAACAGCAGTCGCATACGCTACCGCTGCGCCACCGAGGCAGTAATACAACTTAGACAATTGATTCTACACTAAAACTTAAAGAGTTTTTTCGAAGGAATAATAGTATATTTATCTATCATAGGGCACTCGAACCTATCAAAGCATGAATTTATCAACTTGACGGATTACTGGATCATTAGGTACTCTACTTATTTCGAAAAAGCAATACTTTAAAAAATCATGTTACCTGGTCTCCAGGAGACTTGAAGTAGAGGAACATTTTGCCAATAAGCACGCACCAGCTCTTCTTAGCGTGACCATTCTTGACTTTAGTTAGCCAACCCTGAATAGTGGGTTTGTTGTCTTCTTTACTTAGAAGTAACTTCGTTGCATTTCGCCTTTGTACGTTCTGAAAATGGAAAAGTCAAATAATATTCAAAGTCCGGGAATGATTTCCCATTTAAGTTTTAAAATTACTTCAAAAATCTAATTGTAATTTTTAAATTAGACGATTTAATGATACTGTGTTGAATTGTAATAAAATATTAAATTAGACTTTAATCTATACATTATTAAATATAATCATTGATATTGGAGTCACGACACCCAAACAGCCAGTACAAACATAACTCAAAGTAAAGCAAAAAATTAATATTCAAGAAGAACTTTTGTTTTAGGCATCTAGCTAATAAAAAATAAAATATTTCGGATGTCTGACGCACAACGCCATTTAGTCCTAAACTAAGCAGAGCTTAAAAAAAACTTAGTTTTAAATTCGATTCAGAATTTTGTGAGTTTCTTCTGTATAAAACGTCAACTTTAGTTTATAATAAACTAGAAATAAAACTACCCTACATACCTGTAATACCCTGATCCAATCCTCCATTGTGGCGATGCTATCTGCTGTCAGATAATAAGTCCTGCTGCCGGTGAAAATCTCGAAGGTGGCAGCACCTTCGTTCCTGGATATCTTGCACGCTTCACCCAGACCTATCTGTCCTTGAGGCTTGCGATTCACTTCGGATTGGGACTTCCAATACGATAAAGTACCATTTTTAAGTACAAACCTGTAATTTAATAATTTATTTGGTATTGATTATTAATAACATAAGCTATTACTAAATTAAGGCATCTCAATAGACTGCCCTAGTATGGGTCGTGATTCATTTAATTTCTAAATAGGTTGCCATAGTGGGGCTCGTGATTCATTTAATTTCTAAATAGGTTGCCATAGTGGGGCTCGTGATTCATTTAATTTCCAAATCTATGTAACTATTTAGACCTCATAGACCGCGTATGTAAACACATACACTGGAACATAGCTAATAAAGATATTTATTTTTAATTTTTATCGTTCTATATATAGATGCTTGGTAAACTTAACGTCTCATATTGGATACTGGGTACAACAATACACTCTTATTGTACTCGATCTCAAAACAATCTTACCATCGTTTCCTCCAAGTTTTTAGTTTCCCGCCAAGCTTGGCCAGGTGCCCACTTTTCTCTAAGGCATCGTGCCGTCGAGGGGAATCCGTAGTGGGAGGAGCTCGGCACAGCGACGCGAGAGAAGGAGATGCGGTACTGTCACATGAAACGGCGTCTGGTGGGATCGCGTAGTCATCTGACATTCCGGATTCGAATGATGTATCTGTAGAGGAAAAAGAGTTTTGGATAAAGAGGTTACACAATTGTTTATTTAACAATTGGTTATTGTTTGTTAGGCCAAAATCTCCTACTTAAGTAGAGGCCTATCCTGCTGAGGATATAAATAAATAAATATGTTCAGACATTTTTACACACAACGCCATCTAGTCCCAAACTAAGCTGAGCTTGTACTAAGGGTGTACTAGACAACTGATATTAATACTTATATGCTTTTTTTTGTAAATACATACATATTATACATAGAAAACACCCAAACTCCGAAAAAAATATTTGCAGATCAGATCATACAAACATTTGGTCCGTCTCAGGAATCGAACCCGAGACCTCTTGCGCAGCAGTCGCAGTCGCTACCACTGCGCTATAGAGACAGTGAAAAATATATAAATAAGGTGGAAAGGAGGATGTTTCATAGCTTTAGTTTACTTTTTACAGTAGTTATGTAATGGTACAAAAAGGTCAGAAAATTTCTAACTAAAATCAAAATGAATTACATATACAACTTTGTACACAATTATAGTAACATAACAATAAATTTCTCTAGAACATAAGCTTTTGTAGCTCCCTGTGTAAAGTGTTTCATTAATTTGGTAAAGATTAATCGTTTTCTACAGACAGAAAACACCCAAACTCCAAAACAAATATTTGCAGATCATACAAGCATTTGGTCCGACCCGGGAATCGAGCTCGAGAGCTCACTAGCGTATACAACACAGCAGTCGCATACGCTACCACTACGCCATCGAGACAGTCAAATTAAATAAATTGTTATTATAAATATACAGAGAGACATAATTTCAAATGTTAATAACACAATATTGAAAACATCAAAAGGCGGCCTCAAAAAAAAATAGGTGGTTCTAAATTCCTTATTTTAAATACTTGGGCGTCAAAGTCGATTTACAAATTATATACTACAACTAATGAAGGCTTTAAATGTTAGGTCGTTTAGTTTAAAATATTTTGTTCCAAGGTCATTTACGAATCGGTAATGTGGGAAAATGACCAGCAGTTCCGAAATTCAAATTAATAAATTAACGATAGTGGGTACAACTACTTACAAAAACTCCCAATAAAACCATTTAATCCACAGTTATTAACGTATGTTTGAAGAAATAACACATTTCAAGAAAAAACAAACATTTAAGTTTTAATAGCTAAAATGAGTTTCTCGAACAAAGTCGTTATTATTACTGGAGCAAGTTCGGGTATAGGAGCCGCTACAACTATACTATTCTCTCAAGAAGGAGCCCGTGTAGTTCTTGTTGGAAGAAATGAAGCAAAACTGAAACAGGTTGCTTCTCAATGCGAGGATCCACTCATCATCAAAAGCGATATAACCAATGAAGATGAAGCAAGGAACGTTATCGATGAAACTATCAACACTTTTGGCAAATTAGACATATTGGTGAACAACGCCGGCATTGTGCGATATGAAAGCATTTTAGATGATAATGTTCTAGAAATATTTGATGAACAGTTGAACACCAATCTACGTGCACTAATTAATATGACACATTTGGCTGCTAAACATCTTATCGAAACCAAAGGTAATATAGTCAATATATCAAGCATTGCTGGTAAAACTGTTGCTGTACCAAATCTAGCTGCTTACGGTGTCACAAAAGCTGGTGTGGATAATTTTAGTAGAGGTTCGGCTTTAGATCTGGCACAGTATGGAGTAAGAGTTAATAATATAAGTCCAGGGCCGGTAAAAACTGATGTTTTAATAAACGCTGGGTGTGACATTCCTTGGGAAACTTTCAATTCAGCAGCTCCTCTTGGTAAAGTAGCTGAACCTGAGGAGGTTGGTCATTTAGTGTTGTTTTTGGCTAGTGATAAGGCACGTAGTATCACAGGAGTTGATTATGTTATTGATAATGGCGTGCTTTTGAAATAAGTACAGGTGATCATTTTTTCGCCTTTAGGAAGGCGGTAGTGAATTTTAAATGCACATACATTCAGGTATTTCAGAGTATTGTTTGGTAGAAATATTAGATTCATCACGAGGTACATAGATTAGTATGTTTGTTTAACGTGTAGAACGAAGAAATAATAAATGGATAAAGGAATAATGATTGTTGATCACTTCCCTCTTTTTTTTTATTTATTAGTGTTATTCTAATTTTTATTAATGCTCATTAGAGATCGTTCTAGATGTTTATTAAAAATTATCGTATGTTTCTTTCCAATCTTTTAAAATATAATATTTAAAAAGTCTGATTAATAAATTGTTGTTCTTAGTTTAGGTGTCCTTTGTGTATTTTTCATGTATACAATGTGAAGTATATTCCCAAATGCGAATGAGTTGTCTTAAAATAAAGAATTCGGCCAAGTGCGAGTCGGATTCCGTACCATCTATACATTTTAAGCGTCTTGCTGTTACCGTTATCAATATCGAGCAAAAACGAGAAAAAAAACATGTTTGTTGTATGGGAGCCCCTTTAAATATTTACATTATTCTGTTTTTTTAGTATTTGTTGTTATAGCGGCAACAAAAATACATCAACACTAAAAATTTCAACTGTTTAAATATCACGGTTCATGAGATACAGCCTGATGATAGACGGACAGCCAAATCTTAGTTATAAGGTACATTATATCCCATTGTACCCTCTAAGAACGGAACCCTAAAAATGATTAAAAAGAGTTTTTTTCCGGTATAGAAATCGATGTGGAATTATTATAGGATGTACAGGTCTCACCTCGAGTTTTGCTCTGTTTACTCGGTGATCCACTACTGGACCTCTTAGCAGGGGACAAGCTGGAACTGGTCTTCACACTCTTGGAAGGGCTACTGGCGCTGAGACTGGTGTCAGACGAGCTACACTGTCCGTTTGCATTGCTGGTGAGCACCAAGCCATTGGATGTTTGTTGGATGGAGGCTGGAAGGACGCTGGTCAGGTTCACGTTGTTGATCGGGATTTGGTTAGAGGTGGCGCCACCTGTCATAAATGTTTTAGTTTAGGTAATGACGACGAATACACTAGAAACGTAGAAAATATATATTTTAAAAAAGAAATATAAAATAAATAATGGTCAAAATTCGACCTTAATTAATTTTTACTAATTTTTTATCAGTTTAGTTTTGGCTTTCGGCACTTTTACTTCATACAAACTTTATCTGAGCCGATTTTTATACTCATCAGTTTTCCTAAAATGAGGTACAAAGCTTTTGATTCACGTATTAATATAAGTATATATATACTAATTGCAAACATTTCACACATGGCAGTCCATAGCCAGTGCTATGCTATGTAACTAGATATACATACTCACATATTTTTATTATGACATTATTTATTTATTATAGATCATGCACTTAACGTACATTAGCGAACTTAATGCCTAAGATATTCTCTACCAGTCCACCTTTGGGTGATGCAGAGAAACTAGGAAGTAGGTGCACATTAACATGTGCTTATATTACATTTCTAGCTATAAAGTCAATACAATATCTATAAGAATCTCAGATTGTCTTAAAATTTATATTCCTACTAATATTATAATTTCGAAAGTAGCTCTGTCTGTCAGTTAAGTTTTCACGGCTAAACCACTGAACCGATTGTAACAAATTTGGCATGGGGATAGTTTAATTATTGTAGAAGGACAAAGGCGACTTTTTATCATGAAAAAAGGGATATAATGAGATAAAATAACTACCGAATACTGGGTTGACGAGCTGGTGATGTGGCGTGTTGTGGACGGTCACTCCCATGGACTCTTCACCGTCCGAGGAGTCGTCTGACGAATCACCGGTGAACGGCATCGATCTTATTTGACTAGCACGCTGCAGCAGATAAATATAAATTAATGTTAAGAAAATATAATAAAACCCACAAAATCATGGGTAATATTTAAATGTGTATAGATATAGTTAAGTTGGTACTTAATCGATGATTATTTGGCACCCATTACTACAAATGGTTGAAAATACCTATAATGTAGATCATGGTTAGCCTCTGGCAGGTATATGTTCCGGTTCGATTCCGGATTAGACCAAATGTTTGCATGACCTGTAAATATTCGTGTCGAAGTTTGGGGGTTTTCTCTGTATTATATGTATGTGTTTACAAAATAAGTGCATATGTATTACTATCAGTTGTTTAGTACCCATGGAAGAAGCTCTATCGCAAATATTAATATATTAACGCAATAAAAGCTAGTGCAAGAGTAAACCATTTTATTTTCGAAACTAGCTAAGTTCCGCGATGTTACGAGTTTATTGTTGTACATAGTCTAAAAAAAGTACTCCTTATTACATCAGCTATCTGTCAGTGAAAGTCCCGTAAACCGATCCAGCAGTTCCAGAGATTAAACGAACAAACAGAAAGACAGGCAGACAAAAATTGAAAAAAAAAATTGGTTTATATACATATGCATTTAGTAAAAAGCGGTTATTTTAATATTACAAACAGACACTCCAATTTTGTTTCTTTGTATGGATGAGTATAATAAATTAGCTGGACCGTGCCATGCTGATATTAAGAAGAAATGAAAAAGAAAACTGAAGTTGTATCAAAATTATTGTGTCAAAATTTAATCAATCGGTGCAGTATTTTTTGAGTCTTTGAAGTATACACAAACAACTTAACATATAACTATGTATATAAAAATTGTAAGTTGGTTTGATGTTAAAAATACAATGCATATCCATAGTGTATCGTATCAAGCTTACCCCTTTTACAGTGGCGTAAACTGGGACGGATATATCCTGGTAGCTGGTGGATTCGTGCATCGGTCTGGGGCAGGGCGGGGGACTCAGCTCCTCTTCTACAGACTGTTGGAGGCCATCGTCTGCTACCTACAACAGAAGAAAAACATCAACCTAAAACAGCACTATAAAGAATATGTAACACACAATTTACCGTGGGAGAGCCACGCTTCGGCATGAATGGGCCGGCTCGACCGGAGTGATACCACGACCTCACAGAAAACCGGTGTGAAACAGCGCTTACGCTGTGTTTCATCGAGTGAGTGAGGATACCGGAGGCCCATACCCCGATCCAACGCCCCCTATCTCCCTCACCATCCCCCTTCCCCCCAGGCCGCCATAGTGTGGGTCACCATGCTGCATTGTTCTTTTTCGCATTGAGGATGGTGACCACCACTCTTGGATTCTGCTCATGCTTTCCATCAGGCAGGGCAGAGTCATTTTGGCAGCTTAAATATANNCGGTACATACACAACCGGGAGCAACGCCGCGGGGCGAAGCTAATCTAAAGTTCTCTAAGTTACTCCTTATATCATCAGCTATCTCGCAGTGAATTTTCCGTCAAAATCGGTCCAGCCGTTCCAGAGATTAGCCGGATTGATTTTTTGATGTAATTATTGTACATAATTTCATCTGCATTTAGTAAAAAGTTGTTAATAAGAATTTACAAACAGACACTTCAATTTGTTTCATTTGTACAGAAGATTTGGTTAGGTGGATTGGTTTTCCCAAATATCATTTATAAATATTGTATTCTGTCCATCTCAAAATAACTTTAATGGGCTTATCACATAACATTCCTTCGTACAAATGTTTTATTTTATATATTGAAAAATATATTTATTTAATATTTATATTTTATAAGATATATTTGTGTTAGTTTTTATTTCTTTCTTATGTCCAAAGCATTGGCAGTTTAGTTTTAATATACTTAAATGATTTTTGAAACGATTTTTTAACAAAATCTATCATAGAAATTCCAAAATAAGAAATCTTATAAATAATTTATTTAAGTTCTCTGTTTCAATTTTTATTTAAAGTCGTGACAACGCAAAGATCGGTGGTTTTAATCGATGAAGTTATATACCTGGTAAATCTTAGCTTCCCAGCTGGGAAACCTGTGGAGTGGTGGAGTTGGTGGCCGAGGCTGTTCTGACGTGGAACTGTCTCCAGTAGACGAGCCGCCGCGACTGTTGCCTTGCACTATCACGTTCACTGCTCCTTGCCACGCCGGAGTACGTTCTAAAAGTTTACAAGCATTTTAGATTATTCTTGAGTGAAAATAGTTATATTTAACCGACTTCATAAAAAGATTATTTGTCGAGTGTTTGTTTATTTTTGTGTTTTTATTTTTTTTTTGAGTTGGACCAAATATTTGTATAATCTGCAAATATTTGTTTGAGAGTTTGAGTGTTTTCTATGTATAATATGTATGTATTTACAAAAAAAGTATATAAGTATTAATATCAGTTGTCTAGTACCCATAGTACAAGCTCTGCTTAGATTGGGACTAGATGGCGTTGTGTGTTAAAATGTCTGAACATATTTATTTATATTTTTTTTAATGTATGTTACATTATAACTTTTGACTGGGTTGGTTGGTTTTTGAAGTCGTTTTTTTTGTTATTTTTTATTTCATTCATGAGTAGCGTTGACTAGGTAAATCGGATTATTGGTATAGTGGTTAAGGATGCTATAGTAAGTCCTGGGTTCGATTCCGTCCCAAATTTTTTGAAGACTATTATCAATCGTGCTTGGTCTGGGTGTAATTTATTACGACAAAGTCACTCCCAATTTTAAATGACATAAGTCATCACTGAGCTCGACTTTGGTTTTGTTTTTATTACCTAAACTCATTAACTACTCATTATTACTGAAGAGTCTTTGTTACATCCATTTAGTATATACTAGTGTTCGCCTAGTGGTCTAAAATCGACCATAATCCATTTATTTATTATAACTACTTTTAGCTTTCTGAACCCCTCCTCCATATAAACTTTAACTGTTTTAAATTTCACACTACTCCCTTCGAATAGTTTTCGTAAAAAACGTATTAATATACCAGCTATTGCGCGTGAACCCGCCCGCCTTTTGGTCGGTTATCGCGGTAAAAAGTAATCTATGTCCTTCCTCAAGAATGACAGTATCTCCATGCCAAATCTAATTAAAATCAGTGAAACGGTTTAGCCGTGAAAGCGTGACAGAGTTTTGAATTTATAATAGTATGGATTGGTAATTATCGTGTCACGCTGTTGCTCACGATAAACTACGAGACTATCGAACCTTTTCACGTTTTCTTTAAATGTTGTGTGTATTTTGCTGGCGTAAGATAGAATGGCATCACGCTGACATCACGCTTAGACTAACAGGAGCCGAACATGACATGGGTCGGCTAGTTAGTTTGTATAGTTACCTCTGCTTGGTGTATAGATTTCTGCGTAGTCGTGTGTGGTGTCCCCGTCAGTTGATGTGTTCGGTGTTGTTGGAAGAACAACTAGGTTCTCGACTGCAGCCTGAAAGAAACGGGGCATTGTAAATAGAACCTAATATGAATGTTTCTTAAGTTCCTTTTTCAACTACAGCTATGAATGTTATAGAGAATATTAGAATAAGACAGTGGTGTTTTTTAAATGGAATTAATAGGGTAGTTGACACATTAGTCAATATTAGTTACTTTTATCATCCTTCAAAACGTTAATAATAAGATTAATAAAATGAAATAATAATAATAATTATCGCTTTATTGTACACCAGATTATTTACAATGGTAATTTAAAGGTAAAAGCTACAATTGGCGGCCTTATTGCCCGAAGGCAATCTCTCACAGTCAACCATTTAAAAATTTACTAAATACAAACTTGTGACGTCACTGTTTGAGCCTACTCAATTGAGCAATATATTTCACTGTTTATTTGACTTAAATTTGTAAAAGAAATGAAAAGCTGTAATAATTATATTTGCCGAGATGTTTTGTAATATTCGTTTTAATGAAGGAGACATAGGTATTTATTTACGATATCGTCAACTACCCTATTACGAGAATTCTAAAAGGAATCTAAAATACTGCACAGCCTATAATATTGACTGTTCTGGTGGCGCAGTGGTTTAAGTGGTGGCGCCTCGCTGTTTCTTATTTTACGTTGAGTATCGAGTTCGATACCCACACGAGACTGCTATTATCTAGAAAGGTATTTTTCTTGAGCAGATCTTAACTACCAACCGAAAAGGGGATTTTTTATTTGAATGAAAGTTTTTTGTTACAACTCCCGCACTAGTGTGAAACAGGAGTACAATGCATTAATTAAAAATAATTTAAAGCATAAATACATACCGCTAAGTCATCAGCCAATAAACTGGCCGTGGTCCTCTCATCCATAGTCTTGTTCATAGTGTTCAGCCCCGGTGGGTTGGCAGCGTTGACGTTGTTCGCTATGTTGGTAGCGCCGATTGACAAGTTCCGTCTGTGCCTTACTGGGGTACTATAGTGAGGTTCCGATGAGTTTATTGGTAGCTGAAAATATAAAAAATATTTAGTCGATTTCTAGGTGAGTATTATTTTAAACTTATAAGTGGATTTGATAACCACTATGATTTTAATAATACAATTAAAAAGATAAAGATACACCCATGGGTTATTTTCAAACTTAAACTTACAGCTTTAATATTGAAAATAAAACAAAACCGTTGCTTAAAGTTGCCAAGCCCACTTTATAATAAATATTTTGGATATCTAACACACAACGCCATCTAGTCCCAAACTAAACAGATCTTGTATTATGGGTACTAGACAACTGATATGAATACATACTTTTTTTTAATACATACATATTACACATAGAAAACTCCCAAACTCTGAAACAAATATTTGCAGATCATACAAAGATTGGTCCGACCCAGGATTCGAACCTGAGACGTCAAGGACAGCAGTCGCGTACGCTACCACTGCGCCACCGAGGCAGTCAATTACACTATTTCTCTATTCATGACCTGGTGTCAAAAAATTTAAAATCAAAATTAACTATAAAACAAATTATAATAAAATCTTCCAGATATAAAATTAATGAAGTTTAGCTATTTTTGATAGCTGTACTATCTGAAAATTGCAGTAAGATAGCAAAGGAAAAAGCAACCTTTATATTTAAATATTTACCAAGGCAACGATTTTATTTTATAAAGGTATATGTGTATTTAGCATGATTATTACAAACAGCCAAAACTTGACAGTGCTTTATGCCCCATAGCATAAAGCATGAAATCCATACTAAAGCACACAATTAAATGTAACTGCACAAATTATTAGCGTTAAAACCATGACTGATGATTTCCTGTGGTGCAGAGCAATAATTTAATTGAAATAACATAAAATTGTGCTTTTAAAATAGGATTAGCAATGTGGTTATATTACACAGTTATTTTATTGGAGCTACTTAACTGTTATATTAAAATCATACTAATGTCAACAACCATCCCATAGTGGTATTATTATTATTGGTAGCAAGGGAACTGTAGTGTTTGAATTTTGATTAGTATTTAATTTAAAGTCAATTTGTTTTCAATAGGCAGTTTGTATACTTTTTAAAAGTCAAGTGTTTCAAAATCAATTCCTTGTTTTTGTATTTTGATTTTATATATTAACTATTTGTCAAGTTTCAATAGATCATCTATTTTTTTTTAAAGTATTAAATTAATTTCTTTTATCTTAAAAAAACTAAAAGGTTTTGTTAATTATCGTCGACACATTGAAAGCTTTTGTTGTATTAGAAGCATAACAAAAAAATTGTGCTCTTATTTTTAACATTCCATTATTTCTTTGACATTTAGTGCCCTAATGGCAACGGTCACAGTGACTACCTGAGGCCCTTCGAGACTTTCTGATCGTCTTCGGTGGTTAGCCAAGAGACTTGATGTGGCTCTGGGAGAACCGTCATCCGTCCTCACTTCAAGTGAGAGGCTCGCTCGAGTTGGTAGAAACTGTTGAGGTAATTGGGTAGAGTAAATGGAGTTAGAGAGTAATAATATTTAGGAGGACCAACCAACGCATGCTAGACAGTTAGTTCAACTACTGTTGGTATTTAAGTTGTTGGTGTGAGCCTGATGTCTTAATGATTATATACAATGCCTGGCTTGTATTGCATTTGAATTTCTATACGAGATATATTTAAAAGTTATTATGTCAGTTTACAAGTTTAAAGAGAGTTTCACTCCTTTAACAGTACCTTTAATTAAAACTACTTTTATCTGTGTATCATTGAGTAAGACAGGTAAGACAGCCCATGCTCACATATGCAATGGTGCTGCAGCAGCTCCAGCACTAAATTTTAAAATAAATTTCTCATCCACACTTTATGAAAAAAGTGTAGCTTTAAACTACAATGTTTAATTAATTGTAGGTTAATATAAATTAAAAAATGTTTTTGGAAAGCTATACAAAATGTTGTTCATCATTATTATTATTTTTATAAACAATACCTGTGTTCATTTCATATGATCAATATTAATCCATAAATTTTCTGACTAATGTTGTGAATAGCATTTTTATCCCAGCATAGCATGAGTGACTACTAATAATCTTTCTCTCCTAAGCCATGATACTATAAAATAACTAGTAAAAATTCTTACCGTGCAATTTCTGCTACCCGATGTTGCTATATGGTTCCGTAGCAACTCAAGCTGTTGATTGCATCGGTCGTTCTGTTCCCGTAGCAACTGGTTTTGCTGTTCCAGCTCCCTCAGTTTGTTTGTAACCCACTCTTTGATGCGGGCCGCCTTTGCTTCCACCTGTTTCGCGTCTTGGAGTCTTAATTGCTTCTGTCAGAAAGGTTATCAGTCAGTGCACAGTATGTACAGTAAAGATATTGTTTTTATTTCTTTATTGTTTATTATACTAGCCTTATATAAAAAAATTGTAATGTTAAAGCTTGTTTTGTGATAGTGTTTTTTATGAATTACTATTAAAAAAACTAATAGTTTAGACTGGGTTACAAAGGATTAATTAGAGTCCAAGATTTTGCAATAAATTATTATTTATCTCGAAGCAAGAATCAATAATTATTTTCACAATTTCATTATCAATAAGGAGTTTACATATTCTTAGAAGGTATTGTTTTGAATTTCTGTTAACTATATACAGTAAACTAGAAACTGTAGTCTGTTATTGTATAAAACCTACATTCTCTATGATTATTATCATTGATAGGTATTATTTTATCACACTACCTACATTCTTTATAATTATTCTCGTACTTACGTTCATCTTTTACCAAGTATTCGTGTTTCGTAGCACATATCATATTTTATACCATAGAATAGTCAAGTACTGTTTTGAAATATATATAACTATACTAATTATACACGTATGCATCATTGTAATTCATCTTTTCATTCAATAATTTTAATAAACTACAAAACAAAACTTTGTTTACATACAATTTCCGCTACCTCAAAAATGACAATAACAAATTCCAATAAGTTTGAAGCGTAAGCGTAAGTTCTGAAACCGGTTATGACGACACTTAAAAAGATGCGTTCGAAATTGTTGAACATAGTTTAACAGGTAACTGAGTTCTTGACCTCACGTTACATTACTGCGTATGATAGCGTAGAAAAAATTATGGTATTAGTTTCAATGAAAGTCTGTTGTTGTAATGTCTTTAAAATGCGCCATACAAAAAAACATTTCCTTTTAGAAATGACATACTTTTGCAAACTAACATTGTAACTGTAACACGATTCATTACCTGTTCTTCAATCTGGCCCTCCAGGCGTGTGATGGCTCTGGGTGCACCTTCAGTGCCCGCTGGCCATTCGCACAGCCGCTGCTCCATGGCGCGGACCTTAAACAAAAAAATAATTTTGAAACTACTTCAACCATATCTCATATTTTATATTTACACGTTTGTAGAAAGCGCTTAGAGAGAGCTGGTAGTGCACGTTTATTTTACATTAGCACGTAGGTACTGATGTGGCCACTTGTCAATCAAGAATCGTCAATTTTTGAAAATAATTTATTCATTTTCATACATATATACATAACATAACAATAGATTATTATCGAGTATTATATTGGTATTAGTTATGTAATTCTGATCATTGAAAACTCATTACCTTAATTTACCGCAACGATGCAGTTGGGAAATCAAACCACAAGATTTAAACCCAGCAGGGCATGTTGCAACTGTATTCGGCTAGATTAATATCAAAGTCATATAGTGGTAACGAGCTTCATATCAGTCTAACCGCAGCATATCAGACATACCTACTTTGCTGATAAAGCTATTATATTTCTTAATAATCTATACTAATATTACGAAACTAAAGAGTTTCTTGTAGAAGGCGCTAATCTGCGATGGTCCGATTTGCAAAATTCTTTTAGTGTTAGATAGCCCAGTTATCGAGGAAGTATATAGGCTCATATATCATCACGATAAAATAAATCAAGTAATGACTTATCTAAAAAAAAACCCGACTGCGATTTTTTTTCTTTTAATTTTGATGTACCCAGTGTCACTCTTACACCTAAGACGAGTCTATTGTTACCACTCACATAAAAATACGACAAGCCTTTATGACAAAGAGATATACAAACATACACTCGAAAAACATAACCCTCCTTCTTTCGCAGTCGGGTAAAGTATAAATAGAAAATGAGGGACGTTCTTCTTCTTTTTGAAAATCATTAATTTTGCTTTTTTTTATTTATGATGTACCCAGTGTTACTAAGACGAATCTATTAACCCAAATCACATAAAAAACGGCAAGCCGTTTAGGCTCTAGGGCTTGCCAAAGAAATATACATACATACATACATACATACATAAATACATACATACACACATACATACATACATACATACATACATACATTCATACATACATACAAAGATACATACATACACTCAAAAAACATAACCCTTCTTCTTTCGCATTCGGGTAAAAAATACACTCTGTAGACTCACTATAGTCTTTTTCATAGTAAACAAATTTGTTTATGCTGTATATGCGCGGGTCAGCCAATGAGGCATCAATCAACAACCCATAATGTCCCATTGCTGGGCGCGTGTCTCCTCTCAGGAGAGGGTCAAGGCAATACGTCTCTATATACAGTAAGGCATATTTATTTGTATTTAAAAATAATATGAAACTGGAAACGTATCACATAAATAGTTTAAAAGGCGGTCTAAAGCGAGTCGTGACTGATTGCAACTGTTTTAAAAAAAGTACCAACTCTAAATAATAAATCTGTATAATTATGATTGCATAAAATCGATGCACAGTTACATCCAGTAGCCGTGTCCAGCTGGTATCGAACACAGGCATAATCAGCACCAGCTGTTTTAACCCACATGTATATTATTCATTCAGAAGTAATACTATACCCAAATCCATAACTGTTCCGATTAAATCGTAATATTTTATACTATTACATTGCTCACGATTATCCTAAACAATTTTCCAAATTTATTACTACGGGAGTTATTACGAGAACCTAACAAGCAAATATTTGTTCAAACTCACACAAAGATATAAATTCAAATTAATTACGGTTGCAGTAATGTCGAAAGTCAAACAAATTAATTAAGGCACCCTACGTTAATTTTAATTCATCTAATGGGGTAATCTGTGATCTAATAAGAGACTAGACGGAGACGACAACGAAATAACAGGTATTTCATTGCAGGGAATAGTACAATCTTGGTCAGTTCCACCATTTCTTGATAAATTCCCTGATAGAATTATATCAATTTATTTTATTTAACAAATAACTACAAATTTCGGTTTCACAAGTCTTGAATAGAGATATTTATATCTCTCAAAATCTCAAATATATGCATATATGTTTCAACTACTTTTATCTGTTAAATATCAGATAGAACTGTCGAACGGCTTTATCAGGAACTGCTGGAACTGATTCTTAATATCGAAACAAGCTTAAACTAATAAATACAAACTACACCAATACCAAACTGTAAACATTGTTCAAAAGCACGCGCGTCGAATTTCATTAGACATTGATCCAATCACGAAATAGGGATTAACTGGCGTTACTTGTTATTGAAACAAGTTATCCGATACGGACAGGATTATCAACACCTAACCCCTACTTAAAGTGTTACCGATATCAAGAAGTACGTAGTTTTATATATGATATATGATTTTAGGCCAAGAAAATATTCAACAAAGAAATTACCATTTGCTACTAAATATTTTTAGTAAATTAACTCGCTATGATTTCCGATAAAGATTATGTAATTATTAGGTATTTTGTTGCTAGATGAGCTGTCTATATAAATCCAAAGTTCATAATAGTGTGATCTTGATTTAAACTGAAATTAGTGAAAAATATACCTAACACTTTGCAATAATTCACAAATGCAATGAATATTAAGTTCACGCATTACGGCGAAAGATATCTTCACACCGCTGTTATCAAACTTATGCAATTTAAAGACTTCATCATAATCAAAGCCGAGAGATCTCCATAGCAGGACCTCCGCTAAGGCTGCTCACAATAACCGATATTGTGCTCTCTGGATCCAGCAAAATACATATTAACCAATTATTTCTTAAAAAGTATTTAGCAAATGAAGCTCCTGTATCCAGAATCAATCAAGCATGTAACATAAAGTATTCGGATAGCTTCTTCGTACGTCGACGTTGAATCATCAGAGCGGCTAAAGTTTACAGTCCATAATCCTTATAGCACACGCCAGCGCTAGGTACACCATTTCCGCTGTTATAAAAAATGGTTAAGTAAGTTTTTATAACCTATAAAATTAGTTCGTTAACCCTGATTTTCACAACGAAAAGCATTAGACTTAGATTTATATTCTTTAGACATGTGAAAAGGGTTGTAACTTTAACTGTCTCGATAGTTATTATTTGGAGAAGAATGTGAACTTGTATGCCTAAAACCAAATCGAAATTTACAATAGGCATTTGAACAACAAAGGAAGGTGGAACGTCGGGTGAAGGATACGCCCAGGAATAGCTCGCATTAATCACAAACTATAATTTGCCTGACTCACGACAAGAGGGGACGCAACGAATATCGGGAACTTTCTAAATCGGTCCAACATTCAGAATGCGAGAATGATGAAAAATAACCTATAGGAAGCCATAGGTACACGCCAATGAAATCCACTAAAGAAAATCTTTTGTTAAATTTGTTAAGTCAATGAGTTTGGTTCAAAATTGCACAAAATAAAAAAAAAGTGTGACCAACAAACTAAATAAATCACACTAATTCCTCTAATGTTTTAAGGTCTTTTAAATACATGCTGTATCAGGATCAAATTACTAATGGCTTATGAAGTAAAAAACTTAGCTTTGAAATTATAGATATGAATCTTTGACAGCCTCGGTGGCGCAGTGGTAGCGTATGCGACTGCTGTGCTAGAGGTCTCGGGTTAGACTCCTGAGTCGGACCAAATATTTGTATGATCTGCAAATATTGGTTTCGTAGTTTGGGTGTTTTCCATGTATAATATGTATGTATTTATGAAAAAAAAGTATTTATGTATTCATATCAGTTGTCCAGTACCCAAATTACAAGCTCTGCTTAGTTTGGGACCAGATGGCGTCGTGTGCTAGATGTCCGAAATATTTATTTATTTAAGCTATATATTGTATAGACCCTCTATACAATTGTTGTTCTACTATCAATCAACAAACCATAATGCCCCACATCTGGGTTTGGTTCTCCTCAAAGGAGTTAGTTAAGGCCATGCGTCCCCACGTTGGCCCATTGCAGGTTGCGGGACTGGCAAGACAACGTTGTGGCTACGTAATCTTGCCGTTGGATGCTTTTAAACCGCCCAAAGGCCTCCAACTAACTATTACCACTCGCCACTAGCGGGCACCCATCTAGGTATTCACCGTGCCTCCGTTGCTTACCCATTAGAAACAATCACCGAGGGCAACTGGGCTATGAACGCTTTGTTTTTTTTACTAACCACAACTTAATCATTAAAAACTTTCTATACTATCAGACCTTCCCTGGAAAAATAGTTTTTTATAAAATTATATTCATTAATTTGTTTCAATTTTACTGAAACAAAGTTAAATAATAAAAAAACCTGAACAGCTGTCAGTGTTTTCATCCCTACCTACGCTTTGACACGAATGGGCTGGCTCGACCGGAGTGATACCACGCCTCACAGAAAACCGGCGTGAAAAAGTGCCTGCGCTGTGTTTCACCGAGTGAGTGATGCCCATACTCTAACCCCTCCTTTCATCCCTCTCCCCAACTCGGGTGTTGAGGGTGTCTATGGGTGGCGGTAATCGCTTACTATCAGGCAACACGTCTGCTCGTTTGCCCCCTATTTCATAAATCTATTTTAACATTTTGCATGCTCCAAATACTAAATGCACATATGCATGTTTATCAACAAATCATAAATTTAATTAATTAAATAAAATAGAATAATAAAATAAATTTAGTTTACAAATTAAGCTGCATTTGTTTCGCAAATATTATGAACAAGTGTAAGCGCTCTGTTAATGTAAACACACAATTCGTTGATTAGTCCAAGTCTAATTAAACTTAGCGGCAATGCACTCTCCCAGTAACTAACTTCCTTGTTTATTCAGTCTCAACCAGTAGTTAATTTCGTAATGACTTTGTTAGGAAACAAGTAATAAAGGCGAGGTGTTGAATTAGTATTAATTGCAGTCCACTGGCGGCCAATACCCGTTTAAATACATGTTAATCCATCAAGTGAGCTATGCGTATTTGTATTTCACCTTCACCTGCCTATGTGATTTTCTTTTTATTTTTTTATAGTATAGAGAGCAAACAGGCAGACGTAACGTGTGTGGCCAACCTTTGGCCTCCGTTATCAGCGCCAGCGCTGTTTCACAGCGTTGAGCCGTCCCAGTTGTACCGAAGCATGGCTTTCCCACGGTAGATATATGTATTGAAAAGTGAGGCGAATTGTCTGTACTTTTTTTTTGTTAGGATACAAAAACGGGTAAAATTTAAATAAGTTACTTAATGTTTAGGGCACCTGGATGACCGATATTTTTTTTAGTAAATTTTCGTTGGAAACAAATACAAGGATTGCTCGAAAGGTATTAGATGTGTACAAAAAACAAAATATTTTAAAATATATTATAATTTTTTTTTTATCATTTATGATACATAAACTCTATTGACGATTCAAAAGAATAAGCTACGAGCAAAAGTATATCAATCAGTGTTATTAATTTTTAATAAAAAAATTTTACTCACAATTTTTAATCTTTAATAATTACCAATGTGTTGTCTATATTACAAATGTATACTAACACATATTATTAATTAAAATATTTTAATAAATTAATGTGAAAAATATTTTTGAAAATATCCCTACATAATCTTAATTATGCCAAATCTAAATTAAGTTAAAATTTAAATAAGTTGTTAGTTCGAACGTACTAATTGTGAAAGCCACAAAGCTTCTAGTCAAAACATGAATCACCAACTAGACTGCCCATTTATTAAAATTTCAGTGTTAAAATTAGTCAGTGTCGCCGCCCTCTGATTTATGATTTGAAAATACACCAGTAGTGAACGCATCAGTAAGTGCCACCGGATGGGTATAGACAACTTCATTTCTTCTTTTTTATACTCAATTGAAGGTTACTGAACGAATGTAATAGTACCATAAATATAAATTGTGCAGAAGTTATTGTAGTTTTTGACATTTTTTTCATTGTATTACAAGAATTATAAATATGCAAATGGGTTAGTGCAACACTTATGGTTTGTAAAGTTTTCTTCATAAAAAGTAAGTTTTATACAGCAATAAAATATGTTTCTGCATCTTCTTTTATTATTATAATCTAAAGAGTGGGTATTTGTCTCTTACAACTCAATTCTGTCGTATTTAAACCGGAACCATTTTTATAAACAATAAAAATATGTACAGACTAGACAGACAGATACTATGAGCGTGTCCGTGATTCGGAGCTCGCGTTAAGTCCCGATTGTTATAACATGGGATTACAGTCGTAGGACTTAGATGGAGACCTTTAGTTAAGCGGTTTGAAAACGATCAACAGCAAGATATACATAGCCACAACGTTGTCTAGCTAGTCTCAATCCTCACTCGGCCAGCGTGGGGACGTTTGGCCTTAACCCTCTCCTGAAAGGAGACTCGAGCCCAGCAGTGGAACATTATGGGTTGTTGATGACTTAACAAAGGATTTGTACGATATAATAATTTAGAAGATAAATTTTAATACTTATTTAAATTAATAAGAATCGTTTCTAGCCCCAAGTTTATATTTAACTGACGTAAAGCAACTTGTTTAATTATTGCAAACTGTTTACGAAAAAGTGCCGATTTTATTTCTAACATTAGGTATTAGGAGCTAATATACATATGAATTTAAAAATTATCGTGTATAGATCGAATTCATCTACCATCCAATGCTCAGCTTGCATAATCAAAATGTATTTAGTACAAAGTCAAAACTGAGAATTTACTCAGATTTTATCGAAGCGCTTATTAAATTATACGATAACTAATAACCCACTTGGCTAAGTGCAGGTTAGATATAACTTCCAGTTTAAGAAGGTTCAATATTTATTTAACCTAACCGGTATTATGCTAACCGATGGAAATTCCAGCCTTTTAACTAACTTGCAAGTGTCTTGCTCCGAATTTTTTTCTACAATCGTACACGCATCTAATACTTTTATTATTAGGCAATATTTTGTTTTGACCAGGTGACTTACCATTGAGTGATATTAATGCTATGTATTTGTTAGTTTTTATTCAAGTTTACATTTTAGAATGCAAATTCGCGAGTGGGTTAGGTATTGTTAATTTAAAGCATTTAGATGTTAATTTTTTTTGATTTATTAAATTCAATCAGCACTTAGGCCTTAAATTATCGCCTGTACCGCAAGAATAAAAAAAAAACGCGTCTGAAAAATTGCAAAATCACCCTTTAATTAAGTCAAAATCCCTTACAAAGAAAAGTAAAAAACATTGTTTACGACGATCAAATTACAGTACCTCGATAGATGGCGTGCGCATCAACTTACATCGCGATATTGTTTGATGTAAAGCAATTGTATTTAGTAGTAAGCAACATTTCTTAAAATGAGATCAATAAACTAGCTAGATCAGATTATAGTGGTGTTTTTGTCATTTAACAAACCCTCTAGTAAATCTTATTAGGCATCTTACAGCAGTTCAACATTAGCTTAGGTAGCTAACAACATAGTTCTAAAATAATTGGTGATTCAGTATAGCTTTAACAAAATAGAAAACCTGATTTCGTCCAGCAATCGTTTTTTTAAGTGGTAAGTAGTGGCAACTGACGACGATAATCACCATTTGTTATTACAGCAACATCGCAATCAATTGCTGTTGACGCGATCCATTTGCCGCCCAGAATAGATCAAAAGTCGTTTCGATGCCGTATCGCGCTTGGTTACTTTTGTGACTCGGATGTGAGACATCCGGAGTTCATAGAATTTAGGCGATTTTTGGAAACACAACTGGGAGCTAAGTGGGTTGTTTGTATAAATGTTTTATTCTCTTTCTTGTAAGTGTTCATATCACCCCTGAGAGAGTCATGCCTGCACAAAGTCGGAAACTATTTTTTTTTTCACCGAGTGAATTACCGATATCCACACCCACGAAGTTTTTTGCTCTGGTAACTTTTCTGATTTTAGAGATTGACGGAACGCACCAAAACTTAAAAAAAAATTTGAAAAATGTGTATAAGCTTGTCATGCTATTTAGACTCCAGACTGTCATGACAGAACCCTTAAACATATGTCCTTATTTGTGTAGGCTGTTGCACATAGATCGAACAGATAATTTTAGATGTACTTCGCTAAAGGTACAGAAAAAAATACTTTAGAAGTGAAATAAACACTTTTAAACTACTACTGATTGCTTGGATGTTTTAAAATTTCAAAAAATAAATGAAGTGCAATTATTATAGACCCCACAATTAGATATTCTTATATAAGAAATAGGAATATAATTTAAACGAACAACATGTTTTTGTTAAGCTGACCGGAAAAGCAGTTGTAGAATATCCACATATATTATCAATAAGTATTCTACAAATTGAGGAAAACTTTATTTACTAAATATGTTTTAATCTCTGATATATAAGTAAATTAAATTTTATCAGCAAGGTGGTATTACAAAACATCTGTTGTTAAAAAAACCCGGTCAATTGCGAGATGAACTCGAAAAGATAGGTTTCCATACGACTAATTACAAATGTAAGTTAAATCAAAATATTAAGAGATTTAATTTAATGACACTTGATAACAATCAATGTGAGCAAGTGGCAGAATGTTAAGCAATATTTTGCAAAGGACGCAGGTTTTTATAGCACGGCTCATACAAAAAAAAACTATTCACATGAATGTCGGACGCTTTTCTGGTACGTTTCAATATATTTTTCTCTCAACTGCTCAGTGAGCTTACGATGGTAGTAAAATTTATCACTTGCGCCATAATTGAGTTACACTATGTACAGGTCAGGAACTATATGATATAACCACTTATCGCAAAATTATTATATTCTTTAAATTTAGTATTTAATAAATACCTATATATTTATATCAAAATTTAGATTAATACAAGCAAGCGTATTATAAAGTCCTTCAAATATAGCTTGATCTCTGTGGCAATTGTCACTAGTGTCTGCACCAAACTGGATAAATCTTTTTTCTATGTGCTCGTTATTGTTAGTACAAGGTTTGTATAGAAGAAAACTAAACGATAACCTTAAAAGTTATTTTTTATTTTTCACTACCTGTACGAAACTAAAGCGGACATAATAAGTAAAATAAGTTCTTCAAAAATTTAGAAAATAATTACGAAAGGAAAATATGGCGGTACAAAGTTTGCCAGTTCCCCTAGTTTGTAATTATACTGGCACGCAAAGAATAAAAATATAGATTATTATAAATGTTACAAAATACTTTCAAGTTTACTTCGTAGTCATCTACCACAGAAATCAAGATATATTTTATTGTAGGCAAAGATCTAAGTACTTGGGTTAATTGTAATTGAAAAATTCTAATAAACTGTCTCCTAACAACACAGTATGAACGTTTTTTTTCTATAAATAGGAGTAACATGGACGTCCTTGAAATTGATTGCATATTAAGACCTGCCAAGCGTGAAAGTGGTTTCACCCCTCTTCAATCAGTCGATTGGAGCAATCTTTTCCCGAGCAATGTTTAGACAGACATGCCATTTATTTATAGATGCGTTTGTTTAAGACAGACCTGACACTTCTCAGTGTTCGGGCTGACTAACTACAATGGTGTTATTACCGCCAGGTTCTTATTTTTGATAGAAATTTGAAATAGTTATTTATACAACTGTTGTATAAGAAGGCGTATTCGCCTCCTATATAGGTATAGGAGGCGAATACCATGGATAGTTGCATACAAGACTATATCAAACCCAATACTCTATAAAAAGTTCTGCAACTATACGGGATAGTAAAGTTTAAAAATGGCGGGATACGACGTGTCTTCGAATAACAGTTCTTTTTTTAAAAACGGCGCTGTGATAATGGAAGACGCCTGCCTGACAATATTCTTTTTTTGAAAAGGAGTTGCACTATGAAATTTAGCACAACATTATAACACTCGTTTGGATGGCATTATGGTTACTATGGCACAGTATGTTTTAAAGTAGGCCGTAAGCTAGCTGTTTAAGAAACTTAGATAATGTATAATATAGATTTTGTATAAAATATATAATAACATCGGCCACTATAGACAGGGATATATAATAATACATACACTTGCTAGCGGGGGAAGATAAGTTAAATAGTTTCTTGGTGTTTTAGTTTTGAATTGGTTATCTCGGTAAGCCTTGAATCTTTCTAATATTTTGCAGTTTGAAATTCACGTGATGTAAAATTGTAATAAAAATAATAGCTTTACATATCTTACACATGGCCGACTGATCCCAAACTAGACGAAGCCTACACGAAGGTGCAAATACCGCTAGTAAACATATTTATATATCTTTAAATTCATACATATTATAGAAAACAAAAATACGCAGTACAAAAGCGTAATGTTGACCAATGCAGTGACAGTTCCTTGCTGTAATAACTGAGGTCGTGACCCGTAAGAAATACCAGGCGGGCCGTGGCTCAAGACCCAAGTCTAACGATTGCTATTAGATTGTAATAATGTAACACAAGGTGTATTTTAAGCATGTGTCAGATTACATTGCTTAAAGGACTTGTATTTATTTACGCTGGGGACCGATTAAGGCGTATCACCACTTACTCATCCCGTGAGGGTGGTAACAGCCGAGAGAAGGAAAATTTGACACATACCCTGTACCAACCTATCTGATCAGCGTGGTAGAGAAAATCAAACCTCTTTTATAAGGAGAGAGAGCAGCAGACGTATCGCCTGATGGTAAGCGATTACCGCCGCCCATGGACATCTGCAACACCAGAGGCATCACGAGTATATCGAATATGTTCTCGGCCTTGTGCCTTGTGCGGTGAAATACAGCGCAAGTGTTCCTTAGTAAACTATTAAATACTGTGATGATAATGATAATGATTGATGATGAAGATTTTCTCAAATAGGACTCAGTACTTACTGAAGTCGTATAAAAATGAAAAACCATATAAAAGGTAAATTTTACAAACTCTGATTCCACGTCTTCTACTGTAAAGGTAGTTTCAAACTTTTATTTCACAACCAAACTTCACGTACTAACTATACTTAGGAGTGAAAAGTTTCCAGTTTGTCTGAACCCAACACCAGCTTTAATTATCCCCACATACATGGTATACGTTGTATGCTCCACCGCACTGCAGGCTAATAATAAATTATTAGCCATGGAGCCCTCGTAAATCTTTTGATATGACAAGCATTTTGCATTAGAAATTCAAAATGAATACAGAATTAAATAGCAACTTAATGGTGTGTTAATACTTAACATTGCACAGTTAGAAATCTTAAGACAGCAAATTGTATTTAAGTAGGGAAGTCTCATTTTAGATTGATATTAAGGAAACAAGTTAAAACATGAATCTGCATAGATAAATGTGCATTGGCTTAAAAAATTTTTTTGTTGATGTAATCCCGTGAATGAAAGGATAACATTTTTACTTGTTACTCCTACTCATTATATCCTTTTTATCCAAAGAAGAATTATGTTTTTCGAGTGTATGTATGTAAGTATCTATCTATGTATGTATATTAATTTGGCACGCCCTATAGCCTAAACGGCTTGTTGTATATTTATGTGAGTGGTGTTAATAGATTTGTGTTAGTCATGAAAGTGACACTGAGTACACCAAAATTATAAAAAGAAATAAATTAAGGATTTTTGGAGCCAAAAACTAATCTAAAAAAAAATTGCTAACTAAATACATCGAGTGGGGTATCAAAATAAAGAGTTTTTAACACCGACAATATAACAATTGTTTTTCATATTGTACTCTTTTTTTTTTAGAAGATATATTTTTTTTATAATATAAGATGGTTTTTTTTGATAATTTTTTATTTGTAATTTTAATCAACGTAATTTAATGTAGATAGTGATACCTACCTTACTTGTATAAACATGTAATGGTCATATAAAACAGGAAAGGGCACTGGCTTCTGTAATACAGGTGTAATACCGAGCATGGGAGACAGGGACTTCAAATAATTGTAATTTATATTTTACGATTTACGATTATAGATTACGAACATATATATAACATGTATGTTTAAGGTTTTAATTTTTTACTAATTCATTACTTGTTTGTTAATAGCTTGTAACTAACTAAATACAAACATAATAAAGCTAAATAGGAGATTGTTGTTTTTTGGTTTTTCAAAAGACGGTCCGTATTTCATCTCTTCCACATTTTTTTTAGTTTTTATCATTATTTTCATCACGACTGAGTCTTGAAGACTCGAAGAATTAAGACTTGAAGACTTTAAACACTTGACATTGGCAGAAATAGTTGATTAGCTGGTTGCCATTTCATCAAAAGAAGGAGAAGAAGCTAAATAGTTTGTATTTCGTGGAATTAGATTCGTGCAATCTTAGGAACTACTAATATGAATTGAAAGTATCTTTAGGAATTGGAGACCCTATTTATTGAGCTTAAAGCTATATAAAATCACGCTAATTATCACAAAAGTAGAGACTCAGAACTAGAAATCTATTGGTCGTTAATATGGGGAAATTTTATTCCTTTCGCAGGTTCCTATTTTACTTTATAATATTTACGTTTTACTTAATCGTAATGTTTGCTTCTTTCATATTCCTTATCCAATCAAACATGAAAAATGTTAACTTAGAATAAAATAGAATAAACTTTATTGTACACCAGTTAAAACAGTTTACATTCAGGAGCATAACATATTAACGACCATGTACAAATGGCGGCCTTATCGCTAAAAAGCAATGTCTTCCAGGCAATCTTTAGATGGACAAATTGACTGTAGAAATTCGAATTCACTTAAGAGGATTGTAATATTTTTCTAAGCAAGAACTTGTTTATCCTACTATTGTTAAAGTTTTGTCTTCTTTCTAGTTCTATATCTTATCCAAATAATAAAATATATATAGCTATTATTATATCAAAAATGCCGAAAAACATCTCACAGTAAAGTGTGGCACTCATAGCTAAACGAGTGTTGGATGGAGTCAGTACACGTCGGTATTTTCTTATTGGATCCGAAATCGTAATCTCGTGCCGTTAATAATTCTCCACTCGATTTTAAACATAAATCTTCACATTTAATTATTTTCATTCTGACGAATAATAATAATATTTTTATTGAATATGATTGAACTTTAAAATCGAGTGCCGTGTTAATTTTAAGTCTAACATGAAAATAGAATCTTAGATTCTAAACTATTATAGGGAATTATAAATTTTAAGCTTAATAAAAACTTATTTATTTTATAAAACAGTATTACATACTGTATTACTTACTGTATTTAAAATAAACGTATAAAATGGAATTATACAGATATATTTTGAGAGGACAAACTGTATTTTTGTCAGAGTGAAATTTCTCAGACTTATTGGTCCGAGTCATTTTCCTAGAATAAAATAAATATCTATCACTCATGTTTATTAAACATATTTTCACTTTTTTTATTTTTAAAACTCAACTCAAAATTCTAAATATGGTTTATTTACATTAAAAAAGTTTATAACACAAAACTACCCACCCAAAGACATCATTACTCTGACACTTAAAGACATTCGAACAAAACGTTCCATTTTCGAAAAATCTCTGCGTACAGTTGAGATAGAGTGTTCAATATTCAAACACACACAACACAATATAACGCATCAATAAGACAAGTACACACTTATACGAAGTAATTCCCAAAGGAATGCTCGTTTACAGTTTATTTTATAATTGGAATGTGAACGCGACGTGTACGCTCAGTGCGGCGCGGAAGCGAACTAACTGACGCGAGGATATCCTACAGGACGTGCAGCGTTTACGTTATGAGAATCGATATTTACATAGTGCTTTTTAATATTCAAATTTATTTGTTACTAACGTACTAATTAAAGGATACTGTACATCCTTTATCCAGTATCCCATACAAAATTATAGTTGTCTACAATAGTTTGTAAAAGAGACATAGATATATAACTGAAAGCTAAAAAAATTTTGCTTTTGCGCGGGCCTCCGTCCGTGTGTAAAGAGTAGCCTATGTCCTTTCTCAGGCTCTTAGACTATCTGTGTACCAAATTTCATTCAAATCTACTATGTAGTATTGGTGTGAAATAGCAACAGACAGACAGACACAGTTACTTTCGCATTTATAATATTAATAAGAATTTAGTGTTATCACAAGTTAAAAGGGTGACTAAAATCTTATGAATTTATGACTTAAATTATTTACGTCCTGATTTTAATGTTACTTTTAAATTCATTTACGTTTCCTGATATTTAATCTTGGTATTGCTTTTAATAAACCGTATAATGAAATATAAATACTCTATATTATAACTCTATACTAGAGGTATAGAATTAATAAAGAATCGAAAAAAAAAACTGATTCTAAATATTCCTACGCCGACGTTTGTGAACTTGATTCTTCGTGTCGGATATGTCGCTTAAATGTCTCCTTCTATTTTTATGCTGTATATAAATATTAGCATTGGCTTACTTCTAAGCGTTACCTCGTCAATTCCAATCCTAAACCGAGAGCGCTCATCGTGCATACCAATCGTATCTAAATAGCGACTGTTCTGTAATCCACGCTCTTCGAATCTCGAATTTCAAATAATAATATGTATTCCAAATTTGAACGGGTTCTACCGAAATATCTAATGCTACTCAGAAAATGTTTCGACTCTATGGTTTCCCTTTTAAAAAGTTATTTTATTTTTATACAGAAAAAGTTAATCTAATCAATTTCAACAAAACGTTTTAAATTAACATTTATTCAAGTTTGATATTTAAAATATAAAACTAAAATTTGCTATTTCTTATATTAATTGTTCTTTAATTTTACGGCTTGCTTCGTAGTCTATGGTTTGTCTTATTTTCTAATAAACATTGACAAAACTCCTCAGTATCCTGAAATGCTCTGAGAATTACAAAGCAGTTAGTAAATTAGCTAGATTTCAAGAACGATTATATTATTTAAGATTACAATGACAGTATCAAGCAATGAAACTGATTGGAAAACATTCAAACAATGTATCAAATTGGTTTTGTTAACCCAAGACAATTGGGTTCAAATGTTATCCATGAGATCTTACTTGAGAATGTCTAGTACTTTATTTAAAAGAGAATATAAATGATCTGAAAAGATCATATATAATATTGTTAATTGTATAGTATTAATAATAACTTGTGTGATTTTAAAATTACGTTACCGTTTCCCTTTAGGAATAGTCAATGTATCTGCATTAGGCTTTTTAGATTACGGTAGACAGAAAAATATTTGACAAAGTATGTTTCACAAAAAAAATACACAGTTAAACAATTCTAGTTGGTTAACTTCACATGTTAGAAATAGTTCTTCATGTCAAACATTTAATTTAGCACACATGCAACACTCAAGATATTCTTTTTGGATTATGTGTTTAAATTATCATTGCGAACAAACATGCGACAACAACTTTATCGGTTGCAGAGTCCACGACTTTTTTTGCCAATAATAATATTAATAAATAGAAGAATTTCACATAATAGACTCAGACAGCGTGCTTTTATGTGACATTGATTACGTAGCCACAACGTATTCTTGCCAGTCCCCAACCCGCACTTGGCCAGCGTGGGGACGTATGGCCTTAACCCTCTCCTGAGAGGAGACCCGAGCCCAGCAGTGGGACATTATGGGTTGTTGTTTGATTACGTATTGAATGTATATGTATCCCTACCTCCTTTTTGTAAGCTTTTCAGTTCGCCTTTACAAAATATGACATATTGTGAAAAGCTATGTGTCAACATACTCAGCTCAGCAAGCCCAAAATATTATTATGTTTTTGAAACAATGACTTTCACGTAAAAGCACATATAATTATAAAGTACTTGACAACAAATTAACAAACAGTTTTCATCACCGTTAATGACGTCATAAATTATGACGTAAAGCTGTTTCGCAAAGAGACTCGTGCCTGTTAATACCTAATTACATATGTAAACTTGTAAACATGGAGTTTGCTTTAGATTAAATCTTCAAAAGAGAAATATGTGTGGTATTTACTGCTCTTTTACACGTAAAAAAATATTTTAGAAGAAGAAATGCTAATTATTCGGTTCACTATGCCTGTCATTATAATACCCGTACACGTGCACATCACAGAGTACAAAATATCCAGTGTCTTTCCTCAGGAGTCAAAGTATATCCACGCCCAAATCTCATTGAAATCGGTGCCGCGGTTTGCCGTGGAAGCGTAACTGAGAAATAGATAAAGTTATTTTTGAATTTATAATATAGTATAGTGTTCTGGGAGAACTTTAAGAACAGTACAATGAACATCAACGTTATAAAATGCCTTAAAAGTCCGATAAATGTTCTGACATAACCATAATTATAATAGAGAATTTAAAATTAATAATATAACTAAAATGAAAAATTAAGCCACAGTTTTATTGCGATGCGTCGCGACACCCAACTCCCATAAAGCAATACCGAAAGTAATGTAATACTACTTTATAAAGGAATGCCAGCAACGAAAGATTTTGGAAGTAATCCAGGAACAAAATGAAGGCGAATCTAGCATTGAAAACAATAGGATTTTCTGCCAAACTTGAAACCCGGATCTTACTTTTCTATCTTGTATTGGAATTTCGTTATACGAAAAGGCAGTATCTCTATTATTCTGTCTGGAACATTCTAACTAAAGAAAATACATAGAAGTGACTTTCTTGGCCTTGAGTTTACTAATTGATAATACGTGACAACATCATCATCATCAGCCTATCGCAGTCCAATGCTGGACATAGGCCTCTCCAATTTCACGCCACTTAGTTCGATTTATGGCCTCTCGCATCCAGCTCCTGCCAGTCGTCCTGCGCTAATCATCATCGCTCCACCTGGCCTATGGACGTCGTACACTACGTTTGTCGAGACGGGGTCTCCACTCAAGAACCCGTTTACCCCGTTTAACCCGTGACAACATACATATTTATTTGAAATGGTCTCATTTGTTACTCACTTTTTTATGAGGGTTTTTAATTACACATTACAATAATCATAATGAAATAGATAAGGGAATAAGTAAAAGTGAATTTGAAATTTGACTACACGGTTGGCCTAGTGGTTTCAGTGGTCACCACACCGCTTTCTATTGCGCCAAGTGTTGTGGGCTCAGATCCTACATGGGATAACATTTTGTGTGATCCATAAATTATTGTTCTAAGTCCGGGTGTATTTTGCGTTACATGTATGTTTGTAAAGATACCCGTGACACAGAAATGTTTAATCCTAAAGCGGGAGTTGTCACAAAAAAAAGAAATTTATAGATATTTTAGAATAGGAAAGATAAGCGCCCCAAGAAGAACTGATTAAATCTGCAAGGAGATGTTGAATGAAATTAGTGAAATCAGTCATGAAGGATATATGTGAAATATGAAGTTCTGTAACATCTAAGGGTGCAGAATTTTAAGATATAGGTGCGAACGAGCAGGCTTATCGACTGATGGTAAGCGATTCCTGCCGCCCATGGACACCCCGCACCACCACAGGCGTCAAAAGTGCATTGACGGCCTTTTAAGAAGAAATACCCTCTCTATATATCTCAAAATATATCGCTTCTTTACTTGTTCACGTACGCACGAGTAAACTATTGTTAAAGTTTGCTTTAACTGTTCAATAATATTAATGATGACCTTTAAATGAGACACTGTGAAAATATAACAAAGTTAGAAAATTTTGGTTAATATTTGAGCTTATTACGTCCACGGAAAAAGGTTTTCACGTTAGTAAGCATTCTTCTATTCAAGTATTTTTATGATGTTAATGCAATGGAGGTTGAAGTTAAAAACATATTTAAATTGAATTTAGTTACACACTATGAATAACCTTCTGTAGTTCCAGATGCAGCATAATTCGTGGCAAAAAATCCAATAACTAACTCATACAGATTAAGAAAAGCAACGTAAACATGATATTTCACTCAATAAAGTATTAATTTCAAGTTGGAAAGTCTCCAGAATGGTTAATCTGGAACACGTCCGTATTGAATACGACAGTTTCCTCCGATACTTTGCAGATAGGTAGCAGGCACTTCGCTTTGAATAACAAATTACATGTGGTAGTAGCGATAGTTTCATTATTATGTTAATATTTGTTTGCATGCTTATTTTCCCATTGAACTCCTTCTTTCGGCTCGTCTGAAAACGATTTAACTTCAACGATCCCTAGAAAAACTACAAACCAAAAAACTTTGCGGCGTCACACAATGAGCCCACCCCAAATCACTGTAAGTAAAACCCAGTAACGTGATCTCAGAACCCATACAATTCCGTCTTTTAAAAAATACACTCAATATTTTTTTTTATGGTATAGGAGGCAAACGTGCATACTTATCGCCTGATGGTAAGCGATTACCACCGCTCATGGACTCCCGCAACACCAGAGGCGTCACAAGTGCGTTGCCGGCCTTTTAAGTAGGAGTACGCTTTATATTGTATATTGCTATATTGTTATATTGCTCTATGTTATTATAAATGCTTTTATAATAACACAGTGCTGTTAAAGAATGTCATTGTGACACTCGAATAGCTCTTTTGAATCGATACACCAGTAAAGGGTTATGGGAAAGAATGAACTGTCTATGGTATTAGTACGAATGAGTGGACATTGTGCATGGACAATGGTGCAATGAGGCGATGAAACAAGCAGGGCTTACTATTCGTACTGCTAGAGAACGATAAACAAATTGTGCAGAATACAAACGATTTGAGAGAAAAATATTCCGTCCGTTTGAGGTGCACAAAATTGAGTTCTTGTTCAGTGGAAATGAGCACAGAATAGTGTATTTTTTCTTTGTAATCTGTAGTTAAAAAGCGTGGTTATTGAGTTTAACTTTTAAATGGGAGATCGTTTTTTTGTTTTAGCGAAAGACGGTCCCAATTTCATGTCATCCACATTTTTCATATTTTTTTATCATTAATTCCGTTACGACGAAGACTTGACGATTTCGCTTTTTACTAAATGCATACGTATACACTGTACATATATCTTTTTTTTACAATTTTGTCTATCAGTCTGTTTGTTCCGGGTAATGTCTGGACTGGCTGGACCAATTTTGGTCAATGGCTGGACGGAACTTTCACTGGCTGATAGCTGATGACATAAGGAGTAATGTAGAGTGCTGTTTTTAGACAATACATTAACAAACGCGGGTAGCACGGGGCTCAGCTTTTTAAAATGTTGAGGAATTTTTACTTTTTAAAACATTGATTTCATAAAACCTTCGCAGTATTTTGTATACTTTTTAATTTTAAACTCCTCTTACATTCTTTGTTTTCATGATAAGCAATGAAGTATTTACCAATGCCGTTCCCATTCGCCAAGTGAGATTGGGGACCCACTTTCAACGGTAGAGTGAACAATGTTGATGGCTTTGGTTGACTGAACACAAACATTTAAATGAACATTTTCCAATAACGAGTCATAATTTCTTTGTATATAGCATACGAGAAAATAATTTTACCAAAAAAACGATTTCAAAAACTGGACCAAATTGAAATGGACAACAAGGGAAGCACCAACATTTAAAAAAAAAACATCAAAATCGGTTCTCCCAGTCAAAAGTTCTGAGGTAACAAACATAAAAACAATTATTTAAAAAAGACCCGACTGTGGATAATTTTCTTTGATTTTTTTACTTTGATGTACTTAGTGTCACTCTCACGACTAAGACGAATCTATTGACACCATTCATATAAAAATACGACAAGCCGTTTAGGCTCTATGGCGTGTCAAAGAAATATATATACATACATACATATGCTCGAAAAACAAAACCTCTTTTCGCAGTCAGGTAAAAAACCGGTTGAATTGAGAGAACCTGCTCCTTTTTTAAAATCGGTATAAAATTATAACCGTATGGACACAACGGTAACCTCGGTGCACCTACCTTACAAGATTTCTACACCACCCTAAGGTTGTAAACCCACCGATGTACCCGATTGTATGAAGTCTTTAGTAAAATGAATATATATATATATATATATATATATTTCGTGGGAGAGCCACGCTTTGGCACGAATGGGCCGGCTTCACCGGAGTGATACCACTGTCTCACAGAAAACCGATGTGAAACAGCGCTTACACTGTGTTTCATCGAGTGAGTGAGGATACCGGAGCCCCATAACCCAATATCGCTTGTCAGAAAAACGTACCCTAAATTATTCTTTATTACATCAGCTATCTGCCAGTGGAATTTCCGACAAAACCAGTCCAGCCGTTCCAGAGATTAGCCAGAACAAACAGGCAGACAGACAGATAGACAAAAATTGAATATATGTACCGTCTATACAATTATAAACATTTAGTATAAAATTAAAGACAAAATATTAAAAAAAATAGCATACTACAGTAACTACAGCAAAATACGAAAAAGAAAACTTTCAAACGCCTCACAAAGTCTGGTTTTATTTAAAAACTAGCATTCATTTCGCTCCAGTGTACGTCGGTTATCGCAGTAACAAATAGCATTAGTTCTTCCTCAAGAAACAAAGTATCGCCACGTCAAATTTTATTGCTTTAGTGCAGCGGTTTAGCAGAGAAAGCGTTACAGACAGAGTGACTGGCATACCCCTCCAATTGTCAATTCGAACTATGTATTTATATTGAGTGACATTTCTTAAAAGCTGGTTTATAACTCTATTAAATAAAGACTTAGTATGCTTACAACATACAGGATATCATTGACAATTATATAAAAGCATGACACGACAGTTGGTATTATTGCGGCTCCATAGAAATATGTATATAAGTTAGAAGCTTAGTAGAACTCAATGGAAGTCACCGACTTAGAATCGTAGAAACACACTCGAACCAAACGGCTTGGGACTACCAGCGCATGTGTTTCCCTCCCACTATGAGGAAACGAGGCGTGAAAAAGCATCTCACTAAGCGTGGGACGCCATACTGCATTGTCTGCTTTCGCAGTGAGTATGTTGGCCCCCACTGTTAGATTCTGCTTGAGCTTACCATCAGGCTGAGTAGAGTCAATTTGGCGCGTTATTTATTATAAAAAATGATGGAGTTTAAAACCCTAAGCTCTTTTCGACTAATTTTAAGCCTAAAAAGAGCGCCCTTCTTACATAAAAACAGGTCTGTGTTTGCATAACACAAACATGGAAGATAACATATGTTACGTGAAATGAACCATTCAAGGTTATCTAGGCTCCCGTATGTCTAGAACTTGGCTAATCTCCTAGTATTCAATATACAAAGTGGCATTTACACTGCCAGAAATTTCTGTAAGGTCAAGGTTATTGGATATTATCCAAAAGCTTCTTACACCGATCTAGTAATTCAAGACTTTATCTTTTACCCGTGTCTCCACCAGCGTGTGTGTCGGTGTCGGCGCCAAAGAGTAGTGTATGGCATATCCTCAAGAATCAAAGTGAGTTTGTTTTTTGTTTTTTCGAAAGACGGTCCCCATTTTATTTCATCTACATTTTTATATTGTAGACTTGAAGACCCGAAGACATAAGATTTAAAGAGGAAGAATCAAAGTATCTCTACGCTTAATTTCATTGAAGTCGGTGCAGTAGTTAACCGTGAAAGAATAACAGACAGACGGGGCTACTTCCTAATTTTTAACAATTTATTTATCTGTTAAAAAATATTTTCTTGATTATTGATTTTTCGATATTTAATTATAATATTATGTGGACCAAAAATATCGATTAGTGAGTCAAAGTCAACCCTTAAAAGTAAAGTAGGGTATGTTGCACCCCTGCGAGGATGACTCATACGAAGGGGTCTGTCTTAATTGAGCTTAAATAAATTATTGGGTTATTTTAAACCTTATCCCCTTGCAATAAGAGCTGTATTTTCATTTATTAAGAACATAAGGTGATCAAATATTTGGCCATTAGTTTGATGAAATAAAATATGTGTTACGAGGTTGACTTTGCACAGTAATGAAATCGTAAAAAGTGCTGACTTTAGTTATATAGTGCAAATTTTATAGAATAAAAGAAAGCTGTTTAATGGTTGGGGGATAATAATGTAATGTGTTTGGTTCTAGGACTCAATAAATAAAACAAATTTAATGGTACACAGCCCAACTCGTCAAGATTCTAACGATACATTTAGTTAAAATTATATAATTTACTAGGGATCCGACCCGACAATGCACGGAAATTTAGAAAATTGTTGGATTTCTTCTCCATACTATAGTATTACACATATAAATCTTCTTCTTGAATCACTCTATCTAATGCTGAAAATTGGATTGAATTTAATAATAATAAATACAATAAATACTTTAAAAGATCTAAGCGAACAGGCAGCGGAAGGGAATTCATTTTACACTATATTAACATGAATTAACACTACAGTTATGTTCGAATAAAAACGTCAACATATTAGTAATATCAACATTAAGACGATACTAAAATACTATTCTAAGCATACACATTATATTCTACAAGTATTAATCAAGATTTAAGAGATGTATATAAAAAGGAGCAACTTTATACTTGATCAAGTTGCGCTCGTGGGATATAAAGAGTATGTGTACACAGTTTACAGGACGAAGCAAGAAGGCGGTCACCGGAGAAGTTTAATTAAAACTACCTCGTTCACGAACACTGAATATGTTGTCTCTTTGATATGAAAGCTAGATTAATTCAAAGTATATCTATTGATATTGATAGCTGAAGAATGTTTAATTAAAATATTTTTTGTTCAGTATAAGTTACATTTGATGTAATGCTAAATACTCAAGGTAGTAGATATCAACCCATAATGTCCCACTGCTGGGCTCGGGTCTCCTCTCAGGAGAGGGTTAAGGCCATACGTCCCCACGCTGGCCAAGTGCGGTTTGGGGACTGGCAAGAAGACGTTGTGGCTACGTAAATCTTGCCGTTGGATGTTTTTTTTTAAACCGCCCAAAGGCCTCCAACTAAGCTTCACGACTGTTATCGTATGATAACAACCGGGACCGACTGCTTAACGTGACCTCCGAATCACGGAGACGCTCATGGTAACATGCCACCAGCGGTCACCCATCCAGGTACTGACCGCGCCATCGTTGCTTACCCTCGGTGATTGTTTCTAATCACCGAGTGCAACTGGGCTATGAGCGTAGTAGAGCCACGCTGATTTAGCATGACCTGGCCGTTTCGATCGTTACGGTAGTACCCTCTCACAGAAAACCAACCTAAAATGACAGTATCATGCTGTCTTGTTTCGTTGGTGAGTGACCAATGATGCAGAAACATCTCAATAGGCTGCCAATGTGTGTGTCACCATGCATTTTCTGCATTCGTAATAAGGATGGTGACCAACACGGAGTCTACTCATGACTTCCAAAAAGCAGAGTCATTTTGGCAGGCTTATACTATCAATTAAAAAAAGTCTAAAAGCTTGAAAAATAGTCTAGATTCAAGATAAAAGTAAAAAATAATGATCCTCCATGTTGGCAATCGTTTTATGTTGAAGCCAATCAGTGTGATAAGGTTGTATTTCGAATGACAAGATACCGCTAACGAAACCCTGTGTTATTACGCAGTTTTATGCTTTTGTTTCGAGAGAAGGTCCTTGGCCGCTGCAATTTTAAAGGGTTTTATTTGATAACTAATTTGACTGCCATTGGCATCTGCAACACATCAGTTACAAGGTTACACTCTTTAACTCCCTGATTGAGTATGAGGGGTTTGATCTCGGGAATCGTCACTCCATAAAAGGCAACGAAAGTATTTTTTATGATTTCAAACACCGGTCTTCTGTAAGACCATGATATCACATAGATTGGACCAGCCTACATGTTTATGCTCAAACATGGGTCTCCCACGATCGAATGATATAGTCCAAAACAGAATATAACCAGCGGTAATAAATATATATATACATAATAATACATATGTTTCTTTCAAAATTCATCTTATTTAAGCTACAAGTAAGTTATAATTTCTATCCACAAGAGTATAATATTGAAATTGTATATGCGTGTAGTGAGAAAATTCATGCGAAACTGTCATATGTTAATAAAATATGTATGAGAAGACGCCGAACTTGAATATTTGAATCAATATTTACTTTTACACATTCATTGGCGGATACGAGTTGATCTGCGTGTATTTTCTATAACAGTTTATTGATCAATAGCTCTGTTCTTAAGAGTAGCAGTGTAGTACAAACAAAGCCGAAAAAGCCGGATTAATTTTCATCTTCGATCTACAAAGCCGAAATAACCATCCTCATCCTACAATTTTACTAAGATTAGTTAAATCTTGTTACCCAATTTTTTTATCTAGACTTAAGCGCTGTAAAATTGTGTTAAAGTATAATAATATATTTTTTACTAATCGAATTTAATTGCCAACAAAATATTGTACAACAACTTTCTGCAAAGTTCAACATGGTCGAGCAAGCCCACATGTGTCCAGGCTTTCAGAAAGGCAGGTCTCTAACGAAAGGACTTTAGAAATAATAAATAAACAGCAGTTTCACTTAATTAGTAATAGTAGTGTAAAAGACTTAGTCTCCTTTGTAAAGGATTTAATAGGTAGTATAGTTGATATCTGTTTTTCCACATAAATAAACTGTTAAAGTAAGACTAAAAAATGCTTGTTTTAAAAATATAAAGAACACACAAGATGCTATAAACATTAAAACGATACTAAAGTGTCTTATTTTCATATATAAATAAGTCTAATCAACGCGATCTTAAGTTCAAAGTTAAAGGAGCCGTAATATGACAAACTGCTGTGACGTCAGCTGACAGTCAGATTACATAGGGCTGTCACATTACAAAACAGAGAACATCATTAATCAATGGCTATAACTTGGTCCGTTTTACATGTTAATTTGCTCATTGCAGAAAGAAAATGTTTTTATCATAACTTACATAATTTAAAACAAATTCTCTTAAACACTATGTTTAACTCTTAATATTCTAAATCAATTACCATAGTGGAGTAACGATATTGTGAATCGTAATTTGCAAGATATGCGCTTCATTAGTGACACCATAAGTCAACACTTACTATCAGCCCTTTGCTTGTTGCTAATTACATATTATAATCTTGCTATACTACAATTTTCACTTGAATTTATTCAAATAGGCTTGAAGACTCTGCATGAATACTCGTAATAACTCATTCCAAAGCAGTTTTTTTAAATGGTTATGAATTTTAAATGGTTTTAATACTTGTTTTTTTTTGTTTTTTTTTTAAAGACAACTCCCGCATTAGGAATATACATTCCTGTGTCACGGGGATCTTTACAAACATACATGAAACGGACACAAAGTACACCCAGACTTAGAACAACAATTTATGGATCATACAAAGTATTGTCTCATGTAGGATTTGAACTCACAACACTTGGCGCAGTAGGAAGCGGTGTGGCGACCACTGAAACCACTAGGCCAACTGTGTAATCATGACCATTGATCTGTACTTTCTTGGATTCCAAGAAGGAGCAACCCTAGCCCCACGCATGAGTAACGTTCGCAAAGATAGAGCCCGTCCCTTCACCTACATGACACCCACAGCGGCGCCACCTAGGCGAACACGCTTTTAATATTAGAAACAGTGCTGTCATGGTGCTCACTTCAAGCTCAATTACTCCGTTCTCCAATCATAGTGTAACGACCGCTCGCTGAAGACGGCAAAGTTTTATGTTAATGGCTTCTCTGCAGTAACATGAAAACTTAACAAACTATAGTGTAGTTACATTGAAGGGCTATCGTATCGTCAACCTAAATGACAATCGATAAAAATCTAAGACTATTAAAACATTAAGTAGTTTCTATTGAAAAAAAATTACGCCATCACTTCAATAGCCTTTCACAGTCCACAGCTGGACAAAGGCCTCTTGCTTTTCTTTTATGGAATAGTGGGCAAACGATCACACTTATCGCCTGATGATAAACGATTACCGCCGCTCATAGACACCCTCAATACCAGGGGCGTTATGAGAGCGTTGCCGGCCTATAGCGAGGGGGGCGAGGAATGGGGAGAGGTGTTGGGGTATAGGCCAAAGGAATCCTCACTCGGTGAAATACAGCACAAGTGCTGTTTCACACCGGTTTTCTGTGAGGCCGTGGTATCACTCCGGTTGAGCCAGCCGATTGTTAGAAATAAGGATTGATGTATTGTTTGTTTAAAATTTTTCTTTTTGTTGTAGTGATGTAGTCTTGCGTAAATGTAGATTCAAAGTATGTTAACTTTTTAAGGATTATGAACTCGTTATCAGTTATTTTGGAAAACGACAGTTCTATTTATTAAAAGGAAATATTTGTCTTTATTAAAGACCGAGGTCTAAATTTTTTAAACATTATTTTAAACAAAAATTGACAAGCTCCCTCTTCGTTCATCTAAGCGCTGTTACCGCCGCACTTAGTACTTGTTAGACCGACATGAAACACGAGTTTACAGCTCGTACAAGTTGAAACAAGTTATAAACATATGCAAATAGTACTTTAACTTTATTCATATTCTGTTCAGCATCTAATTATTTGATTAGATCAAAGCTTAGCATGATATATGTTCTAACAATATTCGCCAAAATGGTGGGCTTCGAAGCGTAAATTATAGATTGTTGTGGATAGAAACATTAACCAATGGCTACACTAATATTATAAATTAGCTGACCCGGCGAAGATCGTACCGCAACATTTTTGTTTCATAAATATTTTGTAGATTTCCGAAAAAAATGTTGTAATAATCGAACTCGCCTCAGTATTCCACAGGCAGAATACAGCCGCGCACAAAAAAAATACTTACCCGGTTAAAAGTTTTATTTTTAATATTTTTTTTCTTCTGCTCCACCTACCCCCAACAATAACAAACAGTCAATCGGAAGATATGCCCGTACATACATTTGGGCGATTCATTTTTCTTCTTCTTCTTTTGATGAAATGGCAACTAGCTAATCAGCTATTTCTGTCAATGTCGAGTGTTTAATGTCTTCAAATCTTAAGTCTTCGACTCTTCAAGTCTTCACCGTGATGATAATAGTGATAAAAAATATAAAGAATGTGGGCGAGATGAAATGGGGACTTTCTATCGAAAAAACAAAAAACGATCTCAATTCATTTTTATTATATAGATAACCTGATTGGGTCATAACAATTTTATGGTTTAAAAATAATAAAGTATTTATACTCAAAGGAGTTTTGAACTAATAAGTTACTTTATGTTACATAATCTGGTTTGATTCCCGAGTCGGACTGTTGTTAGGTTTTTCTTACAAGAAATTGTTAGTAGCAGCCCGGAGTATTGAATATGGTGGTGTTTCCCGTCCCGTGGAGCACGTTAAGCCGTCGGTCCCGGTTGTCATGAACATCGTTATTGGTAAGTCAGTGCCCTCAAATATACTGACAGGATTGTGCAGGTCCGATGCCAGTCGCTCCGTGTAAAAACTGATATTCAGGTAAAACCGGTTCAACTAGTAGCCGACCCAAAAACTTTGGGAATAATAAAGGCTAGGAAGATGACGAAATAATTAGAATAACTTATCATTAAACCTTTTATTTCTGTCATAGGGTAGGGTAGGCTTTAGTCTATCGTAATTAGGTACAGGTATTTAAAAAAATAACATGATAATCCTTAGTGAGAGTCCATATTTGGAGCGAAACCATAATGAATAAACATACTAACTTTTATATTGTTAAAGACAGATGGATTTTCCTGACTCCTGCACTAAGAAATTAGTAAACCTACTGTTATTAATAGTGTCTCTCAACATATTATACATGGATGACCAAGCTTTACTCGAATTTTTTCTTGCTTGTCTTTTTCAAAATGAATCCTAACTAGATCGATCGCTCCCGAAACCCCCTACAAACTAAATTTCATGAAAATCGTTGGAGACGTTTCTGTGATTTAGATTATTCATATATGCCAACCTATTTATTTTTATTTTTTTTATTTATTTATCTTTATTGTACCCTCTCCTGAGAGGAGACCCGAGCCCAGCAGTGGGACATTATGGGTTATTGATTGATTGATCTTTATTGTATATACAAAATAGTACAGTAGAATCAGTCACAAAGTATGTATAACAATTGGCGGTCTTATCGCTCACGGCGATTTATTCCAGACAACCATAACACGGATATAAGTGTTTCAAAATTTAGGGTAGCTTACAAAAAAGCTTCAAAAAAAGCAGTAGAGCTCTTTTAAAGCTATTAGATATTTCCAAATCTGGTTTACGACAGTTTTACTACCGTAAAAAGCTGCAGAAACTTATTTTAACAGCTTGTTAGTTATAGAAAAGTCTAACTAAAATTTAATGTAATCTTTTACAAATTTAGTTAATGGGAAACTCGAAAAGCAAGTTCTCTAATTTTCTAAGTATCTGAAATAAATAGCGAAAACTTTACAGACGTGTTCGACCCAGTGCTTTAGTTTCGGTTCAGTAGTTTGGTTATTACTTCATAACGAGTTTTAAGATTACCGGACTTTGTGGATACGATATATTCTTGATGATTTAAATGGAAAATATAGGTGATACTATAAAGACGTATGTCATTAGCATGATAGTAAAAATGATGTGCCATTATTAGATTTTATGCTTCAGTAGGCGAGGCATATGTCAGCAGTGGAATGCTATATCCTGATGAAATAAACACTTTACTTTCAAAATCTTCAACAAAATCAGAATTAATAGATTGACTTTTAGTTATTCAGTTTCTTAGATCGTCTTCTCTGTACTGGTAAAAAAGTCATTTTCTTTGTTTAATAAAAAGCACTAAAATCTGTAAGAAATTGGAACTCATTTTCTTCATAATTACAAGGCAAAGCTGTGTAGTTCCTAAAAATATCCTCAGTGTTGAACTATGCTCAATCCAAGTCTATCTAAATAATTGTACACAAACAATATTTCAAAAAAAAAACATTCGTAAACAGTTTCAACTTTCAAGCGTAACATAAAAAAACATATGTTTTTCACTTCAACAAAAAATGTGCCAGGCATAGAGACGCGAGTCGTTAACTAATCCATAACGAAGGGAGTTAGGACCGGTGACCAATAAAAACACTATTAAACCTGAGTCAACTGGTATATGATACCATAAGTTACGGCGACTGAGGAAGTCAAGCTAATTAAACAAAGCCCATTGATCTCTGTTTTATAGTTTCTGTTTATAATTTTTCAGTAAAAATAATATTCTTTAGTATAGATTAGGTATTAAATTTAAGCGACTTAATACGTTTATGGTTCTAGTGAGATATGCTACGATTAGTCTCTATGTGCCGACTTAGTTTTGGAATGATACGTGTAAGTGAATAAACCGGGCCTTACATAATAGGAGTAATAAGATAATGGTGATGATTGACAACACGGTTGGCCTAGTGGTTTCAGTGGTCGCCACACCGCTTCCTATTGCCCCAAGTGTTGTGGGTTCAAATCCTATATGGGACAACACTTTGTGTGATCCATAAATTGTTGTTCTAAGTCTGGGTGCACTTTGTGTCCGTTTCATGTATGTTTGTAAACATTCCCGTAACACAGGAATGTATATTCCTAATGCGGGAGTTGTCTTTAAAAAAAGAAAAAGGAAAAGGAGATGGTACCTACGTACGTCTGTGATCGTTAAACTGAACAATAGAATAAGTCGTGTGGGGTGTACGAGTATGAGCGCAAAAAGTCAGCAGAGTCACAGTTTGGCGCGAGACAAAATACAGATGCAGCTAAGTGACAATTACAAGTAGATGTGCACATACGTATACACATGACTGGCTCGTTGGCGCAATGGTAGCGTATGCGACTGCTATGATAGAGGTCTCGGGCTCGATTCCTGAGTCGGTCCAAATGTTTGTATGATTTGCAATTTTTATTTCGGAGTTTGGGTGTTTTCTATGTATAATATGTATGTATTTTCAAAAAAGTATATATTTTTAAATATCAGTTGTCTAGTACCCAAGTACAAGCTTTGTTTAGTTTGGGACTCTAGAAGGCGTTGTGTGTTAAAATGTCCTAAAATATTTATTCATTATTATCATTAAAATATTATTGTGAGTCGCAATGGTCAAACAAAAAAGACTTAATTTTATAAATCTTCAGACGTCGTTTGTCGGTTCTTAGAATCAGTAGAACTGAAAATGTCATACAGTCTAGCTATAGAAAATCTCAATCTCACTGTTGTTTTAAATGCTTTAAACTTGAACTTGTTAAAAACTCACCTGATTCTTGAAACATAATGCTATTTGAAAACCTCCGTAAATCATCTTGAAAATATAATACAATAACTGTAGAGTCAAAATAATTTCATTATGGCTGCACAGAATTTTTTTTTTAACGATGTCCGTGATCGACTTCATCGAGATAAACGCCCAATAACTATCGATAGACAAAAGTAGATAGATCACGATCACTTAAACAATAGGATCGCTGTAGATAAACATCTATTGAACTATTGTTTATCAAACTATAAGCACATTTATTGTGTTAACTGGAGTTGTAGAGAAGAATATTCGATAATTTCTTTTGTTTCACACCGTATCTAATTCAGTGTTGTATACTTCGGTGATGTTCTTTGGTATTTCTTATTGTAAAATAATGTGCGTATAAAAATATGTGGAATCTTTTGACTGACCATAGTGTGCTAAATAGAGTATTTAATAATCAGTGTAGTAGAATCAGAAAAACATCTTTGTAAACATAGGTAGGTTTACAATGAATTGTGAGATTCGATTAGACAGTTTCAGATAACTTTAATAGAGTAGGTCAATTATAAATTAAACTGTTTCAGTATAGAAAACGTTTTACAAGTTTAATTCATTAATCACTTAACATCTTTTACAAATTAAAACCAGAGACAAGTTGTCTAACACTTCAAGCGATGAGGAAAGAATATAAATTAATACTACTCCATAAAGGAAACGAAACGACACAATATCCTGAACCATTTTGGACACGATTTCCTGTGTTGCATAATATTTGCTTTGAGCAGTCTTGTGTTATTATTTCAGAATAAAAGTTGGCTCCTGGTAATATTGATGCTAAGAATCGGTTCGGTTAGTTTGAATTGACTTTGTTTTCTGCTATGAATGGTCAGGGTATGGCCAAAGAGTTACCCGATCATGTCACATGATTGTATTACATATAAAAATACCTATGAATTGAATATACAAAAAACCTGCATCTATGTATGAATGTGTATCAGTAATCGTTCTGTAGTTCAATATGTTCTGTAGGTCTAACTGATATCTTATCTGGACGGCTTATTTCTGCCGCAGTATTTCCCCCACGGCAGAACATTGCAGATTCTTGCTGGTAATTTTATACCAGCCTGGAGGACGCAAGACTTCTTTAATAATTGTATCGTTTTGATGGCGATTTAGAAAGAACACTAGTAATGCAGAGGAAGGGACAGTGAGGTGTATTGTAAAGGGGTGAGAAATAAGATCAATATCACAGATGAGAAATAATAATACAACTGATAGGGATGAAACGATCTAAACTAAAGGAATAGATAAAATTTATTCCTAACGCATCCTGGACATAATAAAAGATTTAGTATCTCCTAATTTTGACTAGGAGAGAAAACAATAAAAAGTGTATTAGGCCGACAGCTGGGCTCGATGGCCGATGTTTGGAAATATATGTAAATGCGCAATGCGTCATACCATGCGCGTACTCATGAATTATGGAGATATCCGATATAGGGCTGCCGCTCTTGGTAGTTTATCAATTTTTATTGATAGTTTGTAATCCTGAATATAGCGATAAAATGGATATAAGGTAAAATAAATTCATATTATGTAAGCAGATAACTTTAAAGTTGATACCAAATTTAAACGAAATATAATGAGATATAATCAAGGTAGCAGAGTAAGGCTGATTCAAGTACGATGTTTCGTTGGTGAGTACAAGACTGAAGGCCCAATAATGCCGCTATCGAGTAGATCACCATATTGGATTAACAGCATTGTCTGCATTCGCAATGAGTATGGTGACCTATATTTTTGGATACTGTTCATGCTTTCTATCAGGCAGATAAGTCACTTTGGCAGGCTCAAAATAAATAAAAATTATATGTATTTAAGTTCACAACCACCCAGTAGACAAGAAAAAGTAAAAGCAGTCACAAATATGTGAATCAAAGTACTAAACATTAAAGTATTATGTACTACATCCTAAAGTCTTAATTTTTGCTTTTAGTTTGGCCTGAGTAACGGTATATTAGTTTGAATAGTAAGTAAGTAATAAAATTACTTTAATACTTTAGTAACTGTATTGTAAATTTCATGAATTATCTTATTATGATTGCAAGAGATTAACTGCACAGTACAGCATCAAATGACTATCAATTCTATTACTTTAACAAAAATGGTTAATAAGCAAAAATAGTACTCAAATATATTTACTTCTAGGACCTAAAGATATAATAACAATTTTATACGACCGAAACATTTATTTGATGAGCACTCATCTTTTTATTTTACTATCTCAAACACTAAGCCTAAAAGCGTCGTGCCATACTACTAATACCGAAAAGGCCCCTGTCTCAGCATCTTGGCTGTCTCTAAAGGTTTTATGAGACACATTTATTTACAAGGCAACCCTACGGAGGCTAGACGATATAACGGATGCCTTTGTGCTTGGTACTGATAGCTTTATAGTAAATGTTATTTATATTTACATAGTTTTATGTATAGAATTGGTGAAGTAACAAATAAAACTAGCTACATACCATATCTGCTTTGTATCCAGTGATAGATAGTTATTTAACAAAGACAATAGTTTGATAATCTTCTTTTTAAATCTTAGAGATTGATAAAATAAAAAATGTTAGCAGAGATCCCGTCCCGTTAACAGTAGCCCTTGTATTTGACCCTGAACTCAATCCATTTGCATAAGTAATAAACCCTTCTGCTAATGGGCTTATTTTTCAATATTTTCCCAAGCTTCTTTTCCATCTTCTTCACAGCTGAACGAAGCCTACTGCTGGACACACGCCGTTCTCAAATTTTGTAACAAGAATCGGTCCTGTACTGTCCGCTTTCAATGGTTTCTTGCGACCTATACCACGTCGTCGGTCCACCTTGAGGAGGGTTAACTCAAACTCCGTCTTTTCGATACGTGAACGCCACCAGATCGTCACCACATGACATCAATATACAAGCTATTTGTTGCACCTTGTTGTGTGGGACGTCCACAGGCCAGGTGGAGCGATGATTTGCACAAGACGGCTGGCAGGAGCTGGATGCGAGAAGCCATAGATCGAACTAAGTGGCGTGAAATTAGAGATGCCTATGTCCAGCAGTGGACTGCGATAGGCTGATGATGATGATGGTGTTGCACCTAAGTAGGACTAAAGTTATTCTCGGCAAAGTGTGGGCGTTTAAAATGCCTTTACCCTTTCGAAGATATAGTTAGAGTCTGAATCTAATCCATACTTGTTCAGCTCAACTACACGCAAGTGTTTACAATCCATATTATACTAAAACAGGTTTCTTGGAGCGAATGTTTATACAAGCAGCTAACGCGACATACAATAACGAAAACATGAATAATAGCACTATCGTGACAATGTACTACACTAAAATAGAGTCTGCACATCTTGCTTTATGCATTATAAAGCAGGTTTATAAAGACGATGCAGCATAGTGTCGGAAGTACACTGAATGCAATCCATTCAGTTAGTTCACTATTGTTTTGTAAGTATTTTGTAAGTTACGTTTCGTATTTTTGAGTAATAATCATGAAAAAGAAGTAATAACGATGATGATGTCGTTATAAGAAAATGCTATTGTTATCAGTTTCCCGGTGGATATTAGACAAGAACCCAATATAAACATACTTAAAAGAAAATTAAAAAAGCTCTCATTGGAATATATTAAATAGCACAAATGTAAAACGGATAAGTATATTGATATTTTTAAACATATACCCACAAACAAGTTTTATATTGGATGTTATGTGTTATGTATCATAATTGTACGTAAACATGTAACTGTGTATAGTGCATGGCACTGTGCATATGCATGTATCTAATGTATGGGTGTGATGTGTACAGTGTTGTGTACAGGCATATTGCATATAGTGGCTCAACTGAGTCCACAGACAAACTGTTTAAAACAGTTTTGTGGACCTATGTTTTAGATTAAGATTTAACTATTGTGAACAATAAATTTTAAATAAAAAAAAAACAATACGAAGCTGCAGCTGTGTCGTTCGTACGTTTTCTAACCTTAAATATGTCAATAGAGGCAAAATAAGGGTAAAATACTGCAGAACAACGCAAAGAACAACGGCGCTGTAAAGAAACTTCATTCAAATCCTATACTTACCAAACAGTCATGCCAACGTCGTACAGAGGTCTAAATCTCTTAAAAATGATGACAAGTAAGAAAATTATATCTAAGAAAATGGTCATAATTTTCTTTTTGAAGGTCTCACGATTACGTTGAGATAATCATTGCCGATAGCAGCGATAATATTGTTAAAACAATAATATTTTTATATAAAACTAGATGCCCGGCAAACGTTGTTTTGACACATAACATTTTTTGTCAAAAAAAAACTTGGGGTGGGTGACGCTTATCACTTAGCTGTTGGCAGATTCTTAGATGTACTCGATATGTACATAAAATTTCATAAAAGTTGGTCCATCCGTTACCGAGGAGTTTGGTAACAAACACCGCGACAAAAGAGTTTTATATATTAGATTTGATAGAATATTTTCCTGATTACGATGGTATTTGCATGAAGTTTGAATTTGTGTAAGCCTAAACCGATTGTTATTTGCCTCAACTATGTCACTTTCTTGTTGTACCAGCTTTTTAATAACACTTCAGAGTATCAACCTATACCTAATTTACAATAATTTTATGGCACTGGTCTATTAAGCTTTCATATATTTGAGGTTTCTTAGAAGAGCCACAAATTTTCAGGCTACATTTTCTTGAATATATTAAGACGTACGGGGTACTTAGAAACTAAGCTTAGACGTGCCATAAATACTGATTATAACGGGACAAAGCACCTGTGAGCCTGTGACCGATATTAAACACGCGACGAAAGCGTAAATACGTAGAACAAACGTACATAAAATCGCTTACAAAGAAATAGGAAAGTTGATTTATGTTAATTTAATTATAAATAGTCCAAGCCCATTGTTAAAAAAAAATAAAAACACGATCAGTGTGTATTTCTTTTTTTTATTTATTTTACTAGTTCTGCTCATAATAATAAGCCTAATATGTTTACATATTAGGCTGTTTCTCTCAGGCGGATTCATCCGCCAGCGCCAGTATCTTTTTTATTCCTTCAGCCTTGCCGTCCACTGCTGAACGAAAGGCTCTCCCCAGTATAAAATATATACGTGTAATTGTCACTGTGGCAGACCTACTACGCTTTTAGGTATTGCTTGTTAATCATACTCATATTTTTATGCAGTCTTTAACAAAGAAAACCGTCTCTATAATTAACATTTCCCAAAAATACAATAAATTTTCCGCGTCCGACCAATGTTACTTAAGAAAAGTTTACAAATTCGAAGAAATACCTACCTTCGTTTAAGTATAATGGAACAAATCCCAAATCCTATTGCTTTTGTTAAAATATTTAAGAAAACCCCTGGAGATTTTAAATCACAAACAAATCTAATTTAATACTAAAATCTTCAGTTGAATCAGTATATTTTTCTTCGTCAAGTATTTCCACACTCATAGCACTTAATGCTTGAATAAAATCACGCCTTCAATAAGAATTGTAAGCGAATCGCTCGCTCGACCAGAAGTTTCCTTAAGCTGAGAGTCTATAGACTAATCCAGCAACTGATCCACAATGCAATCTGTCTGGACAAGTTTATTGCACTCGGTGACTCACAACCATTTGCAATACTATTACTATGAAGTTGTAGAAAACTATTCCGCTTTTATGAATTGGTTGTGAGTTTACGAGGTAAGTTGTCTATTCGTACGTAGATTTACATAATATTATTAGATGTACGTTTCCATTTCAAAATTAAGTTTGTGGTTTTGTGTGCTATGCGAGAACTGTCATCTTTTTAAGTGACACTGGATATGTTTTTTCTTTAAGTATGAGTCTGCCTAAGTTGTTCTGTTCTGACTGATGAAAAACCTGAGCAGAATCCAAGAGTGGTGGACACCATACCCATTGCATTGCTATGACGGTCTATTGAGATGATTCTGCATCGTTGGGCCTTCGATCTAGCACTGACCAATAGAACCTGTCGTGTTCATGACTACTGTCAATCAGATTTATAAATTATCATGGCTATCACCGTGGGAGAGATACGTTTTGGCATGAAAGGGTTAGCTGACTGAATAGATACCACGGTCTCACTAAAACCGGCGTGAAATAGCGTTTGAGCTGTGTTTTACCGAGAGAATGAGGATAATGGAGGCCCATATAAAGCCCCTCCCCCTATCCTCCAAAGGCCGGCAACGCACTTGTGACGCCTCTGGTGTTACGAGTGTCCGAAGGCGGCGATAATTGCTTACCATCGGCGGCGGCGGCGGTGATACGTCTGCTCGTTTGCTCCTATTTCATATAATGATAATAATAAAGAGTATCACATTAATAAAATTAGCTTGACGTTTATTACTGCGTAGCAATAAATAAAGTTTATTTACATAAGATTTTATTTCATTTGCTCGAGTAAAATTCTTTTTTTTATTTCTCTGTGTTTTTAAATTAATAATTGCTGTTATAACGAAGACACCGTTTGCTTAATAGTAGGTGACTCTCAATCTCTTTATATAGGGTATCGTTTTTACTTTTTTCTAGCGAAATAACCTTAGGCTGGTTTTTTAACCACTGTCAAATAGCCTATTTGCATCTGGGCATTTGAAAGCAGAACAGTAATTTGTCTCAATCTGCCTGAAAAATACGTAAGTATTTAAGTAATACTACTTTCACATAAGAATACACAGAAAACAATATTCTGCAGACTTTTATTGCTAAAAAAATGCGTTTGGAAAAACGATTTCGTACAAATTATTACAGAACAAACTCCGGTAAATTCTATAAAAATTCTTGAAGAAATGGCAACAGTTACGAGCTTAACAGTCGGGAAATGGGTAAAGAAGGAGCAATATTAATATCACTTACTCTACGCACAATGTAGACGGTATTGTTTGTTACGATAAATTGCTCCGAACAAGATTGTTTATGGTCCGAGAAAGCCTTTGTATACCGTTCTTTAACTTGAAAAGGCGTGGAACAGTAAAATGATGAGTTCTGACATTTTTCAGGGTTGTTTAAAGTTTATCAACTACTAGTTGAGTCAGTAAGTATCCTATGTCTGTCTTCTGGTTCTAAGGTATCTCCCCACCTGCTTTCCGCCAAATCGGTTCATTTTCTTGTGTATATATGTAGTTTATATCAAAAACTTTGAGAAATTTGTCAATTTTGATGATGAAACTTCTGCCATGGTAGAATCAAGAGAGCAGTAAGGTACAGATCACCATTTTCTTTATATTGCTGATTAGAAACGAACATGAAACGGGAATTCATCATGTGCGCGTTTTTCTCGAAAACACATTTTCTGACTTACAGCCCTTTCGGTTAAGATACATAACAGACTCAATCACGTAAAATGCCAAAACGACTTCAAACTAACCTCAGTCATATCGACCCAAACATCAGCTGTGGTTGACTTTACTAACTAAAATTTAGGTATGTAGGTATGCACGCGGAAACAACTATACAAAAGCTTAAAAAGCTTTCGATTCTTTCTTAAACCCTATGGCATTGCGTGATAAGGGTATTGCGTGTTTTTAAAGTTAATTAGCATTCAAGTTCGTTTTGGGCCAGGTTTATGACCAAAATATTATGATCTATTTACTCATTGAAAGATAATGTTATTATAGCTCTAATAAACAAGTTGGAAGTGTAATAATTACATAATGACGTGTTTACTACTTTCATATATCAATTATTTTTTTCTTAGAGACTCAAGAAATAAGCGCTAATTTGACTTCTTTAGAAAATAAACTTTAGAAGAAAAGCTTAGAAGCAAACATGAAACTTATAATTTTTAAGAGAAGGTAATAATTATACAGCACATCAGAACAATTTCCAGTTTGCCTTGGAAATCTGGTAAATATTTTTATGAGAAATTCCTAAAGCAGCATTTTAGTGTCATTGTGGGGCAAAGTTCAAAGATGGCGGGAAATGTTCCGCGCATGCGTACCTGTCTAAACAGCTGAGTGGCGTCCATATTGGATCTTAGACTCATGTGCTCAATTTTACAACCATTTCATTTCATATATCTGATTCTTTTTCTTTACAATAGCTTTCTGCATTCTTTTCTTCTATACTTTTTTTTAATAACTTGTATAGTATGATTTAATTGAAAAAGATGTAAGAAAATTGGTTTGAATTAATAAGAATTGACTTGATTTGTAACTTATTCACGACATTTTATAAACACTTAATGCGAGTAGAAACCTACACACTAATATTTATAGATCAATAATAAGTTCAATTCGCAAAGATCAAATTAGTAAGGTAGTTAACCATTATCTTATTATATATTAAAAAAATAATCGATATTATTGATTATTAATTGTCAAACTGGCTCCTTGTTTTTAAAGTGGTTGTTGATTAAACTCATAGTAGTGATAAATTCAAATGTGAAAACTAACGCAGACGTCAGATTCAAATTTGGAAAATTGGCAGTCTGTCAAATTTTTTATTTCTATTTCCCTGGGCATTGTCATTATGTTTATTATGTCTTTACAAGATTTAGATGGAGAAGATAAAAAATGAAAAACTCTTAAATAAACGTTGATCGACCACTCAGTACACTTGTTTAGATTCTAGTGCTGTTACGATCGATAAAAATGATATTAAATGCAGTACTTACGGGTGATTGCTATGAATTAGATGGGTCTGTTTTCTTCATTGATTGTCCACGTTTCTCAGCGAACTCTGCACTCAGTCTGTGTGCCTTCAAAGTGTTTGGTTTCGACATATTTACACTATCACTAACCCGCAAAACACCGAGTAATAAAATTGACTTGATTTTTAAAACATAAACACTATTATTTAAAATACACACGTAAAGCTTTACTAGAAATACGTTCGTTGTAACACTTAGGCTTAAAAACGTCTTATATCACAATGAATACGATATACCGGAACACATTTTAGCAGTGAAGAGCGATGCTTTCTTATCTAGAACCCAAATAAATTAATAAAGAGCTCCTATTGATCAAAAGTGTATTCTATACGCAATGGTAACGTTACCGCGCGCGTTGTTGTACGGAAATGTTCTGTAAATGACCACAGCGATAACTTGCAGTTGTGATAAAGAGACGGATTAAATTTACGTTTAATATACTTTTAAACTCTTTAAATAATAAGAAGAAGATTATTATGTATATACAGGTATCGGGACGAAGTTGTGGAGTACCATGGCTTGGTACATTGTAGTGAAGTTGGCCGCCGTAAGGGCGCATGCGTGAAAGGGTCGCCATTGAAGACTTTTCTATTGTTGCCATAGCCAGACTTTTGATATAAAAAAATGTTGTATAGATCTGCCATGAGTATTTTTATATCAATATGTATTGTATTACAACGCTATAAAGTTTATTATTATTTGATAGTTAAATAGTCTATGTTATTGGGGTGCGTACCACATGGGGTAGATTCGGTAGGGTTATTATGTCATAGCTTGTGTTTTGTAGCATAGAGATTTGTATCGGATATATTTGATAATGCTGTAGATAAGCTTTTGATGGATCGACCGTTGGATATTGCACAATTTAAAATTTTGTGTTGCGAACTTGAACGCAACATAAAATATGCGATATTATAAGTTGACCATCAAAGGCAGCTGAATGCCGTATACTAGTTTTGATTGGACTAAATTATATTACTTGCCTTTTGTTCGAGCATTTTGCCGCCTAGTCGGAGTTGACTTTTGGATCAGAATGAATGACCATTCAATAAAATCGACATCTGGCGAGTTCGATTCCTACTTAGTTTGTACATTTAGTATTAAGAATCAGCCAAGTGCGAGTCTGAGTAGCGCAGAAAGGGTTTCGTAAGATTATCTATACATTTTAAGCGTCTACACATTACCGTTATCAATATAGAGCAAAAACGATCAAAAAATCACGTCTGTTGTATGGGAGTGCCTTAAATATTGATTTTATTCAATTTTTTAGTATTTGATGTTATAGCGGCAAACAAAAATATATCATTTTTAAAAAATTTACTTTTTAACCATTTGTTTAATTTATTTAATCAAAACTTGCACATTTTTATATTGACGAACTTAATGCCCATTGTATTCTCTTTCAGTCTATCTTAAACTATCAAGGTTCATTAGATACAGCCTGGTGACAGACCGACGGATAGAAAGACGGACAGAGAAGTCTTAGTAATAAGTTTCCATTTTACCCTTTGGGTACGGCACCCTAAAGTGGACTAAATTAATAAAGAAATGTCGAAAACCCTATCCTTAAAGTACCACGATGTAACGTGTTTATTTTTTATTTCTTTTTTTTTACAACTCCCGCATTAGGAACATACATTCCTGTGTCACGGGGATCTTTACAAACATACATGAAATGGACACAAAGTACACCCAGACTTAGAACAACAATTTATGGATCACACAAAGTATTGTCCCATGTAGGATTTGAACCCACAACACTTGGCGCAGTAGGAAGCGGTGTGGCGACCACTGAAACCACTTTTTTTTTTGTCGTGGTGGAATGCCTTTACGCACTTGGCTCCCCCCTGCGGGGACAGGGGGTTCACTTTGTGTGGGACTCCTGACTGACTCGCCAGACTACCCACTAAACCACCACGGTGTGCCACTCTGCGCCTGAGAAGGGAAGGATCCGGGAATCAGTGATGCCGTGGTTATAACTCCGGTCGAGTCGGCCCAGTCATGCCGAAGCGTGGCTCTCCCATGGTTTTAGTGTAAGTGGTACATTCGTTCTTGAAAAAGAACATAAACCCTTTATCGCGATAACCGACACACACGCGGGTGGAGTCATGGACAAAAGCTAGTCGTTCAAACTTTTAAAGATTCAAAATTTACTTGTAAAAATTCTGACCCCATATTAATATTCCCTATAAAAAAAGTCCCCCATATAAAAGTCCCTGTTAAAAAATAAGGAGTACTTATATTTAAAATAAATTAGACATTTCAATACATTATCACTGAGCCAACAAAGAATACAAACCAAAAGTTACAAATCAATTCATGTTATTTAACTCATGACCCCTTTAAGTTTAAAGAATTCAAAGTCATAGACTTCAAAAGGAAAAAAAAAGCAAGCGTTGTCGCCTACAATCTTGGCAAAGGGGGGATAAAATGTCGCATCGTGGCTAAACAGTTGGAGCTAAGTCGCTGAGTTCCTACTCCCTAGTGAGCCATCATTCAAAATTCATACCGTGGGAGAGCCACGCTTCGGCATGAATGGGCTGGCTCGACCGGAGTGATACCACGGCCTCACAGAAAACCGGTGTGAAACAGCGCTTACGCTGTTTTTCATCGAGTGAGTGAGGATACCGGAGGCCCATACCCCAATCCAACGCCCCCTATCCCCCTCACCATCCCCTTTCCCCCCAGGCCGCCATAGTGTGGGTCACCATGCTGCATTGTTCTTTTTCGCATTGAGGATGGTGACCACCACTCTTGGATTCTGCTCATGCTTTCCATCAGGNTTCTTTTTCGCATTGAGGATGGTGACCACCACTCTTGGATTCTGCTCATGCTTTCCATCAGGCAAGGCAGAGTCATTTTGGAAGCTTAAATATATATAAAAAAAAAAAAATGTGGTTTGTATTGTGATCACGTTCTCATACTAAACTCGACTAGTAAACATTCTTTTGTGACCACTCAAAATAAATGTATATGAAATAAAAATGAATTTTCGATGGAGTTGCCGATTTAAACTGTCAATGGAAGCTACATTGCAATCTGTTAACTTTACGGACAATAATATAAACTGTCAATATAGACACTAGAAACGATTTCTCTGTAAACGTTTGGAAGGTGAACTCAAAACAAAGAGAGATACGAAATATTAAAAAAGTAAAATAATATTATTGTATAAAATGTAATTAAATCAGCTTCATTGACTAATCAAATCAGATCGAGGTGACTTAGAAAGTTTAATAAAAAGATTGGCGCCAATTGTGTCTTTCAGAGCCTTCACTCATCATAACATATTATAATTATATTCGTAATATACTGTTACATTCTTTTGGTAAACTTACAGAGAAGGTTTAAGGGTCAAGATATTTTTTTTTTTATATTTAAGCTGCCAAAATGACTCTGCCCTGCCTGATGGAAAGCATGAGCAGAATCCAAGAGTGGTGGCCACTATCCTCAATGCGAAAAAGAACAATGCAGCATGGTGACCCGGTTTTCTGTGAGGCCGTGGTATCACTCCGGTCGAGCCGGCCCATTCATGCCGAAGCGTGGCTCTCCCACGGATATAATTAAAACATTAATAACTCCAGGATTTGAATATTCTTTTATTGATGATAGGACATGAATTAACTAGTCTCGACCATATATTTTGTAACGAAGCTGAGCCCCGCGTTATTCGGTCAGAGCTAGTGTAAAAAAGTAACCTAAGTTATTCCTTATATTACCAGCTACTTGCCAGTAAAAGTCCCGTAAAAATCGGTCAACCGTTCCAGATATTAGCCGCAACAAACAGATAGATAGACAAATATTTAAACATCGCTTTTTTGATGTAAATACCATATATACTTTTATATAAGCATTAAGTGTAAAGCTATTAATTTGATATTACAAACAGACATTTACCTGATCCAAGATAGATCTATATATTTAATGTATGTATAGAGTATTAAAAGAACCGTCCCTGATAAACGCCGTTTCGAGAGTTGCCGAGTCACAACCTGATGACACAGCAGCCAAAATGCTACGTTGTTTAAATAACCGAAATGCCAAACGCTACATTCGTAATCTGCCACTTAAATGGCATGTTTCAAGAAGATCATCAATCAGAAGATATTGTGATTATAAATGTTGTGTTCTAATTCAGAATACGACACTATTGTATTTTAAAGCAAGTCAAATAAAGAGGACTAAATACTCTAAAACTATAAGCGAATTAAAAGAAAATAACAAAATAAAAACAACTTCGAGAACAGGACCAATTGAAATGAGATCACGGGTAGCACCAACTTTCAAATGAAAAAAGAAACATCAAAATTGGTCCACCCAGTCGAAAGTTAAGAGGTAACGAACAAAAAAAACAGTCGAACTGAGCATTTTTGAAGTCGATTAAAAAGGAATTCTTTGGTAGTCATGTCTCAAAATTACATTACTTTTAGGACATATCTAGTAAAAAAATCATCGTTTTTTATCGCTACACAAGAACCACAGATCATATAAACAACATATAACTTATTTTTATGATCTGAGACAAGAGCCAATAACCCAGTTCACTTACACTCTTTTCATTTATAATCTGCAATTGATGAAACTTATCCATAAAGCGCAAAGCAAACTGCATCTCGCATAAATTAATAACAAACAGTACTTACGAGTGACTCATCGTGGTGAAAATCAATAGTGGGCATCCCCGCCTCAATCTATACACACTTGTGTACCACTGTGTATTGTGTACTCAACGGCTCTCGCAATGCAGTACGGTTGGGAAAAGAGCCAAAATAGAAAAATGCATTGCAGATCTTAAAAATGAACTAAAATAATAGGTGAAAATGATTGTATTTACGAAGCATGTATCTATTTTCAATTAAATTATTCAACTGAATTCATATTATAACTTCTTTTGTTTCATGCGTGGCTTTCTCTCTTCGGGCAGAACTCTTATCTTACTTATATTCTTTATGAGCTTATTCTGCCGTTTTTAACACTTCTATATATGCTTATAGATTTTGGGAACCCTTTCTTCAGAGAATTGTTAGTTTGATCATGAGCGTTCTACGTGTCATCCACCCCTACACGACATCCGATAACTAAAGTTTAGGTTTCAACTCGTTTTGTATTCGCTATGCAGTAATTCTTCCAACGTGTTCGAATCACCTTAGCACATCTATTTTACAAACAATTGTATATTTTTTTTGCAGTTTACACAGAATATTAAAGTGTTCTGTAAACTTTTCATCTTTACTAATCATTTTAACATAATCCTTATTTAACCGTTTGTCCTACAAAACTACTGCAATTAGTAACTTCTATTACGATTGCTACCACTGCCTTCGGCTCTCAAAGATCCAAACACAGTTTTCTCTAAAACAATATTATCAGAGTTGTAGCACTAACTATAAAATAAAAAACATTATCTAAAACGTTATGTTGTGCTTACGGTACTTATCCCCACACATAATCTCGTCCCCGTATTTCTCTGTCAGCAATTGTCAGCGTGTATTCCAACAAATGTCTTCAATAGACCCCACAATTTTATGACGTGGCCGTCTAAATGACCCCATTTAAGCATTTCATATGAGCCTCGGGGAGGAGGAAAAATACTTACTAAATATCGGTGGTTTGAAAAATCGCTTGGTCAAGGCAATCAGAAGCAGTAATAGAAATCATATTTCTTTCTTTATTTGTAGGTTATTTTTTTAGAGATGTCATTAAATGGGTTATAATACATAAAAGTAACAGGCTGTTTTTTTGAAGTGAAACTTCTTTAGGCACATGAGGGTAAAATTTTTACAAATTTTACGTCACGCAAGTATGCAACGGAAGTGTCGAAAAAGAGAGAGAGAGCGATCGAGACCGATTGAGAGAGAGTAAGACAGGGCGAACGTAGCATGAAGCAACTAGCGATGGAGTGAGAGTAGGGAGCAAGCAAGTGAGAAAGATCGAGAGAAAAAGTGAGATAGAGCGATTATCGTATCACGCACAGTGCCATGGAGCGAGAGGTGGGAGAGAGCTAAGAAGTTTCACTTCTGACATGTGTACTTTGTACGCACGCTCTTTTTTTTTAAACGAGAAACGACGTATGGAACCATGTAGCGTACAATTTGCGAGGCGTCTCCAATATTGGATTGCGATACGCAGATGTGTCAGCGATTTCAAAATATATTGTAAGTTATGTGTTAAGACGATCAGTGTTCTTAACTTAAAACCTAACAAGTTTTGCATATTTCATTAATTTTTACTTGGGTTTTTTATCTCTCTACTGAATTATTAGAGTTAATCTAATACTTGTGTACTTATTACCATTTTTAATCATCACTTTCTGACCGTTATTCCAGAATTCAGTATGAGTGCAATTTTCAACAGCAGAAGGAATTACAACAGAAATCGGAAGTTTTCCTTTACTACCTAGAATTAGTCAGATAATTGTATAGTAGTAAACCAACGTACTATACACAATAAAAAGTAGAAGAATTACTCCATAACAAATGAAAATAACAAACTTGTATAGTACAACATACCATATTAATCTAATTGAATACTGAAAATGGTTATTTATGAAGGTTTTAAAACACATTTCGGTCAAAAACGTAATTACACCGGGATTCCATCGTACCGTATACATCCCGATATTTAATTAATTTATAGAGTACTGGTGGGCACCAGTTAATACAACCGGTAAACGAAATACTTGCTCAGGTATATATTTGTTGTGTGTTTGGCAAGTATATTATTAAGCGTTTACATGTTTGTAAACTGAATTATTTTATTTTAAAAACATTCTGAATTATTAGTTTCAACTTCTCTCGTATTTGTTCATGGAAATCACAGGTACTTCGTACTGTTGACCAGATATTTCGTTTCCCGTGTGTACATTTCATTCTACAGTTACGCGATTGTCGTTTAATTATTACTGCCGCAGCTATACTGGAATAATGCTTTTGCAATGTGTATATTTGCCACGTGTAAATAGTGCGTGTAAATGTACATTTCAGACCAATATTTTTACTTTTTGTAGTCAAAGGGGTCAGATTTCCTGGCAACAGCGAAATCACCTTACTGACAGTGACTCTGACGTGCTCCAATTTTAGTTATATAAAAACTATTCCATTTCTTTTTCTTCATTATTATCTTTGTATATCAATTTTCTGTCAAATTGTGATACTTGGCCTTTGATTCTACTTGGATGGGGCTAAATCTGGCAAAGACTATAACTGGCAAAACAGGTTTAGATCATGCGTCTGCGAGCTAAATCATTCTATCTTGTTTACTTACTACCTAATTGCCATTGTTACACTTCTTTAACAATTATTTTTAGTTAGTATTGGATACAAATCAGTAGACAAAAATAAGTTCTTTAATAATATATTACAAAAGTCAATAAAGTGATTCATTGAAGCTTAAATCGAGGCTGAAGATGACCTCTTCATTGAGAGAAGATCTAAGAAAAAAAATTCACTGACAACAAAACTGTGTCATTAATCCTATATCTATTCATATACGCGGAGTGACGAAGGTCTCCCTCGAACAATGGCTGCTTACACTACATAGATAACTTTAATGGAACCTTTTTGCCAACAACACTGACTTGCACTTCTGATTCTTAAGAAAAATCAATTTGCGATTGAAAATCCGTTCTATTAAAAAACAGGAGCTAAGACTTGTATGCGTGGGTGATTAATTGAGATTACGTCGTATTAATGAAATATAAGTTAAAGGTTTTAGTATAAAACGATTTCTATGACGTAAAGAATTAATAAGAGTTCGATTATTCAGCTCTTAATTCATTCAGCGTCTTTGTTTTGCCAGATTGAGCTTCGTAATAATGGCCCTATGCCATAGCTTGATCAAGCTTGCCAGATCAAAATCGCATAATTACCGAGCTCAATTTATTGAAATTGTCATTAAATGAAAGAAAGAATCTTTGTTTTCTCATATGTAAAAGCCTGCCAAAGTGACTCTACTCTGCTTGATGGAAAGCATGAACCCAACATTGGTGGCCACCATACTCATTTCGAAAGCAGACAATGCAACAATACAGCATGGAGCCCACACTATGGCGACCTGCTGAGTTGCTTCTGCATCATAAGGCCTCCGGTCTCGCACTCACTAACTAAACACGAGAGAACAAATACTGTCATTTAATATTCGTCTTCTGTGAGAGGCTAGTACTGCCCCGAACGAACCGGCGCGTTTGTGCTGAAGTCAGCATGGCTTTACTACCTTGCGAAAGTGCATTTTATGGATGATGCATCACTATAGCTCTTTAGGGTTTGAGTATATTTGATGTCTATATATTTATGAATCAACATGATAATTCTAAGCAACAGTTCCATGTCAGTGGGGTTTACTAGCAGTCATATATTGAATGGGGTGCGCAGTGAGTGAGTTGGTTGTAATTCTACCTGTATCAAGCTTAGGTGTTAGCAATAATTTATTTAGTTTTGTAAAGTTTAGGTAGGTAGCTAGTTAAGTGGCACTTGTAAGTTTATGTCCATATTTTTGAAGTGAAAACTTTTTTAGCGGCGTTGTGTACTTTTGTGATGGGTAAAAATGTTAAACTCGCGTCAGGACAATGATCGACAATTCGTAAGACGAAGGGAAAGTAGACCATAAATTGTCATGTTTGTGTACGATAGCGCAATAAATGAATATTGTATTTTACCACATTAATGATAGTACTTTTACACACTGATCATACAAACATTTGAACCGAACCGGGAATCGAGCCTTAAACCTCAAGCATAGCAGTAGCATACGCTACCACTGCGCCACCGAGGCGTTCACGTTAAATATTTAATAAATAGTTACCTTATCTTCCGCTTCCTCCGCTCTTCCCTCTGCTTCCAGGACCCTCTGCTCGAGCTCCGAGAGCTGAAACAATAAAAAAACATACATTAAAGTTACATACATTAAATAGGTACATGTATGAGTGGTGACGGATTGAGAATATGGAGTAATACAACCCCTTTTCATCCCAAGGGTGTTAAAGGAGCCGACTAAGAGGGCAAACTCTATAGGACAACAGCACCGTGGGAGAGCCACGCTTCGACACGAATGAGTCGGCTCGATCGGAGTATATCACGGTCTCACAGAAAACTGCGCTGTGTTTCAGCGAGTGAGTGAGGATACCGGAGGAACATACCCGAATCCCTCCCCTTATTACCTTCCCATCCCCCAAAGGCCGGCAACGCACTTGTAACGCCTCTGGTGTTGCGGGTGTACATGGGCACCGGTAATTGCTTAACATCAGGCGATATGTCTGCCTGTTTACCACCAATTCCATAAAAAACTGGTAACAAAGGAAAAATTGAAAAACTATTTTGAAACCGACTTAGTCTGGCCAGCATAATACAGTAGGCCAAAAGTTTATTTTTAGAGATATGTCTATGTCCAATAGTGGATTGTTAAAAGTTTTTGATGGTGTTGATTAATTTAGGGAACTTTTGGGACGATTTTAAATAGGTATGTAAGTACCCACCTAAAGATGTTACTTAACTGGATGAGTCTTTACAGCTAAACTTATACTTCAATTTTATTAAAAAAAAAGTCAATTAACAAAAAACGTTAAAAAAATTAAAGCTATTGAAGCACTGGGCGTTAACTCTCACATAAATTCTTGAAAGTTAGCAATGATACTTCTAACGCCATCTATAAGTAAAGCGCATGAAACAGGTTCGTACGCGTCACGGGAAAACTTCGGCAAACTTGAAGCATTTAGGAAAGCTCGTTCACTACGTAATACAACGACCACTTACTAGATGGCGCTGTTGAACTGAAAGTATTTTATTGAACCACGTGGTCTAGGTTCCGAAATATAACTTGTCCACATATCCACCTATTTATCAAGGAGGTTGTAGAAATGGTATTATTGTTATGTAAGAGAGAGTATTCATGCGGTTAGTGGTGCGGGGGTGGCGAAACGGCTCGCAAAAGGGTGTATGCCACTTGCAAAATGTTATGGCAGTGATATATGTTCGTAAGACGCGATTTGGATTGTGTTTGAATGGTTTATTTTACTGCGACTATGAAAAGGACTATCCTTATTGAGAACCCGTACATAAGTATACTATTTAAATTCAGTTGCGACTGTTGTATGAGCATGGATTATTGTTGTCTAAATGGGCAAAATTATTAATTTGTAAGTAGTTAGGACGATGGACCTTAATTATATTTAATGTATTGCTAACAGGCTTCAAAAGAAAATTGAAATGTTGTATGTTTGTTCGTTAGTGGACTGTACACAGTGTTTAAAGTTTTAAGACCTCTGTAATTCTTTTTTATTACAACATAAATGTGATGCCTACTCAATGGATGTCTTTTAAAATACGTGTCGTAAGTGCCTTTACAATGTAATACTATAAATAATATTTATGTCTAAGTTGTAATACTATAAATAATATTTATATCTAAGTTTATCTAAGTTGAAATTACAAACATTACGCTACACCAATAGAAGATCATTACCCTACACCATTACGCTACACCAATAAAATATTTTGCAAAACTGGGAAAAAACTGCAATTTGTTTTTGGTATATAAGATTTTTAAAAATGAATCCTAGTTAGACCGCCCCCAAAACCCAATCTGAACTGAGCCGTTTCTGAGATTGATGACAATATACATCTATATATGTATGTAATAGCTGTCCGGCAAACGTTGCTTTGCTATAAAAAAAATGTGGTGGACTATCAAAGATGTTGTCCGATTCTTAGACCTACCCGATATGCACACAAAATTTCAAGAGAATCAGTCCAGCCGTTTCGGAGGAGTTTAACTTCAAACACCGCGACGCGAGAATTATATACGTATATTAAATATAGATACAAAAATTGATCATTTAAAAGTATTAGATTAGATACCTTTTTTTTACGTGTGGGAACCCCCTCGGGCCTTCACCCCACCGGGGTTTGCGGCGGGGCGGTGTGTCGGAATCGAACCGACTAAAACCACACAGTGTGCCACTCTGCGCCTGAGACGGGAGAGATTCGGGTACCGCTTTCTTACGCCATCCGGGCCATTAGATTAGATACCTAACCTTTAAAGTTATATAATTTATGAAAAGACAAGTATTTAAAAGGACACTTCAAATGTTACCAGCAATAAAAATACGCTAGATATTACCTTGACATTTTACCTGACATGGAAAAATGTACGTCAATACTCATACAATGATGGTAGACGACAGGCAAAGATAATGACGCACTTTCGCTTAGTAAATATGTAAAGGTTAGATATATTTATATTTTGGATGACTATATAAACAGTACCTGGATAACCTGATGATCTTTGCTCGGTATTTTTTTTTTTGGTAACATTTCTAACAAGTAAAATTATTTAAAAAAAAACCCGACTGCGTCATTATCTGTTATCTTTATTAAATTCAGTTTTTTTTAAATAAAACATGAGTAATATATATATATATATATATATATATATATATATATATATATATATATATATATATATATATA
>PKRV01000322.1:2839850-3118382 GCA_003709505.1 Hyphantria cunea
ATATATATATTCGTTATCACCGTTAAAAATTCTTTATTTCGATACCACACTCGATGGATTTTGTTATTTGTTTTTGAGATTACTCTTTGGAGCCAAAAATTCTCAATTTTCTTTTTTAATTTTGATCTATCCAGTTTTACTGTCACGATTAAGACGAATCTATTGTCACAACTCACATTAAAATACGACAAACTTTTTGGCTCTAGGGCGTGCCAAAGAAATATTAATACATACATACGCTCGAAAAACATAACCCTCCTTCATTCGTATTCGGGTAAAAATTAATCCTAGCTAGATCGATTTATCGACCCCGAAACCCCCTGCATACTGAGTTTCATGAAAATTGTTGGAGCCGTTTCCGAGATTCCAATTATATATGTGCCTCCGGTATCCTCATTCACTCAGTGCAACACATCGGAAGCGCTGTTTTACATAGGTTTTTTGTGAGGCAGTGCCATTTGTTATCTGGTGACGAAGTGTGGCCCTCCCACTATAAAATAATTTGTTGCGTTCCTATACTTATACTATATAGTCAATGGATGTTTTCATTTTAGCGATTATATGCCCGAATTGCTTGTTTATGATATAAGATAGTGTATGATATAAGATAAAACTATATATATCTATCTAGCTGGTGTGTACCGTCAGAAGGTGCAGCCGGCTGTTAATTTTTTTTATTTATATATCTACATACATACATATAACGTTGTAAATTGTTGTAATTTTCTCTGCGAAAATAACATAGTATAAACATTGACCTACTTTCGTTTTTCACTAAGAAAATTATCAGCCTAAAGCCTAAGGAATTAACTGAAGAAACAAAACAACGATATATTCCTAGCTTAATAAATAATGGTAGTTTTTTAATCCCCACATGAAGCGTCCCTTTGTTTTGAATATATATGTAAAAAATAGCTAGGCATATGTAAAAAGTTAACGCAAGTAAATAAGTAAAAACCTCGCACGAGGCACACAGATTGAATATTAATTTTGACGTAAAATTTAACTGTTGTAACCGTGGATAGCATAATAAAACAATGTGAACCCTACGTCACGCAATTTGTCTTTAATTATAGGATCGCTCAGGATTGGGGCGGGCCAGCCCGCCTGAATAGTGGTCAAACTCTTTACACTTATTATTATATACTAGCTGTAACATACGATGCTTCACTGTGGTTTTAATGAGAAATTAGGAACAAAGCTAAGCGTAAAATCGATAATGACAATCTTTAAACTAGCCATGTCAAAATTAACCAACTTTTTAACTTTACAAAGATTACACAAATCAATATTACATTTTTGTATTAAGAGTTGGTATCTGCATGACTGAGTTTTGCTCGATATTTCCTTTTCCTAAATTTTATAAAATTGAATCCTAGCTAAATCGATTTATCGCTACTGAAACCTTCTACACACTAAATTTCATTAAATCCGTTTCCAAAATTCAGATTATAAATCTATTATGTAAAATTCTCGTGTCGCGGTGTTTGTTAGCAAACTCCTTAGGAAAGGCTGGACCGATTTTTTATGCATGTCGGGTAGGTCTGAAAATAGGTCAAAATCAATTTTTCATACCCCTAAATGTTAAGGGTGACCCATAATTTCTTTTTTATGAAAAAACGCCGTTTCTCGTGTCCGCTAGTATATACATATAATCTTTAGATTATATGTATATACTAGCGGACAGTTACCTTCTTATCTATCTAAGACCTTTCCGAGATTTATCTCGGAAAGGTCTTAGATAGATAAGAAGGTAACTCAAAAATAGGTTTGGGTATTATTTTATTTTTCCCCTTCACTTTCTATTTTTCATAAATAAGTTTAAATTATTGTAATTTGAGAATCTGCCATTATACCTATACTAACTAATTGAGGCCATTGAAATACCTTTTAATGGGCTTTTAATTTAATAAAATGGATTAATGATGGAGATGATAATAAAATTACTTTCAAAATAATGTTTTTAATCTAATCATAATTCAGGGTCACGTTAAGAGCTTCAATTTCATGAAGTTTACCATAATTAGAGTCTAAAGATTATAGTTTTTTCATAATAATCCCTAGAATATACTTTTATTACTTAAATTGATGTAAAATAAATAAATAAATATTCCGGACATCTAACACACAACGCTATCTAGACCCAAACTAAGCAGAGCTTGTATTATGGGTACTTGACAACTGATATGAATACATACTTTTTTTTGTAAATAAATACATACTATACATAGAAAAAACCCAAACTCCGAAACAAATATTGGCAGATCATACAAACATTTGTTCCGACCCAGGATTCGAACCTGAGAGCTCATGTACAGCAGTCGCGTGCGCTACCACTGTGCCACCGATGCAGTCAAAAATCTAGTACTCGCAGTGTATGAATGTAAAATTTATATATTAGTGTGTATGTATATCCATATTTATTTATACGTGTGGTTGTATAGTTTGTATATGTTTGTGTCAGTTCTATATATTTAATGATGAAAATTATAGCCTCTGATATACCTCACAAAATCCACATCACCCAAATGTTAGCTGATAGAAAATGCCTAGGAAATTAAGTCCGCAGATGGACATATGCGCATAAAGTTTTAAAATAAATAAAATAAAAGCGAGAGAAGAGTTCTTACACACATATATATATAAATAAAAAACAGTATTTCACATTTATAATGTTAGTTATAACTCAAATATTTTCACAACAAATATGTTCTGTTTTGTGATTTCATTTATACGGTAGCCGAGTATTTCCTTTGGAGAGTTAAAAGGTTGGTTCGAATTTGATTTATTGCATGCTTTCGAGGTCTTCCTTTGACTGTCGTGTTCGCAATCTCGTTGCGAACATACTTTTATTTGCCTCTTCGTTACTGTGAAATTTTATTTAAATAAATAAGTAAAGATTACTCGCTTCAGGCAAGGTAGATAGAGTTAACATCATTACGTCTGAAGAGTTGATCGTACTTTTAAGCGTGCCGAAGTTTTAGCAAACCTGTTCATTGAAACTGACTAAATTTTCAAGGCAGATTAAGAGTTTATAGGCGTTTAGTTTTTCAATCTGTACACTATCTAAACAGGCCTTTTAAAATAGTAAGGGTATTATTATTGGCAGTATATGTATTTATTTTTTATGGAATAGGGTGCAAACAAGCAGACGTATCGCCTGATGGTAAGCGATTGCCGCCGCCCATGGACACCCGTAACACCAGAGGCTGAGGGGAAGGGTTGGATTATGGGCCTCCGGTATTCTCACTCACTCGGTGAAACACAGCGCAGGCGCTGTTTCACACCGGTTTTCTGTGAGGCCGTGGTATCACTCCGGTCGAACCGGCCCATGCATGCCGAAGCGTAGCTCTCCCACGTATGTTTTATATTCTACCGTGGCGCCTAAACTACTGAATCGATTTTAATGAACGAATTTAATGACGGGTGGCATAGGCTATCTATGTGAATTTTATTAAAAGTTTTTACGTAATCGGGTTACGGTGTTTTAAACTTTTTCCGGTATTTGTTAAAAGTCAATGTTTTTTTCTGAACTCATAAACATTAGTATCGCTAAACACGCTAGTATACTCGTATTCTACCTTGAATTTTTTTTTTATTTTAAGGGTTCCATACCTCAACAGGAAGAAATGGAACCCTCATAGGATCACTTGCTTGTACGTCTGTCAAGACCTTTTTTCTCAGAAGCGTGGAAGTATCAAACTGAAATATATACCAAATACTCAGGTCTACTGGCGCTTAAAGCTGTGAGAATATCAAACTTCTAAGCCCACGCAATCAAAGGACACAACCGTGTATGCTGCAAATTTTCGATACTCTTTAGGAATCAGAATCTACAGGGTACTTCCCATGAACTCAGAATCTTGAAATTTGGCATGTTTAACGTCTTATCGTTGGAACTCAGAGTCTTGAAATTTGGCACGAAGTAACGTCTTATCGTACAAAATAAGGAAAAAACGCGAAAAGCATACATTTTTAGTTACATCATATTAATTGTTTGAACGAAACCTTCGGTGCGCGAATCTGACTCGCACTTGGCCTATTTTTTTACATAGACACGTATGGTTATTATTATGATCGACAGAAAAGTTAAGATTAGAAATACAAGATAATTCCCAAATGAAAAATGGAATATAAGTTATGATAAATTTAAGAATCAATATTATTGTTATAAGGCTTTAAAAATCCGGATCGAAAATACACAATTGTCTATATAATTTAATGGCGGTCAGAATTAATATCTATTAATATTATAGAACTTTGTGAGTTTGTGATGTTGTAAAATGGCGGGTAGCTGTAGAAAATCACACCATTTGTGTTTGTCATAGGCTATTAACAAAAATAATAATATCGCGGTGTCAGACACACGTGGGGCAAATGTTAATATATAATATTCTTCATAAATCTGTAATTAGTATGTAGGTCATCCGAAGTAATCTGACTATTGAGGTTAGACCTACATAACTGAGAATATGGAATTACATATTGTGATAGAATTACCTACACCTACGAGCGATAATAGTTACCTACATTTAAATTATAAATGAGTGAAACAGAATGAACAAAATAAATAAATATTTCGGACATCTTACGCACAACGCCATTTGGTCTCAAGCTAAGCAGAGCTTGTGTTATGGCTACTAGACAGCTAATATAAATACATTTATACATATTATTTATAGAAAACACCCAAATCCCGATAAAAATATTTGAAGATCATACAAACATTTGGTCCGACCCAGGAATCTGACTCGAGACCACAAACACAGCATTCGCATACGCTACCACTGCGCCATTGAGGCAGTCCATTCTATTTACAATTTTTCAAATAAAATAGTCAAATCGGGATTTTGAGACGTTTTAGTGATAAAAGCGGGCTTCTTTCGCCGAAAGCGGGACAAAGTAATAAAAGTTTCAACGTATCACATTCAATTAGAAATTACGATACATGAGTAAGAGCGATCAAAAAAATGTTTTACAATATTTTTGTTTTTCTGCTACATCATCCCTAAATCGTGATGGAACTAGTGCCATTTCCTATTTGTAATGTAATGGTGGAAAATATTTGTTGCCTGCCAAAATTATTGATACAGCATCATGGCTAACTGAGTTCACTTTGGGCGTCCGGTCAGTAATCCCTAAAAAGCGGAACAAAACCTGTCCCGCTTTTAAACGGAACATTACAATTTTGATTCAAAACGCGGGACGTCCCGCCAAAATCGAAACAGCTGCCAACGCTGTTGCAAGCGGATACCAATTCAACACACTTAAAAACTTAAAACCCAACCCAGCAACCCAGTCCCCAACCCGCACTTGGCCAGCGTGGGGACGTATGGCCTTAACCCTCTCTAGAGAGGAGACCCGAGCCCAGCAGTGAACAAACATAAAATAAAAAGTAAAATAAACAATATCCTTATAATTTGAATTTATAATTATTTCAATTAAAAAACATATTACCTGTAACTGTTCATTTCTATTATTTTCATTAGAATAGAATACACTTTATTGTACAACAGATATAACAGTTTACATAAATATATAGTTTACATAATACATCAATTGAATCACCGTGTACAAATGGCGGCCTTATCGCAAAAAAGCAATTTCTTCCAGGCAACCTTGGAATGGGAAAAAAGAAAAAAGGTAAAAAAAAAACTAATACGAATTCATGGGCAGTTAGGTGCGAAAATAGAAAAAAATGTTAAGGTTAAAAGTGAATTCTATAAAGTGAATGATAAGATAAAAATCATATATCATAATACATGTTAATACCAATAAATAAAACAGTGACATACAAAAAAATAAAATATTTACATTTCTATTGAACAATAAAATAAAAATAAATAAACAACATGACTGGTAATATTAAAATATGTTTAGGCACATAACAGACTATAATGACAGGTAATGATCTTTGACCATGTTTTTAAATACCGGTAAAGATTTGGCACGCCGTATAGTCATCGGCAAAGCATTCCACAATCGGACAGCCTGTACCGTAAAGGACTTATCGTAGAATCTTGTAATATGAGTTGGTACTGCCAGTTCCAGAGATTCAGATGACCTCAGGGATTTCAAATGTGTGTCACTGAGGAAAACAAAGCGTTCCTTTAAGTAAGGTGGAGTAAACGGATGAAATAGAACACCATAAAGTATGGAAAGAATATGAGCATTCCGTCTAAGGCGAATCGGGAGCTACTTAAGCTGATTGCAAAATTCAGAAAAATGATCATATTTGCGCAATCCAAATATAAATCTAATGCAAAAATTTTGAAGGCGCTCAAGTTTGTCGAGTTGCTCCTCTGTGATGTCGAGATAACTGACATCAGCATAGTCGAGTATAGGAAGAAGGAGGGATTGCGCAAGTGCAATTTTAGTAGCTGTTGGGAGGTAATTGCGTAGTCTTCGTAAGGATCCCGCCGATGCAAACAATTTTCGACTAACTTCTCGCAATTGAGGGCCCCAAGTTTAAGTGTTATCAATGTAGACTCCTAAATTTTTAACAGACGTGTTTATTGATAATGGGGTTCCGTTAAATGTAATGTTAGGCAATTGCGTCCAGTCTATTCTCGATACCATCCTGGCACTGCCTACTACAATAAGTTGGGACTTAGATGGATTAACCACAACTCCATACCGCTCACTCCATTTACACACATGCGCCAGATCTTGGTTAATAGTTGAAAATGCTTCAGATAATCTGTGTAGTGGTGCTTGTGTATATATTTGAAAATCATCTGCATAAAGGTGGAAGGAGGAGGCTAATGACTTGGAAATAGAATTAATAAATAAGGTGAAAAGTAAAGGAGATAAAACGCCACCCTGCGGAACCCTAGCAGACGTGTCACACCAAGAAGATAAAGATTCCTCCAGGCGCACACGCTGACTTCGTCCAAACAGGTAACTTTGAAACCAATCAATTACTGTCGGAGATATGTTGATATTATATTATAGATCTGTGTGTCATAAAGTGTCATATTTTTAAGTATTTCCCGAGATTCGGGCACAAACCGTGTCAATACGGCCCTATTCCATCAACCCAATGTTTACGACTTCTAACTACACAAGTATAGCACGTGACTTCGCCCGGGGTCACATATCACCGCTAAATCGACGTAATGGTGCACCGAGCTTACATACGACCATTCCACTTGACCTCCACAACTATGATGTACACTTCAATTCGTTACAATTCCAGGGCTCTGTCTAATTTGGACAATGTGTATTTATAGCTCAATAATATGTCACATTCGGGTCAGAGCCCTGACAAGTTCTCTTGAAGAGTAATGTCAATTTTATTGACGTATGCTTCGTATCAAAGCTTAATGGAGTGTTAATATGAGTTTAGACTTCTGGGTTCGGGCTGATATCTTGTCGAAATGCCGGCAGATAGTCCAATGTTGCAAATAAACGAGCAAGGGTCTGGTACTAATTGATTCTGTTTTGCTGACATACCTACGGACAAAATTTGGTTATTGCTAACACATTTAAAATGTTTCCCCTTTTTATGCATGTTTGATAATATTTTTTTTTTGTAAAATTATTCTCATAATTTAATCAAATAAAATCGTCCAGGAATCATAAGCTTCGTCATAAATGTTGGTTTGTTAACTTTAATTGGACAAAGTGACATTTCTCGTATATGTTTTTGTACTTAGTACTTGATCCATAGTTAGCAATTAAAATAATTTACCGTACAACCAGAAAAGTAACTATGTCTAAAGGATAGAAAAATATTGAATTGCGGGCAAAAACGGAAGCAGAAACTAGTAGTTAAAAGTAATCAAATCTTCTAGGTATGATTCAATTATATTAAAATATGATTAACAGAGTATCTTATAATAAAAAAACTTAAAACTCGTTGACGGCTTGACACTTGTACTAGTTGTAAAAAGAATACATTTGAAAATCGAACCATCATGACTTTAAAGTTTGACCATTTTATATTTAAAAATCGAACATACCATGAACAGCCATAAACAGCACTCATCGAAGCATGGCAACCAAAAATAGGGATCATATTCCCATTTCATACACTACCAAACAAAATATCGGTTCATGTCAGCCAATTTCTTGCTTCAAGGCACCCAAAAGGAAGGCTGTCTACAAACTTACAAGCTTAGACATCAAACAGCCAGTTAGGGTCATTGATGCATCAAATCAAAGTAATGTTTCAGAGGGAATTATGAGACAGAATATTAAGACCTTTGATAATTCTAATTTTGTAAGGAGTTTGCGATAAACTTATATTTGTTGAGGTAAGATTGACTTTGGTAATGCTGAATAGGCATTTTATGTTGGTAGTTAATGAACTGTTAACATTACTAATGTTAAGAGTTTTATGTAATTTTATATTCTCCGAATTGAAGGGTAGTTGACAAACTTTTCGAACAATGGCACAGACACGGATTATTTACAGTTAACGGGGTTTGAGAATATGCTTTCATTTATTATTCCATATGTCTTAAGGGTAAAAATCCTATCTGTTACGCTTATACGGGCTAAACTACTGCACCGATTTTAGTGAAATTTGGCATAGAGATTTGATTTTTGTTGAAGAATATAGGCTATCCTAATTTTTTTATGCATGTGCCTGCCAAAGTGACTACTCTGTCTGATGGAAAGCATGAGCAGTATCCAAGAATGGTGGTCATCATACTCATTGCGATTGCAGACAATGCAGCATGATGACACTCACCGTCGCCTAGTGTTGCTTCTACATCATTGGGTCCCTTCTTACCAGGATAAAAGATGCACGGGGATAAAAGTTATTTATAGAATAAACACTACATTTATCCTTTAACTGACTAGCCCCCACTTTATTTTAATGTTTTTGAATAAATCACCATAATACAAAAATATTTAATGTCGAGAGATTTTTAAAATGCCGTTAATAGATATGGACTCTATTTGAGGAGCTAATTTTAAAGTGCTTATTATATTTTTTTCATTCTACTTCGCTTTTGAAGAACTCTCAAAAGTATCTTTGATTCAAAACATATCGAAATATTGATACAGTATATTTTCTTCATATCGTATCGTTCACTTACTCCCGTCCCGTCCAACTTCATACAGTAAACCCCGCCTGGTCGTGTTCGTATGTAGCAATTTTCTGCATCGCAACACTTAGTGAAGATTTCAACTGTAAATTGAGAAAATTTTTACTGGACTTGAACCTTTGAAGCGGTGCGTCAATACGGAAACGGTAGTATGTTCTTCAGTTGTTAGTAGTTTAGTTATCGGTAAGGAGACCAGTAAAGTCATGCATTAGTAAACTCTACAGGGGGCCAGCACTGCTACTCCTCATCACAGGTTGCTTAGTAGCCTATTTAGGAGTGCAGTTCTCAACCTATCATTTGGTTTACATTTTTAAAATTGTCATCAGTGATAACGAATACAAGTATAACCATTGAGGAGGAACGGGCCACATGTTCCTCTAACACAAAGGGAGGGAGGGAGTTCCTCCAACCAGGCGAGGTGATCATGCCTGGCGGGCCACTGCCCAAAGGTTGATGTTGGGAAGTTGTATTTATGTTAATCGGCGCGAGAACTTCCATTGCGCGATGCAGGATTTGTAGCTTCTTTGTGCATTATGTTACTCCGTAGTTCAGTGTATTTTCGGTGGATGGCGTTGTCATATATTTATATTGACGCTTTATGTGGAAGTCGCCACAACCATATTTATTTATGTCAATAAATTATGTTCTATGTTCTTACACATAACTAATGCTTCAGGATTTTGTTCACCAGTCACAGATAAGTTTCTTATTTATTTCTCTTATGGTTTCACAGTGTCCATCCATCTGTCAGACAAGGTATCCGGACCTTGTTTGTAACTGGTGAAACAGAGCCTCAATATGTTACTAGCATCCATACATGACATTAGTTGATTAAATTAGGGACCTTGGAGTACGGTCGTTTATGTACTTACTCATGAGGATACTCGAAAAATGCAAGTCTAGTCCCAAACTAAGCAGAGCTTGTACTATGGGTACTAGACTAGTTATATTATTACAAATATATACTTTTTTTGCAAAGACATACAAATATACATATTATACATAGAAAACACCCAAACTCCGAAACAAATATTTGCAGATCATACAAACATTTGGTCCGACCCAGGATTCGAACCCGAGATGTCATGGACAGCAGCCGCGTACGCTACCACTGCGCCACCGAGGCATTTATAATATATTATATTAGTATAGATTACATAAAATTACTTGTTGGAAATAAAATGTAGACTAAAAATAAGTTTCCGACCTCGACGTGAAAAAGAAATTAGTAGGGCAGGGTAGTAGGTAGTAGCTTTAAATTTGCATTGTTCATCGCCGGGAGAAGTGTGTCGTCACAGGGAGTCTATGTAGAAAAAAAATGAAAATATGTCCTGTATTATGGTTAGGACGGAAACTTTTCGGACCATCCACGTATAATCTTCTTCTTCTATTTCATTGGAAACTGTCAGGTTACATTAAAAATTAAAATTAGAAACGAGTTTTCTAGTGATGACGGGGAACGCGAAAACAATTGCTTGGACAGAAAACCAAATGAAACCATTTTGTTAAAAGCTTTACATTGTGACGCTAAAGGCACTTAGCAAATACAAATTGTTGCAAGAATGATAAAAACTTAGTAACTTAGGTAGCAACGATTTAGTTTGAACCTTTTAGACAAGTGTCTAAAAGGTCCTGTCATTGTAAACCGAGAATAGAACCTTCAAGAAGCACAAGAAAAAAACTATTTTATAGATGGGTTCCAATTTTTTTAAGGATTAAAGTTTAGAAGTTGCTAGAAATTATCATGTGATCAATGCTTTCTGGACAAACATACAAGGCAGAGACTGAATATTAACGAAAGTCCACAATTGGATTATGTAGAGTTATGTGTAAATGACTTAATATATCTGTGCCAAACGTCTTATATACACATATACATATAGTATGCATTTTTATATATGTATATGAGCCTGCAAAAGTGACTTTGCTCTGCCTGATGGAAATAATGAGCAGAATCCAAAGTAGGAGTCACGATAATTACTGCAAATGCATACAAAGCACCATGGTATCACTATTTGGCCTATTGAGATATTTCTGCATCATTGGGTTTTCAGCCTCGCACTCACCAACGCAACACGATAGCACGAATGTTGTCATTTTATATTGGTCTTCTGTACTCTCTCTCTCTCTCTTGACTCGACCGGGCTGACACTAACCTAGTAGTACCAGCCCGGTCGAGTCGGCCCGTTCGTTCTGAAATCGGAATGGCTCTACTACATACATAAAATCAAACATACAATGTACGCACTGTATTCGCAGAGTCCTATGTCCAGTAATTCACTATTGAAGGATGACAACATCTTCTGAGAAGCTTCAAAACAATCACTTCAAGTAAAAACTAATTGATGTACTTTATACATTTTTTTATACACCTTACTAGCTTTTATCCGCGGCTCTGCCCTCGTTTATCGTTATCGTGGAGAAGAGTAGCCTGTGTGATGTTCAAGTGTTTTTTAAATGTTTATCCAAGGAGCTTAGCCATAATTATGTTTAATTGAAATGGGTGCAGTGGCTTAGCAGTGATAACGTATCAGAGAGAGTTGCCTTCGAACTTCTAATAATTAGTATGGATTTGAAATCGAGTCTTAGATATTTATTTCTCCCTTATAAAGGATAGTAGAAACAAAATATTTCTGCAAATAAATATAATTGTTAAAACTCTATTTTAATCTTTGTTAGGAAGAATGTAGAAACTAGTAATCACCAACGAACAGCTACACGTTTGTTTATCTGCTTTATATATGAAAAATCAGTAAAAATTTTAAATCCATGGTTTAGCGGAAACAAATAATTCCCAAATGATACCCATAATTTACTAAAATTAATACAATCGGGTAAACTTGTTGCACCATCAAAGCGCAATAGACCTGTAATAAAGTAATTATCGCCCGTATAATTAGTGCTGCAGCATTAATCAATCATATTAAAGGCGGTCTCGAAGTAATGACTGGTGACCTGTGGAACAATCGCTAGAAGGATTTAACGAGAATTAGGATCAAATCTTAAACTTTAACATTTATTATGTAACGCTATCAAAACGATACTTTAGTTGCTAGGAGTCTAGTCACTAGTACGCGGAATCCAACTATCCTTTTTCCAAGGCTATGTAACGAATAGAACGCAGGTAGTAAAGATTGGCCGCGACGTCAGCACCGAGATACCTATAACATATGGTGTTTTTTTAAACGATTAACGCCGCCCATGGACACCCCGCAACACCAGAGGTATCACAAGTGTATTGCCGGTCTTTGTGGAGATGAAAAGGGGGGTGGGGGAGGGGTTGGGGTATATGGGCCTCCCGTATCCTAACTCACTCGATGAAACACAGCGCAAGCACTGTTTCACACCGGCTTTCTGTGAGGCCGTGGTATCACAGCGCTCAAGCGGGCCATTAGTGCCCCAAGGAAGTATTCTCGGATCTAGTTTATTCCTCATTTACATTAACTAACTGTGTGATATCAAGGTGCAGTTTATACATACGCCAATGATATAACATTAGTATTCTCATCAGGTCAGATGGCCAGATACGTATGGTCTTGCGCAGAAGGGATTCGAAAAGGTTTGTAAATCACTTAATGATAACTTACTAACGTTAAATGTAAACAAAATCGAAGCGATAGACTTTTATATTCTCAATCCAATCTAATTGGATGGTTCGCTTCTAATAACTGCAACTGGATTTGATGGCTCCTTAGGTGGTTGTATGGAGAAAGAATCTTCCATAAAGAATATCGGCATTAGTATTGATTTTAAATATCGGCATTAGATCTGAGCCTGAACTTTAAAGACCACATCGTGACAAGTAGAACACGTAAACTAATTTACATATTTAAGGAACTTCGACAATCTGCGGATCCCCACATAATGTAAATGGTTTATCAATCAATATGTCAATCTATCTTAAATTACTGTATTACCACATGGGGAGGTTCGGATAAAATAATAAAACTCCTAGAGCGCGCACAGAGAGCAGTACTCAAGGTTTGCTGTTCTAAGCCGCGTCTGTTCCCAACCATGAAGCTTTATAAATATTGTCAAGTGTTAGGCAACTATTTTTGCTTAGCTACAATACTTATACAACACCCATTACGAAAGTGTGTTCGTCGCAATAAACCCATCGTTTCAACATCTCAAATAAATACGTAATTTTGCCGTAAATTCTTCGTTTTCCTGGGACCCTATTTATTACATAATATTATTTGAAAAAAAACAATGATTTTTTTATAACTAAATTCACACCAAAGCCACATAGTTGTAATGGAATAAATAGTTCTTGAAGCAAACATACGAAGAAACCGAGGAATATTGGTGGTCCTGGAGTAGCCGTCCATTTTTGCACTAATATGCTAAACATTATTCATAAACTTGCAGTAATACAATGAATAAGCACACACGCACACATACACAGACACACACACACACACTACACACACACACACACACACACACACGCGCGCATACACACACGCGCGCATACACACATAATTCTTTATACAATTTTTAACATGTTTAACTTAAAGTTTTTAATTTCGTATGTAGTCTCTTTGTTCCTTGTTTTATTCATAGCATTTAATGCCTACCACTGCTATTTTGAAAGTCAATTCGTAAACTAATTAATGTATGTAAAATACATTTTGAGTTCAAATGTTTTATGATGGAAGATTTATAGACCCAATAACTTGTTTGACGATTGTTATGAGTTACAAATGTTATTTTGTTATTCTGCAATACTGAATGATTGTAAATAGTAGTAAAATAGTTTTATGGAGCATTGATGGCTACTTAACGAAGCCAAGCAACCACGCCGTGTCTCATCGGGGTTATTGTTAAATAAATGCGCGCACTGCATACTATCCTACATTCTCGGATGCCACTTGTTTAACACTGCAATTTCAACTGTTATGTAGTAACCACAACATAAAGCATCGTCATCATGTACAATCTTTTTCTACTTTGTGATTCTCAAACTACCGATCCCCCCTTGTTTTTTTTACGTCTGGAATCGAACCGACTAAAACTACACGGTATGCCACTCTGCGCCTGTGATGGGACGGAGTGCGAGACCCACTCTCTTACGACATCCAGACCCCTCCCAGCGCCTGCCCGTACTGAAGAGGGCACCGTCTGCTGGTAAAACTCTCTCAATTTAAGTGCGCGTGTGCCGTGCCGTACGTCGCCTCCTCGCGACTGGCCTGTGAATCTCAATCCCCTATTCTATCAAAGTCGGGATAGCTTTAGATCGTTACGTTACGTTGATATAAGAAGAAAGTAAAGGAGCTTTTGCTAAGTGATTTAGTACAATCAAAAACCTTTGTAACACTAATTTGTAGTCTAATTCACACCCAATCAAACTCATCACTTCTATTCGACCGAATACACATTACATAAATCATGCATCAGTTCTAACCAAAGCACTTATACATCTATTATCTCCAATTTACCTTAAACGTAACATCTTATTTCACCGCAATAAAAGCTCTGTAAACCCGTAAGACGTCCGTCTGCCGCAATGGCCGAGCGATAAATGATCCCGGTGGTGCAACGCGACACGTTCGCGCTCAAATATTAACAAACTACTCGCTTTATAGCGATTCAAATGTACCGTTTATTGCCACTGTTCCGAGATTCTACGAATGATGGCCACTATTTTGATGTATATTTCAGTCGCAGTTAGATTGCCTTACGATATCATTTATTTAGTTAAAATACCGCTCTAGATTATTTTGTTGGACACTTTCATTAACCAATATATTTATTACTATTCATCATTAGAGACCTTTGCGCATACAAATAGGTGATAAATTGTAAGAATACATTTATTGTAATGAATATAAAGAGGCTGGCAGGAGCTGGATGCGAGAGGCCATAGATCGAACTAAGTGGCGTGAAATTGGAGAGGCCTATGTCCAGCAGTGGACTGCGATAGGCTGATGATGATGATGATGATGATGAATATAAAATATCATTTAAGATTTTTGTGATACAAATCAATGCGCTATTTTTAAGCAATATACAGTTTTGTTATGCACTATGATAAAACTAGACGCTATATTGTCTCTTGAACGAGCTGTGTTTTTTTTGTAGACTTAAAAAAATATTTCAATCAATTGCTTTAGTCCCCATATATATGCACATATTCGTATTAATACGAAGATAACGCTTTAGCGCCATTCGTGAACGACGCTGTAAAACCATGCACTTAAACGAAGCTTTATAATACCATTCGGGTTTGGCATCAAAGACACTTTCCGGTATAAAATAGCCAAGTTCGATTAGATATTTCCTCATAAAAACTAGTGCGGTCCGTGGAACTTCCATTAAAGGAAAGTTGCTAAACAAACTTTGCATTTTAAAGTCAATCTAAATCCTGGTGGTTTAAACTTGATAGCAATTGGCTTCTGGCAAGTTGGCAGTTATGTTCTAGTTATAGTGATATTAACAAAGTTAGGTGTTTTACATACTATAATCAGATCGAATGGTTATCTTTTACAAAAATTGCATTTTTTGGAAAAATCGCTTTATTTCGTTGTTTTACTGTCAAAATTTTCTTGTTAACTTTTTATAGTTATACAGCTACCTACTTATCGAATGTTTCATGTGTTTTGATTACATTTAGAGCCAGTTTCATTAGTTAATGATAAAATATCATAAAGTACACTGCCATAACACGCAGTTAAAAGTGTCTGATATAGGTATAAATATATAGATATATGCCTCTATCTAAGACTTGTGGAACCGAAATCTTTACTTTAACATATAACTTCATAAAATTCTATCAAGGACTTTATCGGTTGGTGGTAAAACAATCCTTTATTATTACATAAACTCATATTAAAGGGATTTGTGTAGTTACATTAATAAACAACAACCGAAGTAACAGCCCGAATACAAAGTTTCTCTATTTCTAAAACTAAGTTTTTTCGTCAAATGCTTAACAATTTAAAACCAGTTCTTAGGATTTCCAGAGCTTATTTACTTGCTACTTCTAAAGGCTACAGTTAAAAAGAATATCCAGTTCTGGCATTAAAACAATAGTCTAGGGTGTAAAGTTGTCGAAGAATGTCTCAAAAATATTTTTTTTATTCGACGCGTACTGCGAGGAACTTCCAAGGAGTTTTAAACTTAGCAAACTTCTTTGTGATTAAGTTACAAAAGAAATGGATCTATTTCTTAAGTTGGGACTTCGTGGTGGAATTCCTAGATTTTGGATAACACCTACTGATATTTTTAAAAGAATGATCTGTGAAGATATATTATATCCGTCGGTTTGGTCATAAAACTGAATTTATGGTTTAGGTTTCAAACGAATTCAGAGTTTTAAAGTAAAATAAATGTTCCAAAGTCAAAAATTTAGATGACTTTAGTTTTTACATAGAAAGTTAAGCAGATAATTCATTTGATAATAAATAATAATCCTACTGCATCGAATAGGGCAGTAAGCTTTGTCAGAGTAAGTTTAGCTAGTGTAAGTTCAACTGTAAATTCAAATTCAAGATTATTTATTCCATTAAGACACTTAGTGACATTTATGTACTGTATTGTTAATTAGGTGAACACAGCTAAATCCACTGTCTGCCTGTGTCGATCTTTAATCTCCAGTTTCCAAGAGCCTTATGAGAAGAACACTGGTATTTCCATACTCATGGCCACTCTTTTTAAAAGTTAGATGATTATCTGACTCTGATTGACTGATCTGATTGACTGATTGATTAAATACAATAGATTACATGAAAGGTAAAGAGTGTGCAAACAGTTGCCACTTGATTTTCATTTTATTAAGATGCTCCAAAACTAAACGTACTACAAAAAAAATCACTCAGTGATACCATTGAAGGTTTGAACTTAAATATAGAAATCAAGCTGGCAGGTGCTGGATGCGAGAAGCCATAGATCGAACTAAGTGGCGTGAAATTGGAGAGGCCTATGTCCAGCAGTGGACTGCGATAGGCTGATGATGATGGTGATGATGATAGAAATCATTCAAGGTGTACATCTACTCACATTCAGTTGCAGTTAAAGGAACTAAATTAATAGTATTGGCTAAAGCTTCGTTGACTAAGCCGATAAGTCACCCCAAGCGGTACCCATAGACTATTCATCTGCTGTTACAGGATAGTCCTGAAGCCACCGAGACCCTTGAGCCTCTACAGTTGCGTAGAGATATCGCCTCCTTGGCAGTCCTCTATCGCCTTTACCATGGTGAGTGTTCTGAAGAGTTCTTCCAATTGATCCCCCCTCTCCCTTCCTCTACAGAACAACACGTGCCAGCACTAGAAGTCACCGCTTTAAAGTGGAAGACATACGTTCTCGTACTCATCGCTTCGGTGCTTCCTTCCTGTGCCGAGTGGTCAAAACCTGGAACTCACTACCAGCGCATGTGTTTCCTTCCCACGATGATCCCGGGTCCTTTAAGCGGGGCGTGAAAAAGCATCTCACCAGGCCGCCATAATGTGGGTCACCACGCTGCATTGTTCTTTTTCGCATTGAGGATGGTGACCACCACTCTTGGATTCTGCTCATGCTTTCCATCAGGCAGGGCAGAGTCATTTTGGCAGCTTAAATATAAAAAAAAAAGATATCCTTAACATTTTCTACTGCCAGCTTATAATATAGTATTCTAGCATGTATTAAACTGTCTTAGGTTAAACAAGACACCAGTATAAATCTACAATGTACAGCCACTGACTATTTAATCTGTGTGATATATCTCTTAAGCTACCTCCAATTGCATTTGTCGCTAGCAATTTTCACACGGAAAGTTCTTTCTAAATGAATTACATCCATTTTAAGTTGCACCGAACTCACTGGTGAAAATGAAACTTGCAGTCGTCTGTCGACACATACTATATATAATTAGAGGGAACAAAGCTTCAAATAACCTGCTTTCTGTATTCTCTTGAACGCCGCAATTTTAGTCCTAACTTCGAAAATATCGCATTCCTCTAGTACACGGCAAGCACGAAAATGGGACTCTTGCTAAATAGAATTCGCTTTTTGAATTTGAATTTACAAAGTTGGTACTCCTGAAATACGTTTTGTTACTCCGGATAATTGAAACGTCACGTTTATTTGAATTTGTATTTTTTAGGCGTTTTCTCGTTCGTGTTCATAAATTTTAGGAAGGTCAGCCAAGCGTAAAGAATGTTAGCAGAAATAAACCGTAACTTTTGAAATTGCTACAAACATAAAAAATTCATTGTTCAGTTTATTAAATTATACTATGCGATTTTCAGTAGGTACAAGTGATATTCTTGAATTACACTTATCATAGCTGAGATAATTCCACGAGAAAATATCTCCGAAAGCTCTCTAATAATAGCGTGGTATAAAAAAAGCAAAACCAGTTTTTGCGCTGGTACGGTACTATGTTATAAGCTCCAGAACATTTTTTGTATGCAAAACTTCCAACTACAGCCTTTATGTTACACAATACACAATAGTTAGGTTAGGTTAGCTTGAATCGATTAATACAATGACTTACACCATCCTACAAATATTTAATTAAGCTGTTACTAACAACAAAAGCGTCTAACAAACGAACGAACTTCTAATTTGACTATTACTGTAGCTGACATTCTATTTATGCTAACCGAACTTTCAAAACTTGTATGAAAGCACAACGTGTATCTGACATTACCCGGCTAAGTTCTTGCCGCCTGAGATTATACTAGGCACTATTAACGATGGTGCCTCCGTAACTTGTCAGGGTAAACTTTATAAAATCACTTTAGTTGCGTTTACACCTGTGTAGGGTTAATGATTGTTTGAAGTCTCTGTAGCTTGTGTTAAGGTTGTCTATGGATTGTTATTAAGGTAACGTATTGTATTAGAATTAGCTCATGTTCTATTTTATTCGTTATATACACAAAGTAAGAGAAGGTTCTCAAAAAATATCATCTACAGTCTTTATTTGTGAACTGCTGGACTAAAATTCTCCTGGGAAAGGAGGTTTTGGTGTACTATAATACCTTAATCAGCTAACTCGGGCATCGTGTAACGTTTTCCATCTCATTACAGTATGGTTTTTCTTCGTGGTTTGCAGCCTTGTTCGACTATAACATAAGCTCAATATCTGAGTTCTCGACTTGAAGGGGCTTCAACCACATATTTATCAAAACTAGAAATGTATAATATTGCAGAGATAGATTGGAACAGATTACGCACTAAGTCTGGATGTCGTAAGAATGGTTTCCGGATCCTTTCCATCTCAGGCGCAGAGTGGCACACCGTGTGGTTACAATCGGTCCGATTCCGATACACCACCAGTGGGGGTTTTCACACGTAAAAAAATATAAAGAAAACTATGAAAATGCGAACAAAAATGTAGTCAAATTTTTTTAGCATTTCTGAACCCGATATAAATGTATTAAAAGTTCAACGATTGGCAGCGTATGTTGTTTTTTATTTATTTCACTGTACCATATTATTAAGATTACATAGAAAATGTGTTTACGGAATTGTATATCGTTTACATACATTTACTGGATATGTTTATACACTCATCCCTGACATACATATGTCAGTACACAAGGCCATTGTGAAAATAAAAGATGTATTCCAGTTGTAGGGGAAAACTCGATCGATCGATTCTACATTTCTCGAATATGGTCCATCCGCTTTCTTGCAATTTTTTTTTTGTATTTGAATATACATTTAATTTTATTTGTTTTATGCCTACGTAAAACATACTGTTTTTTAAAACATACAATTGACTTGCCTACTTGCGACTGCTGTGCTGAGGTTTCGTTTTCGATTGACTACACGGTTGGCCTAGTGGTTTCAGTGGTCGCCACGCTACTTCTTACTGCGCCAAGTGTTGTGGGTTCAAATCCTACATGTGACAACATTTTGTGTGATCCATAAATTGTTGTTCTAAGTCTGGGTGTACTTTATGTCCGTTTCATGTATATTTGTAAAGATCCCCGTGACACAAGAATGTATATTCCTAATGCGGGAGTTGTCAAAAAAAAAAGGAAGGAAAAGGAAAGGAAAAAAGGATTCCCAGGTCGGACCGAATATTAGTATGACCTTCAAATATTTGTTTCGGAGTTTGGGTATTTTCTTAGCTGCAAGCTGTGCTTAGTTAAAGGTCAGATGACATAAAACACACATGACACATAAAACACCGAAACTTATACATAGAAAATACCGAAGTATTCTTAATATCTATGTATTATAAAGTTTCGGAGACAGTTCTAAGATTGTTTAAGACATTTAAAAATACCACACAATACTATTAACTATCACAAAAATTTATATTCATAAATGAATTTAAGTCATGAACACTTTTTACCTAACTGCGAAAAACGGAGAAAATGTATATATATTTCTTTGGCACGCCCTAAAGCCTAAACGGCTTGTCGTATGTTTATGTGAGTGATGTCAATAGATTTGTCTTAGTCGTGAAAGTGACACTGGTTACATCAAAATAAATAAAACCAAATTAAGGATTGTTGGAGTAAAACAGTAATCTTAAAAGAAAGAGTTTTCAAAATACATCGAGATGGTATCAAAACAAAGCATTTTAACAGTGGTTACGAATATATATATAACACATTTGTTTTGTATAAGATATTTTCGCAGTCGGGTTTTCTTTTTTTATAATTCATTACTTGTTCTATGATATTTTTATACTCTTGACTGTCGGCACTTGTTGGAAATTGTTAAAGAAAAATGAAATAAAACTCACTTATGTACTTTTATTCATTCAGCTATTATATATATTTTCTTTTTTTTTAATTTGATGGATAAATCTCATAGATTTTTTGAACCATCATTTTAATATTATGGTTTAAGACATTTATTCTACAAATGACTGTCATAAAACTAATAATTTCATATAATTAATGCAGATAATTTATTCGAACATAATAGTAATAATGAATGTAATAGAAAGCTAGCATAAACTATAGCGTAACAGGCGTGTGTCGCCGGAACAGGCAACATCTTTGTGTGATTGATGTTCTGTGGCGCAGACCAACCTGTAGGGCTGTCCAAAATTAATTTAATGATTAATTGAGTAGAATCTTTTGTATTCTAATTTTGCAATACAAAATGATTTATAAATTTTTCTTTATAAATTTTCTTAAATAAGTGGCTCACAGGTTCTTTACAAAACCAAATTAAATGCAGATGAATCTTGCCTGAATACATGTGTAAAATGCCTAGCTATTATCCTCAGGATAGTATTTTTATTTTAATTAAGTAGGATGCATTGATACAAAGAGGCGAATTAAATTATTACCGTTGAAAATATAGCACATGTAACATCCGAGATAAAGGTTTTTGGCGTTAATATTAAACATTGCGTAGTCTGTTGGCAGCTCATTCAGTCGTAAGTTTGTCACTGGAATTGTATTGGCAGGTGAATATTGCTCCATGCGGGTATATCATGAAACTATGACAAATAAACTACTGAAAGTCCTGAATTTTTCTTTGACAAGCATGTTCTATTTAACAACATTGAACGAGGGGTCAAATCACTGTGAGGCTACTAGGATCTAAGTTGATAACTCCACTCGAAAACCACAAAGTTGTTGTTTCCCTTTGACATAAGTTATGTCTTAAAATCATTTCGTTAACGAAGAGTTATATTTTGAAATAATTAATTTCACCGATTAGAAACAATTACCGAGGGCAAGCAACGACAGAACGGTCAGTATCTGGATGGGTGACCGCTGGTGGCGTGTTACCATTGGCATCTCCGTGATTCGGAGGTCACGTTAAGCAATCGATTCCGGTTGTTATCATACGATAACAGTCGTGAAGTTTAGTTGGAGGCCTTCGGACGTCTTAAAAACATCCAACGGCAAGATGGCGTAGCCCCAACGTTGTCTTGCCAGTCCCCAACACGCACTTGGCCAGCGTGGGGACGGGCCTAACCTTCTCCTGAGAGGAGACCTGAGCCCAGTAGTGGGACGTTATGGGTTGTTGATGAATATCACAGAGGGATTTTATACTATAGTTACATTCAGAATCATTTATTTTCTATTGGCTAAGATTAGGAAATATAAAATAAAAACATTTGGTAAAAAATAAAGCAACTTTAATTTAATGACATTTAATTAATGTCACACAAGCCAAATTAAATTTGCGACTGAGGGATTTGCTGACTCGCTTGAAAATAAATAACGCGAAGAGTATCTCTGTTTTTATCAAAAAAACTTAAGATAAAATAAAAATAGCCTATAGATATATTCAACCAAAACCAACATACATAACAACCGAGGTAAACGCACGTCCATATTTCTCTGGAGTGCCACCCCTACGACTCAGCGTTCAACAAAAGCACCAACGGGCTTTTAATAAATTATTCTACGGAGCCCAGTGCAGCTTTCAGAGCGGGTTTGAGCGAATTTAGCCTCGTACCCATTTATTACTTTGCCTTTTCCAGATTCATCCAGCACAACTGATTTTTGACGAAAATTCTTAAGTCGATCGATTTGATGTTTCCGTTCGGGGAATGATTCAACGATTTTGATGATTAGTTATTCAAATTTGGTTCCTTAGATGATCTTTTTAAGATGTCGTTTGCTTTCTTTGAGTTATTTATAATGCTTTGTATCGTTTCAATGACGAAGCTGATTTACTGTAGATAGTTTTCTTTTGAATTAGGGTTTATTTGCAAGATTATTGGCTTAAATAACAAGTACAGGCATGAACTAAGTTCAACTAAGTATTTTTTGGCTTTAAGCTACAAAGTTATATATAACTAACCAATATAAATTTACCTCTTTATACATACACAGACTTATGCTCTGCTCCTCGGACCTCTGGCGCCTTAGTCTCCGTGGAGTCAGCGGTCGAAGGGACCTTTCCACCTCATCAACCAAAAAAAATCAAGGAAAGTACTCGTAGTCCTCAACAAGTTTGAGCGTAGAGTCTCTAATTTTCACTGGAGTGTGTGTAACTTGGAAATTCTTAATTTTTTCGCTTTATTCATGTTCATTTTGAGACTCACTCAGTTCGATGCCCCACTAAGTTAAAGAGTTGATGATTCTTAAGAACTATCAGATAGATTTCATGCGACCTAAAGTAATCTAACCAAATTGATAATTAAGTGACATAAAGCAACAGAAACGCACACTTATTTTGGAAAGATATTCGAGTTTAAAACCGCATAGAAAGAATAGAGAAAATACAAATACTTTATCTGTTATAAATTACATACGGTAGTAAATACTCGATACTAGTATTTATGAAGTGAAAGATTTTCCACATTTCCGATTGCGTTGAAACCAGACGCCACTACCATTTGGACGTCTGGCTTGAAAAATAAAATAAAATAATAAGAGAACGAGTACTATCTACGTGACGGTTGAAATCCATCACAACGTGCGATCGCTGCAATTTGGAAAGGTTTTAAGCTCTTGGTTCAGTTCTGTTATATTTTCTTATAGTTTTTAATGTTAAAATGTATTTGAAGGTATTTCAAAAAGTGACTTAGATGACCTGCTCAGTTGGATTCGTCTAAAAGTAGATAATTCTAAATTATAGTAAGATTTAGGTAATCCATCCACAATAAGTTCAAAAGTAACGCTAAGTGCTTATCAGTCTGTTACGCTTTTGCTAATCGATTTAATCGCTGAATCGATTTAAACGAAATTATCAATTTAGATCCTTCGATTGTCAGGAGGCACAAAAGGTGCTATTTTATCCACGAGAACACGCGGAGACGCATGCTAAAGCTAGTTAACGTATATAATACCAATATAAACCTATTTTCCTTCAGTGTATGATAGGTCACTTAAGTATAAACTACGAATATTTTTTTTATTCTGGACATGTCTATTTTTATGCCAAATAAAGTGTATTTCCAGGGAATGTTATTGCACCACTTTCTTCAAAATAATTTTTGCAGCTGAAGCACATAGAATTCTTATTGAGACTTATGATGACAATGCTTTGTCGGATACGTTATGTAGAGACTGGTTCCGACCGTTCAAAAATAATTATTTTTGAATCACTCGATCAAAACCGATGTCAGACGCTGGCAGAACTTGTAAAAACATTAGAAGTAGATGAGCCAACCGTTTCAAAACGTTTAAAAGTTTTAGGAATGATCCAAGACCAACGGCATTGGGTACCGTATGAATTGAAGACCGAGAGACGTCGAACAGCAGAAGAGAAAATATTTTTTGCACCGCATCGTGAATGGCAACGAAAAGTAGATACAATACGATAATCTAAAGCGTAAAAAACGTGGGGCCAGGCCATGCATCAACATCGTCAGCAAACCCAAATATCCATGGTCCGAAGTATCATCTTTGTATTTGGTGGGATCAGCAGGATGTAATTTATTATGAGTTGCTCAAACCGTATGAGTCTATCACTGGGGATCGCTATTGACTTCAATTAATGCGTTTGAGTCGAGCCTTAAAAGAGAAACGGCCGCTATACAAGCAGAGACACGACAAAGTGATTTTACATTATATACCTAAAAAGCACTTATAATCCGAGTTAAAGAATATCTGTGTTCTTCCCGTGAAAGGTTCTACAAACGATACAGGTAACATGACGGAAACACGCAACAATATTTCCTCGTGAGTGATTAATGGCCCCGTTCATCTCCAACGTAATAAATGTTACGAACAGGTAATACGTCAAATAAAATAGATCTCTTCATAGGTATTGTGTATTTAACTTAAGTTCATATATAACTTGTTTTCATAATATTAAAAGGTCATTAACCTAACAATTTAAAAGAGGTTATGTATTGACAAATATATGATTTCGGCTGGAGTCTTATCACGTGACTTGGGAAGCTATAGGAATCTAAAAGACACTGGAGAGGAAATACGAAATAACACGCTTGTATTGGTGTTGTTTAGAAATTTACCTTTACTTATTATCTTATCTTCGAGCAATTGTTCTTGATCAGAATATTTGCATCTTTCCGCCATCGTTCATCGTGAAAAACCTTTTATCCCCATTACTTGTCTAATTAGCACTTTATCACTAAACTTTACACTAAACTAATCTCTGGCAATCGTTGCATGATATTTTTTCGAATTAAAACTAACTTTGAAAACCACCAGCAAAAAAAAATCTTAAAAACTAATAACGTGTAATGTTCTTTTTCTTACTTCGACGTGTCCAACGAAATGCAACAATCGCTCTCAAGGTGGCTGACTTGTATAAAACTGTTACAAGTCGTTGGCTTTGGCTGTTCGAAATAAAAAACAATTACATTTGATATAATTAGAACATAATTGGTAGTTATTTTGCAGGAAACTGAAAGTTTTCTAAACGTATCAGCATAACTTTCGAGCTGATACATAATTTTCATGCTCTGATGGTCATTCTTGCTGTTTTATAAATGCACTGTTACTTATATTTTTTTATTCGAAAGTAACTTTTGTGTCACGCTTTTGCGGTTAAACCGCTGCACCGATTTGCATGGAGATAATTTGATTCTTGAAGAAGGACATAGGCTACTCTTATCACCACAACCAACATACACGTGTGCGGAGCCGAAGGCAAAAGCTAGTAGTTTTATATTCATAACGCTATTAATCGAAGATGACTGTACCACTTGTAAAAAATGTTTGTTTTTACTAAAAAGTGATTTCGATCAGTTAACTCATATTGCGTTGTACATTTTTATTCAATTGTCAGTACTCTTCCATAGGTTTCCTCCTTCCTTTCCTTAATAATAGGGACTATGCATAAACTTTTTGTCTTAAATATTTTTTTCTAGATTCTTTATTATGTTTACACTATAATTAAAAAATATTTGTGGCGATTATATAAAAATACTAAATAGAAAGTGAAAATTAAGGGCGGGAATTACAAACTTACAAAACGCATGTGAATCGTAATGTGACGTATATGTCGCTTCATCGAAATTATCGGAGTCGAAATTCAAACTGCGTTAATGTTATTTGAGATAATAACTACTCTCAACTATGATTTTTATAGCAATTAAAACTATGAATAAGTATAAAGTAACTGAAACACTGAATAGTAAACAAACACGAAATGACAATGACGTCATGGGGCTGTGTCAAAAGCGTGCGCAAAATGGCGGCGTTTGCATAGCTCAAATTTAGTCAGTGTTTTCAATTTCACTTTGAAAATTAATCTGACTATTTTCAAGCCTATTTATATTTTTTTCTATGTTATAGAGATGTAAATGATCAGATAATGAAATAAAAAATCAAACATGCATATTCCTATTGGAAAAGTTTTGGAATATAATACGCAAATTAATAACGAAATAGTTTGGAAGAATCGAAGTCACTGGTGCTTTCATTTAATAGATAATTATTTAACTATATTAATGAAACGTTTCAGGATTAAGTATAAAACACCTAGGTTCTTAACTACTTATGATTATCTTAACATTCTATGCATATTAATGCCGTAATAATATAACTAAGTTATAGAATAGGTTACTTCTCTATGTTCTCATCAAAATAGTAAATGTAAAGTATGTAAATAAGGACTGTTCCATACATATATTTATTTAGCCTTATGCACAAATACAAGTATCGGCCTATTTAATGGCAAAGATATTTGTTGCCAATCAACCGACGGGGCGATGCAGAAAAAAGATGATGTAGGTGCACTTAGGTGTTAAGTATTAAATTACAAGGATTATTCACATGTAAACTACTTTGACCTTGAATATATAATTTTAATAATACGCATATATACATACATAATTGTAATAATACGCATATATACATACATAATTGTAATAATACGCATATATACATACATACATACAGATATAGACGCATACATTTAAAGCTGTAGATACCAAGTGACGAACTAAGACCTCATCTTGAAATAATAACGTCTTCTGGACATCGTGACCTCGAAAGGTAGTGCCTTCTATAAAAGGATAGACTGCACAATAAAAGAAGAGCCCACAAACCCAGTTCTGAGAGAGAGACAAAGTAGAAAGAGATTGTTAGTAGAAGAAGATTTATTAACACATCATCATCAGCCTATCGCAGTCCAGTGCTGGATATAGGCCTCTCCAATTTATCGACACGCGAAGCAAAAACTTTGTGCCTTTTTCACGAAAATTATGCGACGGAAATTGACATAAGACATACAAGAATTACTCATTTAGAGGTAATGGATAGATTACGAGGAGTAGTAAAAACGATATAACAATAATTTCGACCTCTAGTTAATCTTAGTTATTATATTTAGGTTTGTCCAAATTTTCGAAACACTTATTGCACTCGACTTCACATAAACAACGACCTCCTTTACGTTTTACGTAATACATTACCAGCTTAACTATCATTGCAAAAACAAGAACAATTTAAACGCACTTGAAAATTCTTCTTTAACCACAATTGCCATATATCGCATGTCTCTGGGGGGCAGTGTCCTTAAGAAATACTGATAACTGTAGCTTAATCTTGAAAGTTAAACGATTTAAACGTATACGGGAGAAAGAGGGCTCATGTAGAAGATGTACAACAACGTAATGAAGCTTAAACTTAAGTACAGAGTAGTTTTATTGCAGTCTATTGTTTATAGCTCGTTTAGCAGATGTTTGAAGAAATTCATTACATTTGTTCTATGTCCGGTTATTCATTTATTTTATCTTTGTTGTATACACTTTTAGAAAAACATTACGTTTGTATTTAAATGAAATTAATAAGTATGTATTTAGATACTCTCTTTTAAACTGACTTCAAAAAGCGAGGAGGTTTCTCATATTACTCACATTTTTCACATAAGAAACCAGTGGTTAGGACTCATAAGACAGGAACCTCCGAGCCGGGTTAAGAAGGACTGCCTTTTGCATCAGACCCTTAATCCAGCCTTCTAACGGGAACCTCTTAAGATTTTGGTCTCTTGTTATTATTATTATATTTCTTCTTCCTTCCTTAGTAAAGTGAAATAAATACTCTTTCTTATATTTTATTAAATACACTAATAAATTTGGGTTGTTTATTGGTTCTCAAAGCTGCCAGTAAGAGTAACTGTTGTGTTATATTTTTTAAATCATTAAACACCAAGCTTTTGTTACCTGGTATTTATTATTTAAACATACGCAAACGTTTAGCCTTTTGTTTGTAACACTGGCCGCTTATAAAATACAGGATACCATAAATAAAACGAAAATAACTCACAACCAAAGCCATAGGAACATTTAAAAACAGAATTGAACAAAAAAAGTGGACAAGTATGCGTATAAAATTCTTAATTTGGCGGTAAGAGTAATGTTTTAAATGTACTCCGAAAGGTTTTTGCACTTATTTTAATCTCGTGTACAATGCGAGCTTTAAATACGAGGGTGAAATCTACTAGTGAGCAAATACCGAATTTTAGTACAGAAATTTAGTCGAGCATGAATTTTGCTCGGACGGGGTATGGTGCATGTTATCTTAGCAGTGTATTATAGAGTGGGAAGTGTTGTATGTAGGGAACGTACCAATTTCTGGCACATGTTTTGATTTATATGTGAGAACTGCTTATACATTTTAGGCAACTTTCATGAGGTACCAATGTAGCTTCATAAACTATTCTATAGATTCATGAAGGATCGTATTATCATTTCATTGTTTTGGTTTTATTTTATCTATTTTTATTGAGGCATCCCGCCTCAATAAATATAATAAAATATATTAAATAATAAAAATACGTGTGTATTGGAAAAAAATATAGTTATTGACATTAACACTGTCACAAAGATTTATTACAATATCTTTTTTTCTTAGGATTCTTTCTCTAATTCTTTGATTGCACAAATAAGAACTCTAATACATATTACTAGTACTACTAATGTTATAAATGCGAAAGTTTGTTAGGATGTATAGAAGACTCTTTCACGCAAAAACTGCTGAACGGATTTAGATGAAACTATACCGTAATTTAGCTTATAGATCAGAATGACACATGGACTACTATTTGCCGCGAGCAACAGCAAGTATTAAGTAAATTTTGCTTGAGAGTTCCCAGTACGTTATGTTCGCACAGAAACCCTGTCATTGGTGATAGTTGCCTGTCTGCTGGTTCGCGTCCTATTTGATCAATATGGACTATGCTATGATGGTCTATGATAAGAGCAAATTGTTTTAATTTTGCTTGTTTCGATTTGAACTGCTGATCATTAGAATTTAAATCAAAGCTAGTAGTAAACCAAGATGAACCAAAGAATTCATGTTTAAAAAGATTTTTCTTTGTAAATACGAAGGATAATCTATACCGGATACCTAAGGCACATAAACAAGTGACTAATTTAAAAAGTTTTGTTTTAATAACAAGTTTTTATTACTTGTTTATAAAAAAATAACCATTTCTCTTGTATTTTTTTTCGTATCGTATCGTATTTACAAAGAACAACATTTTTAACCATTCATTCTTCGGTTCCTATTGGTCTTTAACTAGCTTTAATTTACCCATTAATAAATACAATCACCCGTATTATTCAAAAATATATACGCCGCCATTTTGTTACGGCGGCCATTTTGTATTAGTTATATTACCTATTATAATATATATAATTGTATTGTCGTCAGATCTAAGGGTATATTTCACATTTCAACTCAATCGGAAATAGGGAAGTGGATGAAATCTAACTGGCAAGATTTGATTACAGACAAACATCGGGACAAGAGAAAGTAAATAAAAGTTAGTAAAAAAAATTTACTTTTAAAGGGTAGTACATATTGTCTTTATTTCCCTAATCCTATTGTTAAAAGAAATTACTATAATATATTGTATGCAGTATAAAGCCTCAGAATAAACTAATTGCCAAGCCAATTAGTTTAATAAGGTTAATCCCGGCTGCACCGTTGCTTTATTTCTCATTAATGTTTGTTTTTTTGTTCATTACATAGCTCACAGATTTTATTTTACTATTTATTAAAAAGAAATTATTAAAGAAAGCTTTTTCTAGTGTTTGTAAATACTTAAGGTTTAGACGCATTAAACGGAGCTAGCTATTGAAATATACTCGTAATGTAGTGCTTGTTGCATAAATAGATCCACTTGGTACGTTACTAACTCAAACACTACAGTTTTTTTAGTCTGGGCCGAGTTCTTTGCTTTGTTAAGTAAAAAATAAAATAATAATATTTAAGACAACTTTTGAATTAAATATCATAACACCTCAATGTGTCCTAACTTAAGAGAATCACTTTGCAAGACTGTTAGGAGTTGCTGCTTCACTACTAATGAAAAACCAAAAAACTCTCAAATCAATTGGGAACCAAAGTAAATTTACTTTTTATGTAATTATCTATTTACTTATTTATTTTCACTCAGAGTTATTTTATTATTCAGGTGCCTGAGGCCGCAGAACGATCTCCGCGCTCTATAAGCGCAAGACTGGGGGTAACAAGTGAAGCCATCTGTCATCCTAGCAGACGCAGGCCGACACAAGCACTTACTCCGAGCGGAAAAGGAACACCAGTGATTCTACACAGGAGGGGGCCATCTACAAACCTTAGGTGGCCCGAGATACCTCGGGATTCCAGGGATTTCCTTTCAGGTGCACCTGGTTCCTCGGCTTCTAGTATCCGAGACGGTGTGCGGTTTTAGTCGGTCCGAGTCGGACGTTACCACCAGTCGGTGGTATCCGTGGGGATACCCGCACAAAAAAAGCGTCATTTAAATATCTACAAGTGAAAATTTATGCAAGCCCACGATTAGACTTGTTTAAAAACAATTTCAGAAACTGCATACTTTTATAAAAAATTTGCAGGCCATGTATTCCATAATCCTATTAAATATGTAAAATCTGTGCTCCACATATGAAAAAAACCAAAACTGATCAACGCGAACAATCCATCGCAGTGAGTTTTAAAATTCCATTTTTTAATCCAGACACAAATGGGTTTTTAACTAGTCTGCGTGCAAATACCAGACAGTCAGATGTACATATGTATGCGTTTGAACATTTCTGAATGCCATTTTTGTGCCGGACTCATATGGTGGGATTGTGTGACTTTTTTTATTCTCCCCGTTCGCGTACACCGCAGCACAATTTATTCACTGAGACGTATCTCCTACCTCTGCCGGGTTTTTGCCCTAAAGCTGTGTTTAAATAATCGTTTGTCCTCCTTTGTTTTTTGTGTATATCACTGAGCATTTGTCAGAGTTGATCGGGTGTCGTTTTTCAACTGTGTCCGTAGTTTCAGAACTGTCAGATGGGGGATAAAAATATAACGAAAGATCATGTTGGTTTTCAACGTGCTGTAATGTTCTGTACAATAGTGATTTGCGAGTTTTTGTTTTATTTTATATTAAATATATTTAATTTTGTAGGTTGTAGTAAGCTGAATGAAGAGGTAGTTTTGTTACCATGTAGTTTGAAAACCGTAGATTCTTGCGATTATTGCTTTAAATTGTATTCAAGTCAGAAATAAATTTCTATGAATTTTGAGTCTCAAGAACTGGATTTGAAAAAAACGACAAGTAGAGGACGAAAACTATACATCGAAATAGAAATGAATAATATTCTTATTTTTTATTTAACAGCTTAAGTTGGTTACCAGCATAAAAAAATGATATGTCATGATTGCAAAGCCGCTTAAGCTAATGTAGTCACAAGCTTCTAACTTCACTTTATTGTGTGTTACACATACATGATAACTTCAAAGTGGAGTGTTGAATATTTACAAGGGTATACATGAAAGAAAGTGTATGTAGTACCAGGTGCTCGCATCTCACGTAATTTCTTAGTCTATGGATCGTTGGGTTCTATGGTAATCATCTTTATCATAAGTGCATTTAAATTGTGGGTTTCTTTGTGATCTTTTTACATGTAAATCAGTGACACTGGAGTGACACTTCGAACAGTTGGAGGTGTCAAATAAGTATTTAAATTAAGGATTGCACTAACACGATGAAATTTATGTTTTATTAGTTGAAATTTTTTTACTTTTTCACTTTTATTCTTCATGAATTTTTATTATAATATACAGTACATGGCTTTTTAATAATGATAAAAGTTATTTGGTACTTTATCAAACGAGTTGTTTTATATATGTTTCTAAAATGTGTTTCAAAAAATTGGTTCAATAAAAATTCTTGAAAAGTAAAAAAAATGTAAATAAAGGGTGTTTAAACATTTTACGTTTCGACAAACTTCCCTTCTGCCTACAAAATGAATTAGTCGAAAAGTGGGTCAAAGAGAGTCGCTTCGTTGCTGTCAACCACCTGCGTATTTTTTTCATAACGTAATTTTTATCTCAAGTTTGACGCCAACAATCAGTTGTTTTCGACACCATCTTGTTTTTATTTTAGACCCTCTAACAACTTGTACATATTTAAAAATATTTTGTACCTACATTAAGTGAATGTAAATTGTGTTCTTGGATGTTTATGGTTGTATGAAGTTAATTTAATTTTGGTTTTGTAGTTCAGTAAATACATAGTGTAAGTGGGTCGGTCAAATGTCTAGACGAAACGATGGTTGGTGGAGTTTGTGTGCTCGAGAGGAGGCCGTGTTATTAGGCAAACCTAGTGTAGGGCGCAATGTGGCACAGTGGACTGACGATTTGAAGAAGGTGGCTGGCAGCAGATGGATGCGGACTGCCCAAAACCGGGATAGTTGGAGTTTCTTGGGCGATTGGTTGACAATTCACAGAAATATAAAGGTCATTGCACCTGAGCTTATATAACTGCATTGCTACTTAGGGTCCTTCAATATCCCTTTCTCAATAATACGGATATTAGTGATGTATCAAATAGGGGAATAGCGTGTTCGTTGAACTTGAGTTTTGTTATATCAGAATAGAAAAAAACTTATAAAAAACTTGATTTCTGAAATCTATCAAAGACGCAACTAAGTTTAGATTCTATGTATTTTAAATCCCGGTGTAATACATTAAACGCCATCATTATTTATTTCTTCGTAAAAATAATTCATAATACAAAAAGAAAACGAAAGAAGGCGAACTTATTTTATAATCCCCACTTCAAGTTTCAAGAAGCTACGATAATTACTTATAGCGGATTCACGAGAAATTCTGGCGAATATTTAAAAAAAACTAAACTCGGCTAAAGGCGACGTAATCCTCGAAAAGTGCGAACAAGGCAGAGGCGTGGCGTTTACCGTGACAAATGGTCAGTCGGGATGATGGCATTGACAGTAATGGCTCGCGCCTAATGTCACAATGGGTGGTTACGGAACCGTTCGATCGGTTCGTATCCGGTTCTGGTTGTTCTAATATTAAGATATTTTATAGGATTTTTAACTTTGAAACCCAAGACTTGATACGTGGATAAATTACATTTGAAATGGAAATGTTAAAATTTGGTGTAACATTATTATTCGTTAGTTTTATCATACTTGTTAACAAGTTTAGGGCGAAATTTTTGCGTTCATCATATAATCACTGCTTTTGGTTCCTGCTGTCGATATCAAATTACCTGATTTTAAACCAGAGTCAAAAGTACATTTTTCATAACACGAAGTTAATGCCCGTGCCTCGTTGGCGCAGTGATAGCATACGCGGCTGCCATACACGAGTTCTCGAGTTCTATTCCCAAGTGTATGTATGATCTGCAAATATTTGTTTCGGAATTCGGGTGTTTTTTTTAAAAAAGAAACAAGTTTATACGTATTTTATCAGTCAATCTAACTTTCATATTACAAGCTGCGCTCAGTTCGAAGCTAGATGGCGTGATGTGTCAGATATCTGAAAAGTATTTAATAAAATAAAGTGTAGTGCCTATGCTAATTAGGTATATAATTTTGTTCACATCTGTATAACTACTAAAGCCTCGTTCGATTTACGAAAGTTGTTAGCATTTTTCGTGAAAGAATGTAAGAAAATTTTAACTCAAAAACAGTGTAAAATAAACGTTTATTCTTTTTTTTTATATAAGGTTATTGATCCCTGGTAAACTATGTCAGTTATGTAGTACACGTCCTCCTATTTCTTATCAATTTCCAATAGAATTACTCTCAAGTATCTTCCTCCTCGCTGGCCATCGCAAAATAATATCCAATAAATAAAAGAAAGTTATCATCCACTGAACTCAGCAGTTTTCCCCAAGACCCTATAAACAAAACTTTTCCCTTGATAATAATAGCGTTATTAAAGCGCCGCCATTTTTAATTTATCGACAAGAAACTTGAGACAAGTTTGAAAACGTTAGCGTAGCTTACAATAAAGTGCTTAATCATAAATATCCAAGTCAATCTAAGTAAAGAAGGTCACTTTAAAGTATTTTTTCGCTGTAAAGACAAGTACATATTGTAAGCATATTGTAGGCAACCACTTAATCAGTTATTTCTGCCAATGTCAAGTATTAAAGTTTTAAGGCTTTAAGCCTTCGTCCTGATGAAATTAATGATAAAAGTATAAAAAATACTTGAGGTTGAGATGAAACGGGGTCCCCATTTCTCTTTCGAAAAACCAAAAAAAATATAAGAGACCTTACCCGCTCATGGTCACCGGCAACAGGGTAGATAACATCAGGAATATTAAAAATTCTTTACTGTTGTACAATTAGTTCGTCACTGTTTTAAACTACTTGTTTGAGGAATATATTTCAATATTTATTTGATTAAAATTTGTAATAGATTTGAAAAGCTGTAATGTTATATTTTCCGAGATATTTTGTAATATTCGTTTCAATGAAGGAGACGTTGGTATTTATTTACGTTACAGTCATCCACTCTACTCAAGTGACGAAAGAGTGTTATCACTTTTTGTGATGTATTAAATATACGGAGTGTCACTAGTCCTTTTTTTTTCCTCTTGCGGAAATACCCTCGTATTGGGCTCGGACCTACTAAAACTACACGCCGTCTCGGGTACTAGGATTGGGGGAAACAGGTGCACCCTAGCAAGAAAAAAACCTGAAACCCCGACGTACCTCGGGCCACCTACGGTTCGTAGATGGCCACCTATCGTCCGCGCTTCCACCCGAGCCTGCTTGTGCTAGGGTGATATATGGCCTCATCTGTCACCTTCAGGCTTGCGCTTATGGAGGACAGGGATCATTCTGAGATCTCCGGTGCCCGAGTCGTCTGCGGTACCTGACCCTATCCTGGGGATAGCAGACTGGTAGTGTTCTAAACCTCGCTTGGAGTGTCACCACCCTTATCCGTAAGAGGCGATTAATAGTAGGAAAACTTGAAAGAAACATATCAACAGGTCTCGCCAGCGTGGTGTCGTAGGCGGTTCAGTAGAGTTAATGTGTAATGTTTTATTTCAAGAAGCTTTTTTAAAAAAGTTTTTGGTAATATTTAAGAAGTATCGTTATCGAGTAATAAATTTATCGTAAAACAACACTAGAGGTTTCTGAGAATAAAAGATGAGATAAATATTTAACTGAATTGATTTTCTCGGGGCAAGAGTCACCCTCTAGCATGATTGGGTTTATTTTGATGGATCATAACAAAAATATGTTTTTCAAAAAGAGAGTGCTGAGGGGAAGCTTTGGTGTTTTGTCGAGGGATGTTTTAAGTGACTTCAGGTAGAAAGCTGAGGGTAGATAATATGTTATTCGAAAAAAGAATTGTTAATAATAAGGGTATAGATATTATTTGTCAGGCTATAAAAACGCTGCGATATTAGGTGAAGCACTATTTTATTAAACATTCAAAAGATTTGATAACCGTATTATTAAAAAATAATAATAGATAAAAAAGCAATACTTTCTAATAAATGTTATTTAATCAGTCTCCTATTTATTGATCACGTTTCACCATTTCTTTTTCATAAAGTTCCCTCTCTTTTTTATGTTTAAGCTACCATAATGACTCTGCTCTTCCTGATAGAAATCAGGAGATGATTCTAAGAGTGTTGGTCACCATCCTCAATGACCGACACTATGGCGGCTGAGTGAGATGCTTTTTCGAAGGACCCTCTAAAGGACACGCATTTCTCGTCTGCTGTCTTAAAGTTGTAGAATGGTTTAGTTGCTAAGTCAACATAATCAACGGATATGACCATTTGTGTATTCTTTACATACTGCAGATAAAAATTTTGGATACAGAAAATCCGGGTCGTGGTTGTCTGGAAGAGATCGCTGTGCCAACGATGCTGCGATGGTGTGAAGACCACCTATTCTACAAAATCCGATTTTCGGTATCCAAAAATTTTATCTGCATTTGCATATTTTATACCTCATCATTTTTTCTTTTTGTAATTTTGTATGTATACAATAAAGATTTAAATATTAACTAAAATGTGTCCTTTGACGAGTAGAATGTCGCAAGACTAATTAGAACTTGAGTTACACGGGTCAGAATTACACTGCTTTTGATTTTTATTATTTAGTGAAGAATACAATTTACGTTAAATAAATGAGTGGATTCAATAAAAGTATTTAAGTTTGGATAATAATAAATTTCTTTATTGTACACCAGATTAATTGTAAGGTTAACATAAAATTAGATAAGTACAATAGGCGGTCTTAACGCCCGGAGGCAATCAAAGGCCAAGGCAATGACCTTTTTTAAAAAAATAATTATCATCTCAAAATTTCAAACACGAAAGACGTTCTACATTTCCTATAATTTCCGATACTCCATATTGAATAAATCTGACACAATTGGCATACCAATAGTCCTGCCCGCAATACCATAAAGTTTAATTAATCAATAGCAGAACATCAGGGGGTCCCATGCAAATGTACGTGGCAATCGTCCGAAATGCCATACGTACGTATACCGTAAGCTCCAATTAAATCGAACTGATCATAACGTCCGATACGATATGGTTAAGCTGGGATAAATTGTTGATTATTTCGCTGACGAATTTCATATGTTGATTAATTCGGTGACAAATTTCATATATTGTGACAAATTTAGTTGACGTTTAGGCGTTTCTTCCCAGAGTTAGTCTTACAAAATGCCAGTGTCTTCTAGCTGTAAAAATGTTTCCGAAAACTTACTTAATTAAGCCATAAAAAAGAAACACAGGTTATAACCTAGCACGGGATTCAAGGCTTCGGATAGAATGTTCAAACGCTTAAAATTCATTTAGAGAGTCAACAATAATACATATTAAAATTAGACGTATTCTAATTAAAAGCATACAACTCGCTTTATAGTTAGCGATTCAATTTAGGCAATGTTTTCATTATTAGTCTTGTATCAATGCTGACAATCATCACCAGAGTTTCTAGAGAGAACAATACAGTTATTTAAAGGCTTATTTATTGATTCAGGTACACAAACAGTAGTGTATGACATGTACATAGGGTTGTTATTAAAAACTAAACGTAATAATTATACAACTCACTATGTAAAACAAAAAGGTAAAGGCTTTTACCAATTATCATTAAATTCTAATGGTTAGGCAATCAAATCAAATATTATCTCAACTATTAAGTATAAACCAAACCTTTGTTTCCTTTTTGTAACAAAGATGAACATTTAAAACGGTTGGATAGCTTAGAAGAAAGGTAGTTATACTTTATGACACATAAAACGTGGTGGACACGTTAACCTATATTTCTTTCCAAGTTTTAAACGCAACAAATTTAATGGCTTCGTTCCTTTCATACACTCACAAAAGGTTTTAAAAAATAGGTTTTTTTTTCTTCAATCGGGAATAACAAATTATATTACATAATATTTAGGTACATAGACTTACAAAGTGCTCGCATCCTTTTCTAGTCAGAGCATTAGGGTTCCTACACAGAAGGGGGTCATCTGCAAACCGCAGATGGCCCCAGGTACATCGAGGTTCCAAGGATTTCCATTCGAGTGTGGACCGGGGAACCATTCCCAACTTCAAGTACTCGAAACGGTGTGCGGTTTTTAGTCGGTTCGAGTCCGACATAGCCACCAGTTAGTGGCATTCGATGGGAATTCTGTACAAAAAAAATACATAGACTTATTTATATATGAGTTATTTACTATTCCACATAAAATTAATACATGAATGTAACTTTTATTTCCCAATTTTTTTTTGTTTAAAAGAGGTTTTAAGTGTCTGATTTTTTAAAAAGTAATTATAACCATTAAGTGCAAAAAAAGAAATAGTTATTGACGCATATAAAAAACACATTGATAGGATCGTTTTTTGTTTTTTCGAAAGGCAGTCCACATTTTATCTCATCCACATTTTTTATATTTTTTATCATAATATCATATATTTCATCACGACGAAGACTTAAAGACTCGAAGGCTTAAGATTTGAAGACTTTAAACACTTGACATTGGCAGAAATAGCTGATTATCTGGTTGCCATTTTATCCAAAGAATTATGAGAAATATAAACATATCATTCAAGAGCATGTAGATAGTGAATGTGTGAGTAAATATGTTATTGCATAAGTGTGTGTGTGTGTGTGGGAACATATTGAAATTAAACGGTATAGTGTTTCTAGGTGTTTAAGTAGATAGTAAATGCAGTAAAAATCAAGGAAATAAATAATATATTTTTATCGAAGCTTCCTCATTAAATTTTAATCAGTGTAAAGGGGGCTTTATAAGCACGGATTTATACGTAGAACGTGGGTGTGAACATATGAAATAGGATATGCATTTTAATACCGTAGTCTTACATATTTTTAATGCATACGTGTCGCGAAGCCTGGCGGAAAAATAGCGTTTGAGAAAATGGGATATTTTTTTTTAAATTGATCTTTTTGTTGTGTTAGGTTAGGAGTTGTGTTATCTGGTGCCTACGTGTTGTTCGATTTTTATCGTTTGCGGTAAAGGAATTTAGTACTTTAAGTTTTCGTAGTATGAACCATGACGAATGGCCTTAACCCTCTCCTGAGAGGAGACCCGAGCCCAGCAGTGGGACAATATGGGTTGTTGTTTGAACCATCAATGGAAAAATATGTAGGGAAGTCATTTTTAGTGTCTCATTTGTGGGTTTCATTTATTTATTTTTTACATATTTTTGTAGATAGTGAAATATTTCATTCTAATAATAATAATCAGGATTCACAAATATTTTCTTAAAAAAACTTGAGCAAAATTCTTGTTGTATAGCATATTATCATTACAAATATTATAAATTCGAATGTCACTCCGGCTGTTTGTTTGTTACGATTTCACTGAATTCGAATGAAATTTTGCATAGTTATACTTTGATTCTTGAGGAAGGACATGGAATGCCATGTTTTGGAAGAACATGGGCAACTCTTTACCATGATAACCGACATACACGCGGGCGAAATCATGAGCAAACCCTAGTATAGCATGAATTTAAGAAAATAAAATCTAAAAAATACACTACTATAGAATGCACATACAAAAAACCAATACATGTATTCTCTAATTTGTATATTGATATATAAAAAATCTAAGAAAGTAATGACCATAATGTAAAACGGATTTTTTTTATGAGGCATAAGTACAACGTTTCTCGAATACCGCGAACGTTTAAACAAAAACAGGAAATAATTTGATATTATTATATCAAAATATAATTAAGTAATTCATATTCTTAGTACATATGATTATTCTTGTAACATCTGTTACAAGAATAATCATATTAGAATATACGTGTGTAATAAATCGTACGTTGGTTTGACTGCACTTCAAAAGGCTCTTGATTTATGCAAAATGAGGTGAGAATAGTTTCCAAAATCACCAGACGTGCATGGAAAATAAATAAAGAACCATTGTCTTTTAAATCTACTCTAAATAAAAAAAAAAACCATTACCAACTACAGACCCTACTAATTATAAATGCGATACTTTGTTTGGATGTATGTTACTTTCAAAAACTACTGAATGGATATTTGATGAAACAGTAATCTAGCTTATGAATTAGTATAACTCATAAACTACTATTTATCGCGATAACCGACATGCAGGCAGATGGTGCCGCTCTTTTTGTAAACTTTGCAACTTAGTTTGAGCAATAAGCGTGTGCTAGAGTTGTCTGTCAGATTACAGGGAAATTTCAGAATGCACATCGGAGTGCTATAAGGCTGACCCCTTCTTTCTTTTACCTTTTACACTGATCTTCACAAGCATACAATTAGGGGATACAAGAAAAGTATACCTAATATATACTACTAGCTGACTCGCGCAACATCGTCTGTAACTCTTTTCAATCATACTACACTCCTATTAATTTAAGCGTGATGTTGACTATTTTTTTTTTATGGAATCGCGGGCAAATGAGCATACGTATCGACAGATGGTAAGCGATTACCGCCGCCCATGGACAACTGCAACACCAGAGGCGTCACAAGTGCGTTGCCGGCCTTTGGGGGATGGGGAGGAGAATGGGGATGGGAAAAGGGGTTGTGGTATGGGCTTCCGGTATCCTCACTCACTCGATGAATCACAGCGCAAGCGCTATTTCACACCGGTTTTCTGTGAGGCCGTGGTATCACTCCGGTCGAGCCGGCCCATTTATGCCGAAGCGTGGCTCTCCCACAGTTAACTACTTCTACCACACTACTACTACCACAGTTATTGTACCTTAGAGACGTAAATGAATCACTTTTAAAACATCGACACGAGAATTATAATCCTTAATAGGTTAAATATATTGGGCATAATTCACTTTTAAACAAGTTCGAAGATACTTCAGTTCGTCCACATTAAGATAAGCATTGAATGATATGGACGGAATGTAAAAAATAAATAAAATATTGTTCATATAAAAAAGAAATTCCAATTAACTGACAGAATACTGAGAGGTTGAAATCATAAAAAGAAATATAAGTAACTTCTGACCTTACCTCTTTTTTTGTAGTCGATAAAAATACGCATGCAGATATGGAGATAATGTGGTTTTGATAAATATCACTTGTCATGTTTTAAAAACTTTAATAGTCTAAACCTAACTAACCTTGTATATGAGGAATCAGATTTCAGAGACTGAATGACAGAGATAAATCCTATAACAATGTCAACAATACCTTCCAAACTTGATTGTTAAAGACAGACAGAAAAACCTGTGTTGAAAAGTCATAGATACTATTTCAGGGCCAGAGCAGTCCCAAGGTCTCACACCTGTTTGCGAGATACTAAAGTTTAAACTTATTTGGTTTTTAAACTCATTGTGCCAACTCCAAACTAAGTATGGCAAAGGGAAAGATAAAATAGGGTAACGAGCACTTATTAATAACAGACACTAATTAATACCACAATTTTTTTACCATAACTATTATTGTTCTTTAAGAAAATATTTTTATTTTATCATGTATTCTTTAACATGAGGTTTATATGTTTAATGAATCTACTATTGAAGCCCTAAATCTATTTGGGGTGTTGATATTCTATACAGTCATTAATAATAATATTAAAGCTTTTATCATATGAAATGAAAATTATTGAAACTCAAACCTGATTTAGTACCTCCTTCCTGAGCTAAGAACTAATAAAGTTACTAGCTGACCCGGAAAACGTTGTTTTTAAATATATAAAAAATCATGGGTGACTGATAAGGACCCTTATCATTTAGGGGTATGAAAAATAGATGTTGGCCGATTTTCAGACTTACCTGATATATATACAAAATGTCATAAAAGTCGGTCCAGCCGTTTCAAAGGTAACAAACATTGTGACACCAGAATTTTATATATGAGATTATTATCTCGTTTCAAACAACTTTCTTGTCTGTTGTAGGGGCGCAAAGAAGATTATGTATCTATGAATTTTTCATCGCTACTCTGTTGACGCACACATAAACCTTTTATATACATTTACTTTTAAAAAGGGGTTCATAAAGAGGTCCTATTGCGAAATTTTATTTTGTATAACATTAGCGGGTTCTTAGAATAAAGATGGACTGTGTCATAATCAATATTCTTATAGGATAAGTAAAAATATTTCGAAAAACCCAACTGCTTCATTATCCGCCATCTTTATTAAATTCATGTATTTTTTTTTGATTTGTTGTTTTTTAATATATTAATATTGAAAAACAACAAATTAAAAAAATTAAAAACCACTTTCAAGACTAAGACGAATCTATTGACACCACTCACATAATAATACGACAAGCTGTTTAGGCACACGGTGCCAAAGAACTATACATACAAGGTGTGTGATACCAATATTAAAAAAAGTCTTCACGAATTAATTTATATTTTTTTTTCTTCAAAAAATTGAACTGAATTAAGATGACAGACATTGATACGTCGGGTTTTCTTTATTAATTATACTTGTTAGGGTTAATGCCGACTGAGGGAACAGCAGCGACGTATAATTTAAATTCAACCTAAAATTCTTCAGAATACCACTGTTTCTGCTGTATTGTAATATTTTTATTTTTTAGTTTAGTAAATATTTCGGACATCTTACATACAATACTATCTAGCCTCAAGCAGAGCTTGTGTTATGGGTACTAGACAACAGATATATAAATATATATACAGTTCTTTGTTTCATTATACATAAAGAAAACAGCAAAAACATTTAGTCCGGGGAATCAAACCCGAGCCCCCAACCACAGCGGTCGCATACACTAACAGTGCGCCACAGAGGCAGTTATTTTAATTCCAAAAATCAATTTTAATGTAGTCAATTTTGGTCTGCATTAAGTACATAATACATCTAACACATTTAATTGGATAAACATTAATATTATATAAGTCTAATTAAACTTTCGAAGTATAACCCACAAATCAAATAAATTTTAAACCTGAAACAAAAATGGTTACTGTGAGTTACGAATAAGCCACAGCTTGGTAACTATTTTTATTTTAACTTATGCCAGTCAATATGCACGTAATTCTTTCAATGGCATTTGCGCGGTAATAGAACAGAATACTTAGTACTTAACTCGTATTTCTCGACGTACATGAAAATGTAAAAGTATATATACATTTTACCCAATAATAAAAAAAAAACTTGGCAATGAATGACACTCTTGGCACAGATAACGAAAATTCAAGTAATGTGATGTAGACGTTTAGTTTGTACTTTGTTACCCGAATGTGCCAAAAAAAGAGTTTTATTAGACAGCATATAAGTACATGTGCATGTCTCTGCCACGCCCCCTAAAGCTGAACGCTTTGATGGATTTCGACACATAAAATGTCTATTAGACAACCCTTATAAACCATTTCACTCATTAGAGTCGGTAACTATTCATATTCGTATCTTGTTCCTTTTTCAGTTATCATGTGACCTTTTAAGTTTTTTTTGTATTTGCAGGCTTGCCAAAGTGGCTACTCAGCCTGATGAAAATCTTACGTAGATTCCAAGAACGGGGCCACTATGCTTACTACGAATACAGACAAAGCAGTGTGGTGATCCACAATATGGCGGCCTAGGTAGATATCGAAATGGGGTTATGTATTTGTTTATGTTATTGTCTTTTTTTTCGGTGATTATTTACTATATAAAGATAGTAACAATATACAAGAATTATAATGAAATGCATTAACAATAAACATATTTTTTTGTTCTGCGTTAAACGTCTACTTGCTTCTAGTTTCAATTCCCTTAACTATGCAAAAATTACATTCTTAAAATTCAACTCACTTGCACTTTTCTTATTCTTTTTCCTATTTAATGAACGTAAAACTTAATCAAACCTTTTTCGGACTATGACATTTTTAAAGGTTACCTTTATTTAGAATGTATTTTAACAAGTTCCACCAGGAGTCTATCATAAACAACCTCTAATGTCCCACTGCTGGGCTCGGGTCTCCTCTCAGGAGAGGGTTAAGGCCACACGTCCCCACGCTGGCCAAGTGCGGGTTGGGGACTTGCCAAGTCTATAATTGAGAGTAAAAAATATATAAAAATAAAATAAAAAATTGTTTAAAATTCAAAGAAATATGACAAGATCTTGAAAAAATTCCTCCTGCATAAATTCATAAGTGGAGTCACACACGCGATATGAAAGATTTTACTCGTTTTACCCACTTTACTGCATTTTTTACTATCGCCCGTTTATTATAAACTTTATGGCATAAAGCATAAAATAATGGCGTATTTTTATAACCAGGTGCATTAAAACACCTTTTATGTCGGTGATAACGCCAGTATTGAACATTTGGCACAGGTTTTACATTAGCGCACGGATTAAACGGTTAGATCGGCATTCACTTGTAATTCTAATGATTTCGTTAAGTGCGTTCGTGTGCGCTAGACTTTATAGTTTGTTGTGGTTGTAAAACTTCGGTTTTATGTGGGTACACGTAATTCTTATCGTTATTAGCTAATTTTAGATTGAATTTTTAAATACGTTCTTTTAAATAAACTAGTAGTAGTAGTATTACATAGCTAAAGAAAAAAAATATTTGCAAAAATTTAAATATACATATACTATGTCAGTACTACACTTATTAATAGTACTTGTTTGTAATTGTGTCTTTATATATAACAACCATTATATTATCAGCTATCTTAAGTGAAATTCGGCCAGCCATTCCAAAGATCTATTTAAAGATTTGTTCTATGGGCAAAATGGGAAAACAAGAGAGAACAAACAAACAGACAAACACACATACGTTCTAGAAATAGATTTTTTTATGTAAGTAAATTTCATATACCTTTACTGAAAAGCAGTTGATTTAAAATTACAAACATACTATAATTTTACGTATTTATATTGTATAGATAATAAAAACTACCTTTCTCGGAAATATAACGCTTTAAAAATAATTATCCTTTAAGCTTAACCACAGTGCACTGCAGCTATGTTTTGAAAGTGTAGCTCATAAAATAATATATATTTTAATAGTCCTGAGCTTCATACTTTCCATTGCTTTTTTTCATCACGGTTCCTTTTGCCAACGACAAGAAGACTGTTTATTTTTCGAGGAGACAAATCATTACTTTATACGCAACATTGTAAATACACCTGTGAAGAGTTATTAAGAAAATTTGTATAATATAATGTTCCACATTCTTGAAGTTTGGATAAGCAGTAGCTCTTCCTAAGTTCGTACCTTTGAGAGCGATTGATAAATAAACTATGTCCTATATAATCTCTTTAGGAATACTCCGATATTCGATTTAAGTTTTTATTTTAACTACAATCCATACCATCTACTCACTATCTGCAATAAGTTTTAAACTATGCGGGATTCAGGTAGGTAAATTATTATTAAAGGCTGTTGGTAATAACGATAATGACCCAGGATCGAAAGCTGCCTAATCTTGTTAGTGATTAGAGCAATCTAAAATAACGATCAACTTGTTTACTAACCACAGCGTGAACCGATTCTTTTTTCACCACATATTTACAAATAATTATCTACGTTAGGCGATATTATAAAATGATTACAAGAACATAAACGGCGAAATAAAATCCCAAATCCCAAAAAGCCCAAAGATCCAACTTCCCCAATAAATAAACCGGAGCCTATTGCTGATTCAGAGCACACACGGGTACCACTTGAAAATTTTCACCTATTTTCAACAAAATAGATTTTCAGTGGAGCTCTGAAGACAAACAATGTTAGCTAGTTTCAGGTGTTTGGGGATTTAGTTTTAAACGAATATTAGTATCGATACTTCTTTCAACTATTATATAAGTACTTTAATCGAATCTGATCACTTTGGTCGTTTAGTAAGTGAAAACATTTTTGTTGTTAATACAATCTTTTAATTTTAGCTGTTCATCTGTTTTAAATAATTGTGTACTAGATACTTTATATTTCATTACTTGTAGAGTATCAGCGTTAGTTATAAAGTCACCTACTTACGATTAGTGGGAACAAACGTTTAATGTTATTTTTTTTTGAGATTTTCTCCTATCTATCTCCTATCGTTAGAGATGGTGGTTAGACCTTTTCTTGAAGATATAAAGTATAGAATACAAAGCACAAATATTGGCAGGCGACAATTTAGTCCACAGATTTATCGATAATAATGTAATGACTCTATTGCCATATTTAAACTTATTATGAGCTCGGTTTCAAATTTAAACTCAAATGTGGGTTTTAAGGCGTTCAGATAAGGTTGACTATTTGAAACTTTTTTACAGAAGTAAATAACTGTCCAGTCTTTAACAGACTTCATAACCTACAGATTATTTATACAAGGCAAAAATAGTGCCAATAGTTACAACAGTATAAGAACAGCTTCGTTCCGCTCGTGTCACGAATCTTACATGCGACGCCCTAGAGAGTTACAATCTAGATTCTCTTAGACGCTGTAGTAATATTTAATAGCATAGTAATGAAACGGACTAATGTGTGGTGCTCTTAGTGGAACGAGCACGATATCTTGTCGTCTCCTAACTACTGAGTAGACAAACTTAGACATGTTAGGTTAAAAGGAGTGTAATAAGCACATTCGTCTTAATTCTTTAACCTGCTTGATATGCTAATTAATTTACAGGGAATAAATTGTTTTCAGTGAACTAATTTGAAGTACAAACAAGGATATATACGGCTCAAATAATAGTGTAATAGCGCTCTTAATTGAGTTCAGATGTGTGTGTGAATTTCGAAGGCTTATTAAATTTACAATTGAAGTAGAAAAGGGTATTAATAAAAAATGGAGACACCAATTCCATTTATTTTTTCACTTAATTTTATATGACATATTGCGGCACCATTTTTTCAATTCCACTGAAAGTATTTGGTACCTTATCACAGTACGTATTATATTTTTTCACACTACATAATCACCTACTCCCCAAACCCCAATTCCCATCAACGCTAATGGATCCTTTCATTGCGAATCCTCTAAAAATCTAAAACCCTCGTTTTCCTCTTATAAAGAAAAAATAATCCCATGAAAAGCTTCAGGAAATGACGTCAGAGAGACTAATACAGACACTCGAGTGAACGTGTGTGAGACATAATTTAATAATAAGACTATACTTTAGCTCTTTCAAGGAAAAATCGACTTTAAAGTGTCCTTAATTAAATAACGGAATGGAGTGATAATGTCATTAGGGTTGGCGCACATCGCATTAGTGAGTGCAATACATGTATTTTAGAGTTGGGATATTGAAAGTGTAGTTGTATCGTCTGTAACTAATGATTTAATCCATAATTATAATATAGTACTCAATAAAAATATCTTATCTCCTTACCAACATTTTTGCCAATCAAATATCCATGCTGATCGTACCTGCAATTAAGTAAAATTTTATTAATACACTTAGTCTGGCCGTAAATATTGTTATAATTAAAAAAAAAACAAAATATTACTTTAGAATTTGGAATCTGTTACTTTTATACTATTGTTTATTGTGTTTTCCAATATATTGCACAATATGTTGTAATATTAAGTGGCGTGATAAAGAGAACCGAATCTCTGTGATTCCATTCCATTAAGTAAGTATAAGCCAAACAAATTTTTTAAATATTATATGCTTGGTATTAGTCAAATGTTTGTGTACCGGGCTATTGATAGGTACAATAAAATCTCCTCTGTTAGTGACAGAGAAAGATCTGGCCGTCCACGAAATGTTTGTACGAAATAGACGATCAAAGCAGTAAGGGAAATAATTCGAGGAAATCTAGAACCATGTCGCGTATTTTAAAAGATCATTATCGTTTCTTGGCCATTTCTTAACTCATAATTTAAAAAAGACTAGGGTGGTAAAGTTAAAACAATAACACAAGCGGTATGCAAAGAGAGGTCACAGAAAAAAAACGGATGAGACTTTTACAATAGAGCAATACGTGAACAAAAGCAATGACCGTATTTATGCTGAAAGCTCCTATTCGTGGAAGAGTCACGCTTGCACGCTGCAATAACGGATCAGCTCGACCGGTGTGATACCAGGGCCGCACAGAAAATCGGTGTAAAGCAGCATTTGCGTTGTGTTTCACCGAGTGAGTGAGGATACCAAAAGTCCATATCCCAACCCTTCCTCCTCATCGTCCAAAGGTCAGCAACGCACTTGTGACGCCTCTGGTGTTGCGGATACCACTTCCAAGACCACAGACCACTTCGAATAAACTTTATATATTTTTAATGGTTTTATATTAATGTATTAAACACACTATAACAGTAAAAAATATAACGTACATTAATAAAAAAATGTATTACTTTTTAATATTATTTATGGCAAGACTAGGACGGTTTAATTCTCATCCAGGACAAATAATGTCGGATTGTGTGATGTACTCTATCATTTGTTCTGTGTCAAGGTGTAACTTGTCATAAATTTGTTTACAAACAGTTAGCAACGATAGTTGAGAATGCTCTTATTTGGAATCAAACTGTCGTTAGTAAGATGTATTGCAGTAAATAATGGTAAATAAATATAGCAATCCGTTAAAAATCTTTGGATTGGCAACCCCATAATTGAATGTGCTCTGATTGGCTAGTTCATATTACGTTTGATAACGCCGTATCCGGTCGCGTCACGTGTCCAATTTCCGTTTCAATATCCTACGGCAGTTTCATTTGAAATGCGTCAACCGAACGGATCGGACGTCTTATTTAAATGTAATTTATTAACAAAATGTTATGGTTTTCGTTACATATTATAGGAACCTTTGTAGGCAGTGTAGCAAAATTAAATTGGAATCATTATGTTAGTACACAGCGTATATCAAACAAGAGTTTGTTATTTGAAGATACCTAGAATGAATCACAGTAATATATGGTGATCAGAAAATTAGAACCTGAGAAAAGCCAGAAGCAAAAACTTTCTAATACGAAAATGGGGCAGGTTGTCAAAAATATTTGTAAATATTTAGCATACAAACCGCGGGTCTCTGTTTTATAACAATAGTTGAATTGTTTGTTGAGGCGAAGCCATTAATAAAAAATAGACTAAGTTACTCCTTATATTATCAGATCCACCGGTCAACGTTCCATCAAATTCGATCCATCCTTCCCAGAGATTAGCCGTAGGATTAAATAGAGAAAAAGACACATTTTATAAATTGTTTCTTTGACGTAAGTACCGTATATAGTCTTATATACATTTATTTAAAAACACATTTGTTAATTTAAAATAACAAAAAGTTATTTTAACTTTATTAATTCGTACATATTAAACAAAAAATACGTATTATATATAAACCAGCAAATTGTACCATAAGGTACTTACTATACCTAAAGTATTTTAAGAAAGAATAGTTCTGCCTAAACATTAAAACAATTAAGATTTTTAGTCTTACATAATTAATTATTCAGTAAAGCACAGGATTTATGTTAATATAATTAGTCAGATTAGGAATTCTCTACTGCTCAGAGGAAAATAAATATTCTGTTAAACTTTTTTATGTACAAACTAATAGTTAAGGCTGGTCGAGTGGATGATTGTAATAAAAAATAATTAAAATGATAAAAAGAAGCACGTAAAGTTGAGGGCATGATTTGTGTAGCGAGTGCATACGGTGTTATAGACTACAGGTCTGTGTCGAAAATTGATGGGTCATGTGAACCACCAGAAGACCTTTTTAGAATGATACAGGGGTATAAAACAATAACATTCAGCACTATGCCGTCACTTGTAAGATGTCCAACTGAGTACAGTTGAAAATGAGGCTATTTTTATACGGCATCGGTTTCATACTGCCTCGGTGGCGCAGTGGTAGCGTACGCGACTGCTGTCCATGAGGATTTTTTTTTTTTTTTATATTTAAGCTGCCAAAATGACTCTGCCTGCCTGATGGAAAGCATGAGCAGAATCCAAGAGTGGTGGTCACCATCCTCAATGCGTAAAAGAACAATGCAGCATGGTGACCCACACAATGGCGGCCTGGCGGGAAGGGGGATGGTGAGGGTGGGCCTCCGGTATCCTCACTCACTCGATGAAACACAGCGTAAGCGCTGCTTCACACCGGTTTTCTGTGAGGCCGTGGTATCACTCCGGTCGAGCCGGCCCATTCATGCCGAAGCGTGGCTCTCCCACGGTAATATTCTCCTTCTTCGAATCCTGGGTCGGACCAAATGTTTGTATGATCTGCAAATATTTGTTTCGGAGTTTGGGTGTTTTCTATGTATAATATGTATGTATTTACAAAAAAAAAAGTATTTATGTATTCATATCAGTTGTCCAGTACCCATAATACGAGGTCTGCTTAGTTGGGGACAATATTTATTATTTATTATACAAATTCAATACCTCTTCTAAAACATTATTTCGCAAAATTGAAGGCAAACGCGAGTACTTAAATAAAATTATGTTAGAACTTATTACACTTGCTTTGAACAAGAAATTTGAAAGGTTCTCGTAGCCATTTTCAATGAATCCGTACAGATTTAATTAACATTTATTGATAGCTATCGGACCTTTTCATTACTTTTTAATCAATTACCTTTATTAAGTACTATTTGAAATCATTATTGACTGCCTCGGTGGCGCAGCGATAGCGTATGCGACTGCTGTTCTTGAGGTCTCGGGTTCGATTCCCGGGTCGGATCAAATGTTTGTATGATCTAAAAATGTTTGTTTTCGAGTTTATGTGTTTTCTATGTATGATAGGTATGTATTTACAAAAAAAAGTATGTATGCATTCATATCAGTTGTCTAGTACCCATAATACAAGCTCTGCTTAGTTTGGGACTAGATGGCGTTGTGTGTTAGATGTTCGAAAAAATATTTATTTATTTATTATTTGCGGTAATAAAATATCGATAGAGTACAATAATTTATAGTTAAATTGGGTTTTCCTCTGGTAGAACTATTTTTTATTTTTATTTATTTATTTAAATCTTTATGCACAAAATTGGCAAAGGCGGACTTAATGCCGTAGGCATTTTCTGCCAGTCGACCTTAGGGCGATGCAGAGTTAGCCATGGTAGATGCACAGAAGTAACTGTAATTTAAAAAGGAAATATATATAAATATACAATAAGTAATATTAATATAATAAATAAGCGTTAAAATACATATTTTTACAATTATACATATATAAATATACATAATATAAAATTTAGAATGGGAGAATATAAAATTAAAGTGAATCTGACAATGTGTTTAGAAAATGTTGCCGCAAAAGATATTTGAAAATTTGCCGTGTTTTTGCCATTCTAATCCCGAGAGGGAGCGCGTTATTGCTGATAACTATTACTGACTGTAGAAGCTATGAAGCTTTGACGAAGAATTTAGGTTTTTGAAGGTTTATCTTTTAACTAAATAAACATTAATAATAATTTGAATGTTTGTATCTATCTATAACAAAACATCGGAGGAATTGTGTGTTTACTTACCAAATATAATATTTAAAAAAAACCTAGCTCCGTGAAAACCGTATAGACCTATTTTAGCAGATCTTTTTTAAAGAATATAAGATATTTAAGAAAATATATCTATATAATATGTATGGCAATTAGAGCAATTAACTTGATCACGTAATAGGTATTAAGTATTATCTAACTAGATCTTATGTGGCTTCTGTTTGTATTATATAATCGCTTTAATTCCCGTATGTTTACATATTTATAGGTATATAATGGGATACATCATCTACCTAAATCGTCCTAAGTGGTACAGTTGAATAAAATCAAGCACAACGGCTTCTTACCGTCTTTGAGCGTTTAAATGTCAAGTAAATTAAACTGAATTGCTTTAAACCTATTTCCCACGCTAGCTTTTGAATCTACGTCTACTTAAGGTTGTATAAACCTGATTGTGTTCGCCATATTTTACTTTGGCAATAGTTAGGCTTATTTTACTTGGAAACATTGGGTTTCCGTAGTTCAATACTACTGAATTTAAAAAATAATAGTAATATAGAACAAAATAGAATAAACTTTATTATAGACTACAGTTACATATAGGAGCTTAACCTATAAAGACCATGCACAAATTAGCGATCTTATTGCTAAAATATTGATTAGAGAGCTTTGGGCGAAGCTTATCATATAGCTTAGCATATCTATCTAAATAAAATCTGGTGACTTTGACACTGTATTACGAATAACCTGAGACATCATTAGAGGTAAATAGCTAAGAGTCTGTAATACGTTCACATTAAACAAGTCTCACTTCTCACATGAGTGCAGGACTTTTAGTATCTATGGTTCATTCATGGAGATTATTCTCTTCAAAAAATATGGGAGCTAAAACCTAACAACAATTAAATAAAAATAAAATGAAGACTAAGTGCCTGTTTAGTGAGATTATACAAATAAAAATTGCCAGAATAATATTTTAGATAAGTGTGGAAAAAATATTCTAGAATTGTCGGTGAAGATGTATGATTCTAGCTCTTCAAAGACATGTCATAAATATCAACGAGAGTTCTCGAGAACATTACGATTTTTATGTCATGAAAGTTTTATCAAAATACTTAGACATCCTTTGTGGGTTTACAAAGGGTGGCTTTATTTTTATGTATGTCTATTCTTCTTACAACTATTAAAATCAATGGAGTGAAGTTCGATAAATGTATCCTTTTAAATATTTATAAGGAGTTTTTACATATTTTTGCAACTTGTCCTTCCCATAACTTTTTCAGAAAATAATTCTACCCCTAAAAATGTATGCGTGAGGTCAAAACGTGATTCTGGAAGTGGTTTTTCGTATGTAAGGAAAGATTTTTGTAAGTTATGTAGATTGATTAATATCCTGTACTCGATGCTTGGGTAGTGAAAGATTTCTATACGTAAGTTGCCGTACAAAAACATTGATGGTTTTGTAGAAATGACCAAGAAAGTTTCCGAAAGTAAAACAGTTATTTTAGTCAGTCTATTGGCTTTGCCTTAAAAAGCCTATTTCAATCAGTGGACATTTCATTGAGTAAGTATATATTCTAATAATAAGTTTCAGGTGTTTTCAGTTAGGGTATCGGGTAGTCGGGTAAAAATACCCGACTACGGCAAGTTTCGGCAGTCTATAAATAAATTAATTAAGTAGAGCTTGTATTGTGGGTACTCGACAACTGATATTAATTGTATGTAATATTTTAAATACATTCATTTATTACATAGAAAATAGCCTAACTTTTAAACAAATATTTGCAGATCATACAAACGTTTGGTCCTACCTTAGAATCGAATCCGAGACCTCATGTACAGCAGTCGCGTACGCCACCACTGCGCCAACGCGGCAGTATATATATGTATGTTCTACCGTAGCACCTAAGCTACTAAACCGATTTTTAACGAACACGAGGTGTCCACAGATTGGTAAAATAATAGGCCGAGTGACATAGGCTATACAAATTTAATCAATAATTTTTACGCAGTCCGGCATAGTTTTTTAAACTTTTCCTTATTTACTTTAACTAGGTTACTCAAAGAATAATTGTTTTTAAAAGATGATTTTTAATAAGCTTTGTATTTTCAAATTTAATCATCTATTTTGATAGGAAACCATCATAAACTTTGTTGAAGCCTCCTTATTCGTAGGGTGTCGATAAATTAATTGAATTTCCCTCGACCAAAGTTTGTTATTAAGCTGAAGTTTCATAACTTGAACGTAAGTCAAGAAATCTTTTGAATTGAAAATAATTGATTTGTATTGTTGTTCAGTTTGAAATTTCGTTCGTTTCGTTCGTTCACTGAGAAGAACTAATGAGCCATGAGGCAATCGCTTTTGGATGAATTTTCATTATGAATATTTTAAGTTAGGAACTTGTTGAACATCAGATCAAAGGAGGAATAAATATAAATAAACAGCTGTATGAGTATTTCCGACATAATTAACATAAAACATTACTTTTATTTAAAAGTATCTGATTAATACGTTGAATTTTATTATTTTATCCCGTGTTAGGAAATTCAAGCAATTTCATACATCGGTGCTAGCAATTTTTTATATGATAGAATTCCTATTTCAATAACGATCTGATATACACCTAACTACGGACGAAAAAGGTACTGCCAATCCTGCATCGCGATGTAGAAGTTCTCGTGCGGATTGACATATACTCAACATTAACCGTTAGGCAGTGGAGAAGAACTCTTTGGACAAATAACGAAGAGTTTTTACCGTCAAGTATGAGGAAAATGATTCACAACTTTTCTTTTGACAAGCCTGTTTACTAGACTAGGGCGAAGATAAAAGAAAAGGTAATAGTTTTGGCAGTCTATGTATGTTTGTATGTTCTACTGTGGCGCCTAAACTACTAAACCAATTTTCATCAATGTGGTGTCAATAGGTTCGTAATAATGGCCGGGCGACATTGGCTTAAAAAGTTTATTTTCGTGTTTCCGTTTTTTTATGTTTTCTCTGTGAAAATATATCAGGGATCGAAATCGGTATAGGTACTGGTGCAAAACCATTAAGCTTGCCAATTAATTTGCCAATCGCATGATATCGCTTATATAGCTGGTTAAATGCTTATTGTTGCAGTTTATGGGTCATTTAACTAATATTGGCAGTGATTAGCTATGGTTAAAGGTCTTTGTCAAATGTATATAGCTTCATATAAACGTTTACTGGGATCATTCGTAAGTTGATTATTATCTGCATTGAAGAATTATTTATGTTATTTTGAGTATAGGTAACATTTGTAAAATAAATAAATAAATATTTCGGACACTAAACACACAACGCCATCTAGTCCCAAACTAAGCAGAGCTTGTATTATGGGTACTAAACAACTGATATGAATACATAAATACTTTTTTTTGTGAATACAAACATACTATACATAGAAAACATCCAAACTCCGAAACAAATATTTTTAGAATCATACAAACATTTGTTCCGACCCAGGATTCGAACCCGGGACCTCATGGACAGCAGTCGCGTACGCTACCGTTGTCCATGAGGTCCCGGGTCCGTACCGGAGTGGCGTTTTTTTCGAGTGTATGTATGTATGCATGTATATTTCTTTGGCACGTCCTAGAGCCTAAACGGCTTGTTGTATTTTCATGTGAGTGGAGTCAATAGATTTGTCTTAATTGTGAGAGTGACACCGGGTACATCAAATTTTGTTTTATATATAATTCATTACTTGTTCAAGTTGTAAATGAAAATATCTAAATTTATACATTTCACCACTATTATAATTCAAGAACGGCTTTATCCATTTCTAAGACTTTTGTGTTTTTGGTTAAGTCTTCATTCCAAATAGGATAATAAATATTAAAATCGTATGATATTTATTAAAAGTATCTTTAAAAATGTCAATCATTTTACTTCTGTTTATACAATATCAACACAATAATATAATCAACATAGGTTGCATAACATAAACTTGATACAATTATTAAACCTCAAATCAATAATAAATTTAAAATGTAAGCGACGATGCGGAGGAAGTTTTTGACGCTTGTATGTAAATAATGATGTTTCTTTTTTATTATTATTTATAATTATTGTGATTTAATTTTGATATGATTATTGTAATGAAGAATAAATAGAATTTCATAATTAAAACAAAATTTTTTTTTAATGTACATACCGTATACTATGTATTTAACTAAAGAGCTGTTAATTTAAAATGCAAACAGACACCTCAATCTTATTTATTTGTATGGATAAATTGTCTACTCTCAATTTGACTTGACTCAACAACAACAACCCATAAAACCGTAAATTTTGTCAACATGATAATCAAAGAAGGTACTTTCAACCGATAGGAAACTAATTACACGATAATCAAAGAAAGTACTTTCAACCGATAGGAAACTAATTACATGATAATCAAAGAAGGTACTTTCAACCGATAGGAAACTAATTACAGGATAATCAAAGAAGGTACTTTCAACCGATAGGAAACTAATTACATGATAATCAAAGAAGGTACTTTCAACCGATAGGAAACTAATTACATGATAATCAAAAAAGGTACTTTCAACTGATAGGAAACTAATTACATGATAATCAAAGAAAGTACTTTCAACCGATAGGTAACTAATTTATTAACTCAAAATATTATCGAGACAAAATTAATTTGGAACAGTGTACATCTTCACTGTATCTTCGTCAGCCACCTGGGTCCAGCGATTCATCATCTTAATACAGTTACTTGTTGTATAGTTAGGTATTATGAACGATCACGTAATTAAGAAATTGACGGCAAAACTGTTAATAAGTAAATGGATAGTGAATATAATTACTAAAATTTCTGTAATATTAATCCTTCCTTTTTAATTTAGTACCTACGATGTTTTTTGTTCAAGGAATGAAGTGAAGGACATATAAATCTTTTCTAGACGTTTCAAGTAAAGCTGTATTAAAATATTTTGTGAATAAAATAAAGTTAAGTTTAATTATAAAAAACTGAATTTCAGTTCTAACATATATTCTTTTAATAATTAACATGAAATTGATTTATTAAATCTATATAAATAAATATTAATCGAAGAAATGTATGTACGTACGCGCATAACTTCCGATGGATGGTTGGATGCACTAAATTAAATAATCGTTTTTTTGATGTGTTCGTTTTTGTTACGACAAGGTTTGTATACAAAATAAAAATACGGGTAAAGTATTTTTTTTTTGTACGCAACTGTACACTACCTGTGGGAAGCTGAGACAGATATGTAAATATGACGTCCGGATGGCGTAAGAAAGCGGTTCCCGGATCCCTCCCGTCTCAGGCGCAGAGTGGCACACCGTGTGGTTTTAGTCGGTTCGATTCCGACACACCGCCCCGCCGCTATACCCCGGTGGGGTGAAGGCCCGAGGGGGTTTCCACACGTAAAAAAAAAAGGTAGTTTACTAATAAAAGTAAAGTGTCGGTTTAATAAAAGTAAAGTGTCGGTTTGTAATTTAAAATAATGTTGTAGTTAATCATTTTTGAGAGTCTTTATAATCTTTGTAGTTTCGTATTCTTAATATGTATTATATGCTTTTATTATTCATAACTTGATTATCTATTATTACCATTATTTACTACGAAATTAGCAAAAAGGAAGCCGGATACAAACCTCTCCTCTCCCTCGGATTCGGAGAAAAAATCAATGAGCAGCAACGCACTTTACAAAACATGGTGGCGGTCGTCAACCAGCTTACCGGCTTTCGATTTGCCATATAACGAATCACTAAGAACATTATAAAAGTTTAACCCGTTTCACCGTCCCGCATCTACAATGTCTATGCTAAAAAAATATAACTCTTTACATAAACGCTTCACAAGTCATAAAAGAAAGCAATAAGTGTCATTGTAACCAAGATTTCCCAGACACAAAGTAATTATTCCTTTTAAACAATGAACAGAGCAAGTCTTGTGCATAACATTGCAATTTTATAACATACCTAGTTAATTAACCCTGTCAGTATACGGGGACATATCAGAACAGTTGCAATTTCCTCTATAGTCTCCGTGGAGTTAGTCGCTGCCAAGGGTTGGCACTTGACTCAAAGATGACATATTTTTAAACTGCAAACAGCAAGTGACTGCACTGTAAATGTTTTTCTCTGTTAAGGTTAGTAGTTTAAAACAATACGACTACATTTCTGTGCTTTCAATTTACTAAAATAACCTTGAAGATATTTATGAATTGTATATTCTATGCTGTCAATCAAATTACTATAAAACTACTTTCTGTCTTAGATATGCTATATATTATCGACAATATTTCAAACAAAAAGATTGATTGACGCAAAGTTTTTTTTGGATAAGTACAATATTAATGTCTGGCATAAGCCTATTTTTATATAAGACTGACCACCAAACAGCAAACGATATACTCGTTTGCTGTTTGGTGGTTTATTTTTTAAAATAATTTTCGAAGGAATTTTTTAAACCAAATGTATAACAACCCTAATATTATTCTGGGCAGCTGATTACATACTAGTAGCGAGATTCGTTTGAATAAAAGATTAATTTAATGAAAGTTTCGTATAAAGCATTTACAGTGGCGTTAACGGGTTTAATTTAATATATGATTTAGCATTTTTATTGGAATTGCGTTAGAAACATAGGGTTAAGTAAAATCGAAATAAAAATTTCATAACTTCTTATTTTACTATTATAACGGATAGTTACTGAGAATAAAAACTATTTATATTGCTTTATATTATTTTATAACTTTTTTAATTCTTAAAACTAAAGACTTTACATTGTCTGAATATATACGCATCACTTATTGTGTCTTTAGTATGTAAAAGTATGTGTTTCTTAACTATGTGAGTATATTTGTATACATATTAAAATATGTATGTGTATGGTCGTATGGACATTAATAATTTCTTCAAACTCAATGTACGTCAATTACTACTGTCTCTATGAAATATTTGGTCCATCCTAAGGTTGCCCGGAAGAGATTTCTTTTGGCAATAAAGCCGTCCTTAGGACACTACACTTCGGATATTTCATTTATTATATTACTTATTTAACTCTATAATATGTGTGCATATGATATTCAAATACAAAATTAATCTTATTTTTATACAATTATAAAACTTATTGTAAGGATTGAGAACCAAAATATTATCTAGTTTAATAACACAATAATGTCTTCTGTACAGTAAACTTTACAGTAAAGCTTTTTATTTCGATGTTACCAATTTCATTTTTAATATTTTTTCCGTCGGAGATTCTTTTAACTATGATTATCCCCATTAATTCATGTATATAAATGTTATCAAATTTTTTTACCTTAGTAGTATGTAGATAGAGACCCACGCTTTGGCATGCAAGAGCCGATTCAACCAGAGCGATAACACGGCCTCACAGATGATACATCTGCTAGTTTACCAAAAAAACAAAAAACATCTTGTTTAAATTGTTTAAATAGGTAGTTATATTCATGAAATTTAGCATGCAGTGGGTCTCGGGGGCTATAAATCGATCTAGCTAGACCTATTTTTTAGAAAACTTACCATATATAATAAAAAAATAATACCGAGGAAACATTGGTCAACCAGTTACTTTTAATTGACATATAATTGTACGGTTGTCAATATAGGGGTCATTGACTAACTTGTGTATTCGAGTAAGGGAGGGAAATTGGTTACCAATACGTCCAAGACAAAAACTACGTGCTCTGACAGTGTTATACTCTAGTTTAAATAACCCTTCAAATATATTTAAACTCTGACTTCCAACTACTATGTAGCAAGCACAACAGAAACCTTCGGTCCACCAATAACCTTCTTCTTCGCTGTGCCTCCCATACGCCTGAATTTGTTAGATCATCTTTTGTTGTTCGCTCTGTTCTTTTTTGGAATAAGCTCCCTCTCAAAATCAGGATGGCCACCAATACTTTTTTCCTTTAAGACCAAAGTTAAGCAATATCTCAATAAACAAGTGGCAGAATCATCATCCCCGTAACTGTCATCCACTATTTTTATTGTATGTACTTGTTCATGGTTATATATATTTAGTTGCATGTATAATATGTATTAGTTTTTGGGGGTACGTTAGGCTTATATATATTGTTTGTACTTGATATGGCATTTGATCTGTTTATTTTAATACAGTTATTAATCAAAAAGCATCTACTTTCCGTTTTCTCTGCATCGCCCTATGGTTGACTGATAAAGAATGTTTTAGGCATTAAGTCCGCCAATGCACAACAAGTGCATAATGTATTAAATATATAAATATATAATAAATACATATAGTCCTTATTCCTTATTTCTCAACTTAAGATTTGGTATACATTTTTTTTATTGTCGTCAGTGATAATGAATACATGTATAATCATATTTATTTTATGTCAATATAGTACTGATCTCCGATAAAATTTGGAAAGCAATATGAGAATATTTAGTTTTTCGTTAAAAAATATTATCCAACCATGTCTTTTAGAATTTGTAACCTGTAAATTGTGCCTTTAAATATTTTATGCGTCGTAGAAATATGCATCGTTTTTATATTATACTAATTTTGAGATGAAAGAACTTTTCGAAGGGGAGAAAACGTTGCTCGTTTGGAGGCGAGAACTTGACTGTTTTTCTTCGTTACATTTTATTCTATTTACGATCAAAGGTGAAGACTTGCAGGAAATTGTTTATTTTAGATTTTAAATTCCTTGACCTACTTTGTAACCGGTTCAATTTCGCTTAAACAAGAAATAATTTACTTTAGTTAAGTCGGTTATACGTCTATGTCGTGTTGGAAATATTTATCTTTAATCCGGGGTACTTGCTTGTGGTATTAAGAATCATTCTAGCAGAAAAGTATTATGGAACGATATAAATTATACTTTTTATGTAAGAAACAAATAGGTTTGTTGATTTGTTTCCAATGTCTGGTGACCAAGTCTGTTAAGTTGACTTATATTAGGGCATGTGAATGATCAAAAGTAGAACAGTAAATATATGTATATATGTTTTAAATACCTTTAATATGTTAAAATGTTTTGTGAGATTTACGTATTCATATGTAAAATTAATTGGGTAAGTACTCAACGGTGTCTTAGAAGAGGAAAATGCAACGCTGATGTATAAATATGATATATAATACAAAAACAATTGATGTGTTTAGCCCTTGTTAAGGCAAGAAGTAACCACTATTAAAAACAGCTTACTCTGAGTGCTTTCGATAAAGTTTAAATAATAATGCAGGAATGGAATTGAAAGGTTCTGTGTCTATAATTTTGAAGTTTGTTCAGTTTAACTAGCAGAGTGACACATATGAAACAGACTTGATTTCGTATCTATAATATTACTTAAGATGACTTCTAAAATATACCAAGACAAAGTAAGACTCTTAGTGTGTTAGTTAGTCTTTATGTGGTCCATACCTGCAAGTCAATACAATATAGTAAACATTTCGCAATTAAAACAAAAATTTCGACTTCAGATAATCACTAAGATTCAAAATTAAATTCGTAGTACGACACGTCACCTTATAATAAAAGCCGGATAAAACATCAAACGCAAGATGTAAAGCTTAACCAGTAACCGGGTAAGCCAGGCAAGTCGAACCGGGTCGTCGCCGTGCCTCGCATAACATTAGCGATACAAGGATTAAAGCCTTAGTGAACGCTCCACGGCATTGTTCGTGCTATATTATTTGTCATCATGAATGTTGCCGTAATTCGGAATTATTCGAATCAGCTTTGGAGGGTTAACATTTGGATGATAATGGTTTTGAGGTTAAACGAGTTTGGTAGTACGCAGGGTTAAAACATTTACAATGCTTTAATCTTCTGTAAAGTTTTCAAACGTGGGGAGAGCTTCGAAAAAATCAAAGAGTTATATATATATATTCCCAAGATTTGGGGTCAGCTACTAGTTCAACCTGTTTTACTGGAATATCAGTTTTTACACGGAGCGACTGGCATCGGACCTCCACAACCTTGAGGGTGAACTGAATTCGAATGTTGAACTAGTTGTCAGTATATTTGAAGGCAGTGACTTCTCAATAACGATTGCCATAGATGTTAACAACCGGGACCAACGGCTTAACGTGCTCTACCAGGCACGGGAGGGAAACACCGTCATATTCCGTACTCAGGGCTGCTATTAAGAGTTTCTTGTAAGAAAAACCTCTTGATCTGCAGTTACTTTTTTTTTTTTTTTACTTGTTGGAATGCCTTTACGCACTTCGCTCCCCCCCCCCCCCCGGGGGACAGGGGGTTCGCTTCGTGTGGGACCCCTGACTGACTCGCCAGACTACCCACTAAACCACCACGGTGTGCCACTCTACGCCTGAGACGGGAGAGATCCGGGAACCGCTTTCTTACGCCATCCGGACCGCAGTTGCTTACGCTAACCACTAGACCAACGAAGCAGCGAGTATTTCATTATATTACAACTTAAAATATAAGTATGGTATTTTCTATGAAAATTCATTTTGAAATCATTCACTAAATCTTTTATATTTAAAGTATAGAAAACTAATTCCGTAATTTTGTGTAATGTTTGAGTTAATATTATAAAATAATTACATACATAAAGCTTACTCATTGAAGACCTTGTATACATATACAAATAGAAATTATTCCCATCATTATATTGCCATAATTAGGTCAGCAAATAGTTTATGTACCACTCCACAATACATTATAGAAAAGAATAGCTTCAGACAAAATAAAACTAACTGAAGTGTAAAAACAAATTCCTCTTTTAAATTTTTTTTATGTACATTAAATTTTCTAAGCTCGTCGCGTTTTCTGCTGTCTAATGAATAGGCCGCAATCACCAAATTAATTTTTTTATCCATGACTATACCAGTCTCAATCAAGATCCGCACAGTACTGAACAACGAATTCATTCTCTGTGGCGCAGTGGTAGCGAATGCGACTGCTGTGCAAGAGCTCTCGGGTTCGATTCCTGAGTCGGACCAAATGTTTGTAAGATCTGGAAATATTTGTTTCGGAGGTAGGGTGTCTTCTTTGTATAATATGTATGTATTTACAAAAAAAAATATAAGTATTAATATCAGTTGTCTAGTACCCATAGTACAAGCTTTGCTTAGTTTGGGACTAGATGGCGTTGTGTGTTAAAATTTCTGAACATATTTATTATTATAATTTATTTATCTGCGACGGACGCAGGCACTAATTTGCCCGCGGACGGTCCGCGTCGCACTGAATAGCGTCTTATGTTCAAAACATCACAAACGATTTTTCATTTTTTAAAAGTAAGTTTAATAGTTTAGTTAGTATTCTAGTTCCGTTTTATATAATATCCTTTATAAGCTCTACGATATTGTTTTCCTTATACACATCTATGCTATTGTGGCGACTTCCACGTACAAAGCAAGAAAAGAAAAATACTACAGCGCCATCTACCGAAGTTACGTCTAACTAAGGAGTAGCGAAAGAAACTAAGCAACTACCAATTCTAAATCGCGCAATAGAAGTTCTCGTTTGCCGATTAACATATATACAATTTCCCAAAATCAACCGTTGGGCAGTGGCCCGCCAGGCTTAATCACCTCTCCTGGTCCTCCGTCCGTCCTCCCTTTATGTTGGAGGGACATGTCACATCCGTTCCTCCACACTATGTTAAGAAGCTCTTAAAGTCCAAAAAGATGAAGGGTTACATTTTTAAAGTTATTTTGATGAAAACAGACATTGTAGTGGCCTATAAAATATTATATTGTTGCGAAAATTGCCCTTAAAAGAACCGTGCTCGTCACAGGTGTATATATTGTGAACTACATACGTAATGTTTCTAGGAAACCCATAAATATACTATTTTCTGCGCGCAGCTCTGCTTGCGTCGCCTATGTCGGTGCTCGCGGTAAAGAGTATTTTTTTGTTTTACCGGGCTATTGCTGCTTTTAGCTGGTAGGTGGCTTTTTGTTTGCCATCATCATACTCCAACCATACTAGATCATTCCAAAAGTTCAGAAGCCTTTTCAGGTCACTACATGTTTCCCGAAGTGATGTTGATCGGAGGATGCCCGCCCGTTAACCTGCCAAATTTCTACATTCTGTGAGAAGACGCTGCGGCGTTTCTTCTGCCTCCATTCATCCCCCACACAGAGGGCTATCTGTTGCGCCTATAATAAATAGTCGCTTGTTTAGGGGACTATGCCCAGTCAGGATACATATGACCTAAAACCGTCCCTTTTCAGTCTAATCACGTTACGGACTAGTCTTTTTGATGCTACCGGAATTGCACTTTTTGTTTGTCTGTAACCCTCTTTGTTTTCCATCCGGCTTTGTTTTTGTTTCGATATTCGCGCGCAGCCATGTTTTTACTTGGGCTTAGGGAAAAGGCACAAGTGGTTCCGGTCCACGAACTATCGTTTTCGGTCATCTTTTGGACAATACGTCTCTTAGCGGTAAAATAGCCCAAATTACAAAATTTCATTGAAGTCCAATATATGATAACAATTATCAGCGGATCACTTACTGAACGGTATAAATCTCATACCCATTCATTACATATTCTTCTCTCAGACACATTCTTCAAACAGATTCTTTCATTCTTCTTTGAAAGTAACTTTGTGTATTTATCTGTTTTGCTTTTATGGTAAAATCGCTTCGATTTCAATGAAATTTGGCATGAAGATATCTTGAGGAAGGACACATACTAATTGTTACCGCATCAATCGGCATACACGTGGCAAAAGGCGAGGGGAAAATCTAATATTTAATGTAGACACAATAAATACTAAAGTGTAAACACTGTTTCATAAATTTGCAAACCATTTCAAAACCCATCTCCCATCCATTGACTGACAACAAAGATAAATGCTGAACAGCTAATTCAAGCTAAACGCTAATACATCAATAGCAGTGAGCCGGTCATTATAGGCTCGCATCAAAAGCCGGATATACCAACGTGCAGTCGCGCCTCAAATGCTGATAAAACGTTAAATTACACGGCAAATTTTCAGCTGATGCGCATATTTTTGTGGTTTACGGAGCTGAGTAAATTACAAAATGCGACTTTTAAATATGTATTTTTTAAAATCGAATTATTTTACTGCATTTCACTTTAAATCATCTTCCTTACATTTATTATTTCCAAGATTATTTAGGGTCGGCTTTATCTGAACCAACCGGTTCAACTGGTTTAACCTGAATTTCAGTTTTTTTATGGAACGACTGGCATCAGACCTTCATAGCCCTGAGAGTGAACTAAACTCGAAGAATGACTCTTTTTCAAGTTTAAAAGATAATAATAACATGTATATTTTACATTACATACTATTATATTATATTGGGTCTCCTCTCAGGAGAGGGTTAAGGCCATACGTCCCCACGCTGGCCAAGTGCGGGTTGGGGACAGGCAAGATAACGTTGTGGCTACGTAATCTAACCTTATACGTAGTGTGTTCAAAAAGTATCGCGAATTATGTGTATTTTCAAAAATTATTTACTTATTCGTGAATATCTATTTTGTCCCCTTCAAAGTAATCCCCCTGGGATATTATACCTGAAGTGGTCGCCTGGCCCCACCGTCCGGTCACCAACCGGCACGACGAGCCACTCCGCAGATTATGCGCGACCTGATGGGGCAGCCTCCCAGGGTGGTTAACCGCGGTTGGGCCCCTCTCTATGCCGCGGGCGGCCAGCGGCAAAACCGTTTCTACGGGTCTCCCTGGCCGGCGGTTCGAACTTCGTCACCCTCAACAAGACTGCGAGCATTCCACTGCTCACACACTTACCCCGATAACTATCACCCCTGCATCATGGGCCACCGGTCTCGCACTCACCAACGAAATACGACGGCATCTAAGCTGTCATTTTAGGTTGGTCTTCTGTGCGAGGGTAGTACCGCCCCGGTCGAGCCGGCCCGTTCGTGCTAAGATCAGCGTGGCTCTACTACCTTACAAAATATCAACATAACGCCACAAAAATATCGAAATTCGAATATACGTAGCCGCGAAAATCCAAAATTCGCGATACTTTTTGAACACACCTGGTATATTTTTAAGCCGCCCAAAGGCCTTCAATTAAGCTTCACGACTATTATCGCGGTCGACTGCTTAACGTGATCTCCGAATCACGGAGACGCTCATGGTAACATGCCACCATGGGTCACCCATCCAGGTATTGACCGCGCCGTCGTTGCTTACCCTCGGTGATTGTTTCTAATCACCGAGTGTAACTGGGCTATGAGCGCCACGATGACACGCCACGAGACGAATATATAAATATACTGATATATGCTAAAGAATATTGCATATTCTATATTATATTATAACAGAATATTCTTATAATATTGGACAGAATATTGTAGATATTATAAATTAAATACGTCAGTAAAATTATATGATTCGGATAAAGGGAGTTACATAACTAAGGCAAGGTTCTAAAAACAAGGTTGTTACTATTACTCTACATTTAGGAAAAAAAGCTTATTTAAGCCTACAGACCGTGACAAAAAGTAGGGACCGTGACCACTAGACTTGCTTTGTTAACATTTTGTAAACAGTACTTAAAAATACAAGTCAAATAATGTTTGTATTAATAAAGCAAGCCTGTGTGTTTACTTACGTTTTCATGTTTTGAATACTCAACAGACGAGCATACAAATCTTCACACATGTTGACAGAGAAACAGAAAAGAAAAAACATAATCTAAATGGATTGACAAATACTTCAAGAAAAGCTGGTTCGTTTTACACAGAATCCATAAAAAACTGGTTTGTTAGTCAGGTGCCAAACTTATACGGGACAGTACTTAAAGCATCGGTAATAATACGTTTTTATTAGTAAGTATTAGTGGTTCTTTTGTCTTACGCAAAGTAAAAGTGCTCTAGAAGTAGTTATGATATTTAAATAGGCATGATACCAAAATGTGAGTGTTTTTTTATGGTATAGGTGGCAAACGAGCGTAAGCGATTATGGCCGCCCATAGACCACCCACAACACCGGAGGCGTCACAAGTGCGTTGCCGGCTTTTGGGGGATGGGGAGGGGATGGGGTATGGGCCTCCGGTATCTTCACTCATTAGGCGAAACACATTGCAAGCACTCCTGTTGAGCCAACCCATTCGTGCCGAACCGTGAGTTTAAAATTGTAGTAATTGTCTGATATCAATGCAATAGGAATTCTACTTTGCCTCGGTTTAGTACTTTTACGACCACCTAACCTAAAAAATAAACATCGTGTAATAACGTGCGTAAGGGTCTTAATTGCAATATGTAAATTTTGCTCATAATTGGCCTCAGGCGGGTCACACTCGTCGGTTAAAAGTAGGGCAAACTCAGGCCAAAGTCATGGGTTCGGTTCGTTGTTCAGTTATCTGTGGAACTCGACATGTGTCAATTAGTATGGTAGCCCTAGTGATATAATGAGATTTTAGATGAAAGATACCTTATCAGGGTAGCTGTGGCAAGTTTCCGTTGTATGTGTGTATATCAAGTATATCCTATTCATACCGTGGGTGTCGTAAGAGGCAACTAAGGGATCAAAATGCGCAGGAAAACAGCACTGCAAGTAGAAGGAAAAATTGAAACAAACTATGTACCAACCCGTATGGCCAGCGAGAACCTCTAGGACAGAACCTCTAGGCCAGAACCTTTTTCTAAGGAGAGGTCTTTGTTGTCATGGCATGTCAAAAGCTGCTGATGACGACGATGATCTAGTAATTTAGCAAATTTTTTAAGCTTATTGATTCTAATTAGTTTTCAAAAACACACTTATATGTTACATTTTAATATTTTTATATAGATTTTATTTTAAATGGAATTAAGATATATGTGAAAAAATCATATTCCCTGCTTATTTATTATTAAAAGTGTGTGTAGTATGACTAAAACCTTAAAACTGACAGTTTTTGGTACTGATATTGTTTTTTTTTGGGACCGTACTTTTAAAATTTTATGCCAATAGCGGTTAAACTTACAACGTATTTATTGCAAAATGTTCATGCAAATAACGTGGACACGTAGCAATAAAGTATTGGCCAAAAAGGTTGTTTTTCATGACTACCCATTTTTCTGAACGAATTTTGTTGCTTTTTTTTCCTTTTTCATTTTTTTTTCATCTTGGAAGTACAAAGTATTTTCAGTTAAATATAAACTTATGCATTCAAATTCTTTAAGTTATTTTTTTTTACAATCCAGCTTTTATCCAACTTTGCAAAATATACTTCCTTGTAATAAATTAAGCTTTACTTCTTGATATTTCCTTTTAATGATATCTTTGTATTACATAGAGAGAAATTACTTAAGAGATACAATCAACATAATTTATTATTCCATTAATTATAAACGCAGAATGTAAATCATCTTCGGGCATTAACTCACAAAATTAAATTAATTAAACAGCGAAGTGTGACAAGGTTATCAAACATCTTTGTATCCCGGTCAAAATGGCGCCGGATCAAAGAAACTCCTCACGTTTTAATTTATTAAACAGACGATTTATTCTCACAATTAATATGATCTGAAATTATGACAAAAGAATTCGTCATAATTCAAATGTTGGAAGAATTAAGATTAACCCTATATCTTCACCTTGCCCGGATTTAAGCGGGTGCCGATAGACGTGAAACGAATACATTAGCGGCTGTTTCCGCTTCCGGCACAAGTTTCATCCGGATATCCGTGCACATGATTATCCGCGCTCTCTGGTTGCTTTGTGATCGACTAAGGATTTTAATCTATGTGATTGATCGTGCGGTTCCATCGTTACATTATTTTACAAACGTGCTTTCATATTAAATCATTTACATTTAACATTATTAAAAAAATTCTATTAAAGTAGTGTGTTGTTAAAGTTATGAAAATATACATGATGCAAAATAGAAAATAAACGTGGTTATAGAATGGTTCTACAAATGGTTGTCACCCATTTTTAGAATATTACGGCAAGTTATTATTTTCTTGTGACATACATATTTGTAATAATATATTTGTTTAAAAGTATTTAAATTTCCACCTTTTAAATTAAGGTCATTTATTTTATATAAAGATATTGATAGTCACTTAGCATTGTTAAACTAATTATGGAATATTTTTACGTCAAAATCAATGAGGAAACGGCTCAGGTTTACTATTTGATGTATCTATAAAATTTTGTCCCCAAATATATTCCTTAAAACTAAAGAAGGCGTTATTTCAACATTTTGCAGGCATTTCATAGTGCATACATTTACATTTTATATCCGGCATTCGGTTTGATTTGCATCTGGACCGCAGTCGGTTGCACTCTGTCATTTGTGGGCAACCCTCTTACTGCGGGAATCGTACCGTAAAGGACTGCAGTTGAGTTGCTGCAATTTCAGATTCACTGTTATAGCACTATAACAACGTGTTGGACGTGTCTGCAACGTTTACATTGCCAGTGATTTACCATCCATTCGCATAAAAATTTAAGTCAAAATCATATAATATAACATGGCAGAGATATGTGTGTGTGTGTGTGTGTGTGTGATGTTCTAAAAACCGGTAATGTGTACAGCACCAGGAAACAACAAGCATGCATACAGCGATTGATGAAAGTGGATGAGCGAAAGAGGTGCGTCAAGCTCTGCATAAATTTTCTTTATCTAATTGTATTCATGCATAACAGTTAGCGGAATTTTAGCATTACTACTCTAGTCATAACAATGTTTTAGCATGGCATTCTGAAGTATACATTTGCTTAAGCATATTCTTAAATACGTATATAACAATTAAGTCCTGAAATATCAGACAACTAGCACACATTTGTTTATGTAAACTTTTAATATGTATGTTAAACGTAATATATAGCTATCCATTTATTGATTTTTATTTTAGACTAAAAATAATTACGCCGATTTACACTATGCAAATGAAAATTATTAATAAAAAGTCTAAAATATAATAAAGACAACGTTATCCCTATGCAAAAAATAAATTATGGCATGGTGTTGTTATACCAAAAAAAAAATAACAATCCATTAGTTGCAAATTATGGACAATAAATCAAAATGGGCCAATTTTTTTTCATATCATTATATTTACAACGTCTTTCAAAACGATTATCTTTGTAAGGTAACTTTTTATGATTTTCATATTTTATATTTCTCTCAGTTTTTAAACAGTGATAAGTTAAGCTTAGAAAAATGATATAAAATATGATGATTGTGATGTTCAAAGTTATTAGAATCTTAAAGTTTTCGTATTGGGTCCTCTTGGCCCAAGATGCTTCATTGACGGTTGGAAAATAGGCATTGAAGGGGCAAGTGGTCATCACACACAGTAATATAACGACTTGTGCCTGTAATGCCGATTTTCCCATGGTGTCTATGATAAACTTCTTCTTCAAAACCCTTCTTTGTATAATGATGTTGGATGATGAAGAATACTTGACTCAGTAACGCTTTACCGAGTGAGAGCCACGCTTCGGCACGAATGCGCCGACTCGACCGGAGTGATGCCACGGCTTCACAGAAAACTGGTGTGAAACAGCGCTTGCTTTGTGTGAGTGATTACTGAGTGAGTGAGCATAACAGGGACTCAACCCCCTTCCCCATCCCCCAAAGGCCTGCAACGCACTTGTGACGCCACTGGTGTTGCAGGCGTCCATGGGCGGCGGTAATCGCTTACCATTAGGCGATTCGTTTGCCCACTATTGCATAAAAAAACATTCCTATGGTGCTCTCATGAGCCCCACGCGGCACATAAAAAGTAAGGATGATAAAAATCAAACATATCAATGCATATGAAATTTGTATAGTAAAAAAAACAGTACGTAAGAAAAATATACATTAGTACAACTAAACAATGATATAGCTGTTCCGTTACCATTCGCGACATCCTCCTAATTAAATTTGATTTTAAAATTCGTACTGATATTGTGAATAAATTACTCACTCTTACAAAATACTACACCAGACTCTTACGTAATAATCAACAGAAAATACAAATGTACTACTATTCTCCATAAAGGCTTCGGCAAACTATGACCAAACCTTCAACCTGCTCAAAGACTGAAAGCAGCTTTTCTTAGGAAGATCACACAGTATAATCAGTTGCATGTGATGTTGATATCTAATCGATTCAGTTAAAAAGTTATTCCAATTTACTGTTTCTTTAGTTCAAAATAAATATGAATATAATATAACACAAGTCGTTCAATATATGTACCATATTCAGGAGACAATCGAGCACATTCCCATGCGAAATCAGCGTACAAGCACAAACACAAGTACTCTTACCATCAACACAGTCACGTTCCGCCTATGTAACGTAAGGTATTGGCATATCGACAAATATATGAATATTAGGTGTTCCGAACTCAGCATGCAGGTTCGGAGTTGGTATAAGTTTTTGGAGTTTAATTTTTAAGAAAAAAATTTCCTATTTAACCCGCGGTATGAAAATTTATGGTGTATGGCCTTAACCGTCTCCTAAGAGGGGACCCGAGCCCAACATTGGAACATTATGAGGTTGTTGTTGATGAAATTTTATGGAGAGTAAAATCGAGGGTCAAATAAAAGTGATGTGCTGAAATCCTTTGTCATTATTTATATCGTCTAAACAACTATATAAACAAACAACAAAATATTTCATTTCTGTTATATACGGTGACTTGCTAATTATTTCAAAAATTATAATAATTATTTATGAATTTTACAGAGTTAAAGATTAATATCGCGTATAGTTACGTATCTATACGAAGCTCAAATTCATAAGTAGATTGAAGTCGAATTAAACGTTCATAAGCCTAACATCCGTAACTTTAAGTTATTAGACTAAAATATTGTGCGATTGCAACAAAGAAACCAAGATTTTTAATCCTACTATTCTCAACGATTGGATTTAAAGCCAGCAATCAGAGGATTCTTGAAGCCAACCTTAACCGTTCCGTGTTCACGTGAACTAGTAGCATATAACTGGGATACCTGAAATGAAGGGGAAACCTGGGAATAAGTTGTAAACGGGAGCGGTGAAGAGTTTCAATTTGCTTACATAGCTACTAGCTTACTAGCTTACTACCATAGCAACTTTACAGTAATGACTAGTTTGAAATTCTCTTTACATATTTTGAAGTAAGTGGGACTTTAAACTTTGATTAAATCGTGTTATTTAAATGAAATTGCTTACTCGTTGTTTACTTAGCAGATTACATAATATATTATGAGGATCCTAACCAGATGCATGAGCCGAATGATTTAAGTATTTTAACGGTCGAGTCTAAATCCACTATCTTCTAATAATTTAATACTTATTCTTCTAATAATTTATTAAATTAAAAATTGGGATTGAATGTAACTGGAAGGCTATGGAGTGCAGGGCTATGACCAGCTAATATTGGGCTATGCTTTACTAAATTATTAATTAAAGTACTAGTCCCCTGCATTCGATTAAAAAACAGTTACACAGCCACACAGAAACAAGTTAAATAATAGTTTTTAAGTTTCTCGTGTTCAAAGTCACATCAAATTCAGATTCATTCGGTAATATGCTTAAAGGCCTTTGTGCTTTTGCACTTTGAACCAGCTCCCAAGGTGCGCCTTTCGTCGGCTGGCGAGGTAGCGTAGCTAGAGCTTCTAAATCGGCCGATTTATTTGAGTTTCTAACGTCGGCAAGTGTAAAATTAACTTCAAAACGTTTTGCCGACCCATTGGTAGTGAATAACAAAAGTTCGTACGGTAATACTAGTGTAGAAAAGATTTGTACAGCCATCGCTGAGTTTGGTGCAAAGTGAGTGAGAGTTATTTATCCTCTTAAGGTCCTTTCTCTTATAGTTTACTTTTCTTATATTTCGACACGTCTATTTAATTTATTTACTCAATATTCTATCTTATTCCGGTCCTTAATCTAATAAATAAGACGTTATGATGTTCCCTTTAAAAAACATTAAAAAATTGCGCACTGTGCAGATTTTTGCATTAGAACATTGGTTAAAAAATCCATGGAGATTGAAGCCAGTACGCCATGTCTGAAATACATACATGTGTTTAAGTTTTTGTTGTCACTCACCAATTTCTTTATTCGTAGAAGTCTTAATGCAAGACCTATGGGTGGTTATTTGACAACATAGTAATTTAACTTTGTAGATAGAATATCTACAATTTACGACTATTGGAAACGTAATGCAATAGACTATGGAACTCAATCAAACTCCACCTAGTTACCTGAACAATTTTAAAAAGCGAATTTAGAAAAGTTTTCTTCTACGAGACAGTTATTCTACAATAAGAAGATCTAATTCACACTAACAAACCGACAATGAACCTTTTCCAAAGCTGGAATATCGAATTTATTTCAAAAGTTTCTACAGAAGTAGTAATACTGAGTATTCTACCGAGGTAAGGCCTTTATTGTAGATATTGACTATGTAGGTAAAATAAGAAACACTTTACAATATTACAGGATAACAATATGAAAGTATTTATGAATGTAAGATGGATCTAGGCTGTTGTCATGATTGCAGCGACGAATCTTACTATTATAATATAGAATTGGACTTGCAGGGCAAAATTTAGCTGATTACCTTAGATGATCTGTAAGAGACTAAAACAAATACATCATATAGAGGTCTTTATGCATACACAACACACACAACAATCCATAATGTCCCACTGCTGGGCTCGGGTCTCCTCTCAGGAGAGGGTTAAGGCCATACGTCCCCGCGCTGGCCAAGTGCGGGTTGGGGACTGGCAAGAATACGTTGTGGCTACGTATATCTTGCCGTTGGATGTTTTTAAGCCGCCCGAAGGCCTCCAACTAAGGTTCACGACAGTTATCGTATGATAACAACCGGGACCGACTGCTTAACGTGACCTCATAATCACGGAGACGCTCATGGTAACATGCCACCAGCGGTCACCCATCCAGGTACTGACCGCGCCATCGTTGCTTACCCTCGATGATAGTTTCTAATCACCGAGTGCAACTGGGCTATGAACACCTTCTTTATGCATACTTACTAATATTATGTATGTGAAAGAAACTCTGCTGTCTGTTGCGCTTACACGTCTAAATGCTGCATCGATTAGAATGAAATTTGGCATCCAGTTACTTTGATTCTTGTGGAATGACATAGGCTACTCTTTACAGCGATAACTCAATTGGGGACAAAAGGTCCAAGCTTTAGTAACATTTTACAGAAATTAAGTAAGTTAACTACCATCAAAAGAACGGTTCTAGTTCGATGTCAGTTGTACCCTACCAGGCTCAGTTTAAATTAAACTTCATTGAAATACAGCCAGGTTTTGTTCGCTGATATACGATTTAAGTTATCAAGAGCAGCAGTCCGGTTCTCTGAACGTATTTATTGTAGCAATTTGTGGCGCAGTTCAATGTCCTGTAGTGGACGTTTACGAGCTATTGACAATTTACTGACAGCCTACGTATCTTTATATTACATAGACTTAATTAAACGTTCAAATCATGACTATCACATATTTATGTATTATATAGCTTTTGACAAAGACAAAAAAGCAATGACATATCCTAGTAAAGAGTAGCCTGTCAAGAATCAAAGTATATCTCCATGACAAATTTCATTGAAATCGATGAATCGGTTTAACCTTTAAAGCGTAATAGGCAGACAAAGTTATTTTCAAATTTAGGATAGTATGGAATTGTGGATTTATTTTTATACATAATATTTTTATATTAGACAGTGAAAAACAAAATAAATGATATAAGTCGGCGATTGGGAGAAGTGCAAGGGGTAGAGTAGTTAACGCCTGAGGTTTCTATTCAAGTGGTTGCGGATTAAAAAAGCACTGTTCCTCAATCTATTACTGAAGTGAACTCACAGCTAACAAGCAGTCCACAAGAACTCAAATGACATCAAGCGACTGTAGAAATTACGTTTCCTCGTATGTAGTTAAATACTAAAGTTAACTACTGTTGTAGAATGTAGCTTTTCTTATCAGCAAGTTATTCTGAAACTATAAAAACGACTAATGAAAATGTTTTCATTACGTTGCCTAAAATGATAGTAATATTAGATGTATAAACTAAAGTAAAACTTTAGTTACCAAATACATAATTATATCGTAATAACACCAGCCCATAACTATTTAAATACGAAACTATCATAAACGGATATTTGAAATTATTTCGTAACTGCCAAACATTTGCACACAAAACAAACATTAATTAACTATGCGTAACTGTTTGAACAAGGAATTTGGACGATGATTAGCAAATTAAACTTAATAAGTACTTTCCTTTTCGCTAGGTGTCGAATATGTCGTGTTCAATAACCATAAATGATAAATTAATTCATTTTTGTAATTAAGTCTTACAGAAATGTTTATATGTCGGACTTAACAGTTAGAAAGTGAAGGCACGTCTTAAGACTCACTCTGAGTAGTAATACCGAAACAAGCCACTGAGGTGTCCGTGAACAATTTTAAAGAAAACTTTGCAAGTATATTATAAGGTCCGGCTTTATCTTTGATCTTGTTAGATAATGCCTAAATTTTAAACAAAATATAAATTTTGTAGTTTGGTGTTCATAGTTATAGATTAGCTTTTAGGAAGCCTATGGGCACTATCACGACTAGTCGCAACGTGGATTACAAAGGGGTCTTTTCAGAGCTAGGAAATGGTCAAGGTACTCAAAATATCATAAGTGAGTACAACCATATCTATACTTCCATACCAATCATAAATTCGAAAGTAACTGTCTGTTGCACTCGCAAGGCGAAACCGTTGCACCGATTTCAATTATATTGGCCATACGTTTCACCATACTATAATTGGACATACATTACTACGATAACTGACATACAGACGGTAGAGCTGCAGGTCAAAGTTAGTCTTTGATAAATTTGATGATATTCATCAAACGTACTGTAGGACGTCCACAAGCCAGGTGGAGCGATGATTTGCGCAAGACGGCTGGCAGGAGCTGGATGCGAGAAGCCATAGATCGAACTAAGTGGCGTGAAATTGGAGAGGCCTGTGTCCAGCAGTGGACTGCGATAGGCAGATGATGATGATGATATTCATCTATAATATAATTAAATATTTTCTAAAACAAATTCATCTAAATATACTATTTCAAGCATTTTCCCCATCATCGAGATGGTTGGCACTCCGGAACTGTGCGCTTTTCAAGGAACTTTCTGCCTCGTATAACACAACTGTGGAATGCCTGCGGTATTCCCGGACCAATACGACTTTCAAACCTTCAAGAAAAGAACGTACCGCTTATTAAAAGGCCGGCAACGCACTTTTGACGCCTCTGGTGTTGTGGTGTGTGAATGGGCAGCAGTAATCACTTATCATCAGGTGATACTGATCTGTTTGTTTTCTACCTATACATAAAAAAAATTCAGTAAATTGACTCTATTAAATTATTATAAAATATTTATAATGATGTTAAATCTCTGAAACATCAGTAGCTCTCTAAGTTTTAGTTTGAATACAGAGATCAGTTTATTACTATATTCCTTATCCACTATTATAAAGCTAACATCTAGTTTATACAGATCCTTACAAATGTTTTGTAAAAACCTGCACCATTGTGTACACGAGTTAATTAAACAAAACTTAACAATTAAGCCAGCAAGCCCCTTCTCTCCAACTCATTTCAGTGGACAAATGCATTCTTTACACAGAACCCCTCACAACGCAAATAGGGAAAGTTTCCAACTACGTAACTATTTAATAAGACCAGAACATTCAAGTTGGTTGTAGTTTTGTTTGCGGTTCGTATATTTTTTCCTTATAACTGCAATCTCGCGTGTGCTGCACACATTAATCGGTTTTAATGCCAGCCGCGCATTTTGACTCGCTTTATACATCCCCCTTAAAGAGCTGCATTGCAGAGCTGTATATTATACAAGTTTAGAACAGTCGGAAGTCGTCGATACCTTAATATTCCCGAAAATAGGCTGCTAGTTTCGTTGGTAATTTAGGACTAGTTTGAAAACAAAAGATAGCTATAGAAAATATTGTCAACAATGATGAAGTAAAATCCTTCTAATTACTGTTGCTATATTTTTGAGTATTTCTAGAACGATTTCACTAAAGTTTATTGAAATATCTAAATATTCTATATAACATCTCAATCACAAATAATTCTTTAAGGTATATATATTAGTGATATTGTTACAATATAAGTGAAAGCAATATTTAAGACCAGAAAATACGCATGTATGTCAGTTATCGCGGTCTTTACTCTATGTCTTTTAGCTGTTTAGCCGTAAAAAAACAACAGACAGAGTTACTTTTGAATTTATTATATTAGTATAAATAAATATTTTTCTACCTGCTAACATCTATCGACGTGAGGCGTGGCTATGACGTAACTAGGCAAATAATATTAAATACTTACCTTAACTTCAGCTCCGAGCTTAACTTTAAGCTCCAAAGTGGCTCCGAAGGCGTTGTCTGAAGTTTTTACAACCTCCCAGTTTAAAATCTTCGTTAGTCTTTAAATAAAAATGAGATAGAACTTTGTCCCTCGTGCAGTGTACGTCAAAGTCTCTTTAACAATTAAAACTTGTTTTTATGACAGTTTTTAACAGAATTATGAAAATAATTGTGTTTTTCTTGTCGAGTAGTGAAAGCTGTTGTGGTTTGAACAGGACAAGGTAGGGTCATGACGTCATAGACGAATTATTACGTAGGAAATCGTTATATTACAGAAGAGGTCCCTCTTCAAAGCCAATTTTTGTCGTTTTTCCTTCATTCATTCACAAGTGGCCAAAGCGTCTTAGACGTACGTCTATAACAAAATCTAAGACAAAGTTGTAAACTTTCTTTTCATTTTCAGAGTTAGCTTGTAGCTTGTACTTGTAACATGAATGACACAGTTCAATTTTGTGTTAGATTTAAACTTCTAGTACCATTATTACTACCTTCTTAGCATTTCGAGAGCAAACATTTCGTGTCGGTGTAATTATATTTTAACAGTCCAGGACGCGGCCACTTTGACTTTATTTTCGGTGGCAGCTATCAGGTCCTCCCGCAAGCCGGGTACGCAGGGCATGGAACAGGGTGGGACATGGTTTGAAGTTCACCGTATAAACAGCCCAGGCTGCCACCGTCTGCAAATCCCCACCTGGACATATTTTTCTTGCTCCGGCTAATCTTAGTCCGAAGTTTATTTAAGGACCTCCATGTCGGCCACGGTAATTTGTGTCCAGGTAGACACTCTCTCGGTACCACAATCATTATAATATAAATTACTTACATTTGAGATTAAATTGCAACTGAACGTTATATGCCATGTGTTTATCTAACTAATATGGCCAAATTAGGATCAAGAATTGGTTCAAAACATAATTTAAATTATTGTAACATTAAATAAATAGATTGAAAATTATTACATGAGTGGGAACAGAGACTATAGTAGAGCAAATATTCGTCTAGATACTTAATGCGCGCTTGTTTACAGTTCTGAGGATAAGTATTATCATCAAAACCATCATCCCAATTCATTACAAATTAAAGATCATTTCATCAGCTACATTAAAAAATTCACCAGACAGTCGTAAAGCTCGCCAGGTGACATTTAGAACAACAACCGTTTCACAAATGAATAAATAAATAACTTTCCGAATTTAGGCCAAATCTTTGAGCATAACGAGTTGAGAAAACAAATAAAGGCCTGTTGCAAAAACTTATTATGTTAGCAATAAATAATAAAACGGGTACCGACTGAGGCGGGTACACCCACGAGGTCCAAGTATTATTACAAAAGTGTTCACAACAGAGGGCGCTATGTTGCGTTACCGTGCTAAATTTATAATTTTTTGTGAATGAATTAGAGGAGTGCCCACTTTTGTTCGAGATGTTGACATAATAGACATTTAGTACAACACTGTTTGTGTATGGCCTTAACCCTCTCCTGGGAGGAGACCAGAGCTCAGCAGTGGGACATTACGGGTTGTTGTTGATGATGATGATGACATAAAAGAAAAATTATACTAGAAATTGTGGGCAGGCTACGAATCCAACGAAACCAATCTATTGAAAAGATGATGGCTTCGTTTGCTTATGAAAAATAAATGACTATACGTAGACAAGAGATATCTAGAATAAACTAACGTGGTCTACACGATAGTTTGAAATATAAAAATGAGCAGATGTCTCGCCTGATGGTAAGCAAGTACCGCCGCCCATGGACACCCGCAATACCACAGGCGTTATAAGTGCGTAGCTGGCCTTTGGGTGATGTGTAGGGCGGTGTGGGGAGGGGTTGGGGTATGAGCCTCCGGTATCCTTCACTCACTCAGTGAAACTAAGTGCAAGCACTGTTTCATACTAGTTTTCTATGAGGCCGTGGTATCACTCCGGTGTAGCTGGCCCATTCGTGCCGAAGCGTGGCTCTTCCACTGTGAATACTTTACATTGTTCCTCAAAGTAGAAATAGTGGAACATGGAAACATAGCATTTCATGTAAGAGAACGATTGATAAAATAGCCCATTTTAATGCAATGACGATTAAAGTTTGGTAATATTTTATCAACACATCTACTTAACACCAATAAAAAGCAATTAAATATTTACTGTAAATTAATTATGAAAATGGCCAGCAACAATTCATTCGCCCAGTTTTAATTATTAATTAACAAAGAAATAATAGCTTTTGTAAAGCGAATTCATTGAATATATCAATTATAGACGATAACAGGGTTACTGAAATTAATTTAAAGTGAAAGCTTTCTGATTTACTTTCATTTCGGTAATGTTGAATGGATTATAATAAGAAGTAACAATTGGACAATTGGCAACATTTATTTGGGCTTTCGACAGTTTCATAAATGTAACAAAAAATAACTGACTACGTTAAAAATATTACCAAAATACTAATACTGAATGATAAAATGTATATAGCCTCTGTTACCCGGGCCATTAAAACGATTTATTTGCACCGCATTTACTAAAATCGGTTTAGTAGTTTAGATGCTATGGTGGAACGTATAAACATACATATACTGCCAAAACTATTACTCTTTCATTTGGATTTGTCTTAAACGTCTAAGAAAGAAAGTTAAAAATTATCATATGTAAACTTTTGTATGTTTGTAAGGTATGACCATGGAAAACCTACCAATATTATTTAAACAGATGTTTATATTTTCAGAAAAAAAGAGATTGGGAGTTACAGCAAAAATCTACTATGCCGTATCTTTTATGGAGTACCATTGCACAAATTGTGTCTCTCTTGTATTGTTTAAAGTCAAAGTTGACGGTCAAAACCATATACAGTTGAGAATAACGAGTTTTATGTATATGTGTAACTTAACGTATATATATATTTTTCCCACCACAATGCATCTACCCCACAAAATTTCTACACCACCCAAAGGTTGGCTGGTAGAAAATGCCTTGGGCATTAAGCCCGCTGTTGTACATGTGTGCATGAAGTTTTAAAATAAATAAAATAAATAAATAAATAACCTCGATTGTAAAAATCAAATCCAAAATATTTCATAGTTTAAGATTAGTTAAAACCTTTTTGCTAACTGTACTGTGCTTTATGGTATTAAAACCTTCACTATAACGTCAATGAAAAAATAATATGATGCTGTGTCTTAAAACTTCAAAAGTTCTTTTAATTACAAATTTTAATGAGATCCACATTTTATTTTCATTTGATTACAAGAATGATTTATTGGTATACATATTTTAGTTATTAGGGTTAGGATATTGTATTTGACAATCATATCTATTGCCAACTGCCTCAGTGGCGTAGTAGTAGCGTATGCGACTGCTATGCGCGAGGTCTCGGTTTCGATTCCTAGGTCGGACCAAATGTTTGTATAATCTGCTAATATTACTTTCAGGGTTTGGATGTTCTCTATGTATACTATGAATAAAACAAAAAAAAATAACAACCCATAATGTCCCACTGCTGGGCTCGGGGTCTCTCAGGAGAGAGTTAAGGCCATACGTCCCCACGCTGGCCAAGTGCGGGTTGGGGACTGGCAAGAATACGTTGTGGCTACGTAAATCTTGACGTTGGATGTTTTTAAGCCGCCCAAAGGCCTCCAACTAAGCTTCACGACTGTTATCGTATGATAACAACCGGGACCGACTGCTTAACGTGACCTCCGAATCACGGAAACGCTCATGGTAACATGCCACCAGCGGTCACCCATCCAGGTACTGACCGCGCCATCGTTGCTTACCCTCGATGATTGTTTCTAATCACCGAGTGCAACTGGGCTATGAGCGCCTTATACTATGAATGTATTTACAAAAATAAAGTACATATGTAACGTAAACGTAAGGAGGTTAACTTCCGAGTAATTGCACATCCATATACACAAAAATATCTATATGAGTGGAAAGGTTTATAAAACGATAAAATATAAGGTAATATGGTCTGAAATAAATATAATATTTTAACAAAAGCCAACAAATATTAAAGGGTTGTGTTTATTTAATAAAATAAATAAATTTAACCTATGCGAAGATGTATAAAACAACAACGAAAACATTTCAACTGATTAACTTAAATAAATATTCTAACGAGAGCGTGTTCATTACGTTCGACGCAAAATAAAAACCCCTAGAGTATATTATAAAACTATGACGGAGAAACTTCCTAATTAATTATGATAATGGACCTGAGAAGCTGTATTATTAAACAGGCAGGTCGCTAGTAAACAGACGACGTTAATGTAAAGTATGGACACATAGAAATTAAAATCAAATATATTTACTTCGGTGATAGTGGTTTACAAGGGAATTTCTAAATGCTCTTCAATTCAGTCGTCATAAAATGGAAGCCCTCGTTTTATATATATGTCTAACTATTAGCCTTTCCACGCTTTTGCATATGTGGTTGCATTCTTGATAGTTATAAAACAAAACTGAGGTGAAAAGAAGATAAAAACAATCCGTGAAGCGGTTTCCACATCGTGTCAAAATAGCTCAATCGGTGGAATATTTTGAGTTTTCAAGTGTACACAAAACAACGTAACATGTTAATAAAAAAATGTGTTTTTTTTATTCTATTATTTTCTTCATGTTTTTTTTTTAATATTTTCGGACATTTTGACACACAACGCCATCTAGCCCCAAACTAAGCAGAGCTTGTACTATGGGTACTAGATAACTGATATTATTACATATATATAATTATTTTTTTTTGTAAATATATACATATTATACATGGAAAACATCGAAACTCCGAAAAAAATATTTGCAGATCATACAAACATTTGGTCCGACCCAGGATTCGAACTCGACACCTCATGGACGGCAGTCGCGTAACTTGTCTAATTGCAGAAAATAATATTTGTTACGCGTGCGTATCAATGAAATATAAGTTTATTACGTCTAAATTTGTAAACTCGGTATTGCCGGACAAATACTACTTTCAATCTTTCAAGAAAAGAACGCACTCCTTTTTAAAAGGCTGCCTTGTGAGGCCTCCGGTGTTGCGGACGTACACTGGCGGCGGTAATCGCTTACCATCAGGCCAACCGTTGGCTTGCTAGACTCCTATCGCATAAAAAAAACTCAACCCAAAAAGCGATGAATGGAAAAGTAGACGGTCCAGAATACACGAACCTGTTAAAAAACTGGAAATACTCCCTGTAGCGCTTTTTGTCACCGTGTAATATTTTTTATTCCTTTTTCATCTGTTCATTTACTTTTTCGTGTTTGCGATTATCTCTGCACATGGACGATTAATATATTTTTAGATACATTAATCTCTTGCATAAATGATATATTTTATGATCTGTTCTGGTTCACCATTCAGATTAATATTATAAGAACAACTTTGTGTATCTTTCAACTAATTATGTGAACTAAAATTAATGGTTTGAAAATAGAAATAGTAGTAACTTTTGTATTAAAACTTTGAAAGAATGTATTCAAACGCCCACAATTAGGTTAAACTACAATATACAATATTATTAGAATCGGTTCTGTAATTGTCTCGATGAATAACAGCCTTAGCATACCAATAATTAAAAGTATAAGTGTTCTTGCCTACTACATATATTGAAAATAACAAGTATTAAGGCTAAAGATATCAGCAAAATTAATAAATATTTTACTACTAATACTAACTTCTACTAATGAGTAGGCAACTATATTTATTACCATTGCGTGTTGTATTGTACGGCTTAAGACCTAGGTTACTAACTCAAGGCTAAGTTAAACGCAGACAGCATTTACACTCACGTGTAAATTGAACATTGTAAATATACCACTTTAATTAATTCGACGTAATGAATCCGTCACTAAACGGAGGTGTCTGTAGTTTTACACCTATCTTCAGTTTTATTTGTAGGTTAATTACGTGTCGTCTTAAACCTCGTATTATTAGCATTTATATTTATCTAATTTATAATAATAATAATATTATTAATAATGATACAAGTAGTGACCAATACGTCCGAAAAAAATGCAGTAGGTAGTCAAAAAGAAATATATATAATGTATATATAATGTAGGTTTACTATGTGACAAATACAGACACAAAATACAAAATATCTGTAGAAGAGATTTTAAACTTTGTATTTTAAGCCCATAAAGTTTTCAAAGTTTCCGCAAACGTCCAACGAAAAACGTAAGAGTAATAGTTGAGTAGAAAAATTCGTGTGTGGTGAAACGGAAAACAACGTAAAATGAATACTTAACATAAGTTTTCTTACCTTACGAAGCATTTCCTCGAGCGAATCCATGTCGACGGAGGCAGGCTCGCCGCCCGCACTGCCGCTTACTCCGTTATTATTGTTCGTCATAGGTGAGCCGCACCCCACCGTTGAACAACACTCGCACTCATGTGAATTACACTTATATAGACCGCCACTTTACAGCTAATATTTCGTGTTCACTTTTAAATTCATCACATGTAGTACGCACTTGATTTTGTTATTTTTAAATGTTGTACTATTCGAAAAATCACAATATTTTTTTAGACTAGAAAATGTTTAGGAAGACAGTTTTATTCTGAAACCATTTAATGAAATAATAGTAATAATATTCAATGGCTGATACGAGAAGGCACGTGTAAACGACTTAAGTACAAATTTGTTTGCGCAGAAGACTTGGGAACTATTTCTATTACATTATCATTATTTCAACTGTTTTATACAATATGAAAAATATACAGGGTGCAACATACGAACCTATTTAATAATAAATATTTTTTTTGTTAATCTAACACAATGGAATCTAGTCTCAAACTAAGCAGAACTTTTAATATGGGTAATTAGACAACTCATATAAGTAGATATTTTTTTATTAATACATATATTCTGATTTAGGTAGATACTCGCCCATACCAACAGGTCATCCATATCAAAATGCGGAACAAAAAAAAAATATTGGGTTCATAATTAATTAATTTAATCCAAACAATTAAACAAGTTAACACACTTCAAGCCATTTTATCACCATTTACAATGCACCCACTTGATAACGTATTCATGGGCCTTCAAACAAAAATCGCGAGGGTTTAATTTGGTCCCTTACTGCATAAACAGTGATAGTAGAGGACTTGAGAGGGGTGAGGAGACGGTAGCGGGGGGTTGACAATGTATGACTACGCATACGCTTAACGATTTAGATCCTCCCTTACAAGGGAGCTCTGCCATCGAAATTAAACAATATTTGGATCAAGGTGAGGAATCTCGAATTTAATTTAATTTTATTGGAGGTATTTTAAATGAAGCTCTCTTGAAGCTCGTTGAGTAATATTATTAATTTTATTATTAGACTAGCTAAACCCCACGGTGTTGCCCCAGGTTGTTGCTGCGAAGTATTAGGCATAACTACTCTAAAATAAAAGTAGTCTTCGTTACTTGTTATATCATCAGCTATTTTTTAGTAAAAGTTCTATCAAAATCCAGCCGCTTCTGAGAATAGCCGGAACAAACAGTCAAACAAAACACTTTTCTTTACATAAGTACACTTTTTTATTAAAGACACTCCAAAATTATTTATTTCTATAGGTGTTCAGATGGCATAAGGAACATAAGTTGTACTTGTTGGAAATTAACAAGTATATTAAAGAGGTATTTTTATACTAAATTACTATTGAATTGAATAAAAAATAATGTATAATGTGGGTAAAAAAAAAATTACAACCATAACATTATACGTATCTCGCTGTGTTCTATAGGAGTTAGGGGAAGCGCTGGTATCCATTAAACATATCGTCTAAAGGCTCGTTCATTAACATAGTTGTATATAATAATCGCTAACCTCTATATTCAGTTACATGATTTGTCCCGCATTATATTTATAACCAGCTAGTTATTAATATAATGTATAATAATATAACAATAAATAATAATAATATAACAAGTTAGAAAGAGACAATAGCTTATTGTCTCTTTCTTCTGACTGGTAATTGTTACTTCTTATTTCACCTCCGTTCAGACGATATTTCAACCCCTTAAAGGCAGTTTCTAAAATCCATTCTTATTTTGAGCAGATGAGTTTGTCCTTTCCTAACTGGACTAGCCCTGAGGAAGAAGGACGATATATATTTATATATATATATATATAATATGCTTATAAAGGGTCCTTACAATATGAAATGTTGTAAATTTTTCAAGTTTGTAGTTCTTAAGAACAGGCTATGCTCTGCACTGACAAACTGATCAGTTGCAAACAATTTTATACGTACTAATAGATGAATGTAAATCTAACTCGCTATTGACACGCAGATGAAATAATCACATGATCTTTGAACAGGCGGTGAGTTACCGTTGATTTTAATTAAATTCTAGAACCAACCCCGTCTAATGTAAACATGAATGCTTGCAGCACAAACAGAGATTGATAGATGGGGAAGCTGATGTAAAGCTCGGCGTATACTAACACAGAGAATGGATAAGATTTGGACATAAATCAGAATCTGTAATCTCGCATGGAAAGTTATCTAGCAGTATTTAGTTTTGGAGAAAAGTATTGTTATAAGAAGTAATTGGTGAACAGAGAATTTGGAGAAATGAGCAAAATGTAGTCAGGAAAGTTTTATGTACATATAAAAATTGACGAAGATAAGTTGAACACAAAAAAAAATGACTGACTATGTACAGGTTTATCTATTCATGGATGGAGAAGACAATATTCTCACTCGTAGATTTGTATTTGAAAATTATTTCACTAATAGCTAGGTCATATACCTTTGTTTTCTTTTTCCTCTTTTTCTTTTTTTGGTAAGTTTTCTTTAAATGAATCCTAGCTAGATTGATTTACCGTTCCGTAAGTACCTAACGTAGTCATGAAAATGGTAGGCCGTTTCCAATATTATACTTAAGTTTGCGTGTTTTTATGAGGTATTAAATTTACATAAAGAGCAGTAGTTGTATCATGGGGTAAAATCACTTTAGATATGCAATTATCTATAATTATTATAGCCTTAAGTACTTCCATGTTTTTGTGCAAATAGCGTAGCACTATAAACTACTATTCCAATAACAAATTGTTAGCACTCGGTTGAAATTAACATAAAGTATCTTTGCTCCACGTTCGTGAACACTAAGCCTTATATATAACCTCTAGACGTTTTAATAATGAAATTTAAATTCATAGAGTTCAATATAGGGATGGTAGTTATGAAATTAATATTCTGAGTCTATGATCTGAAAACCAATTTGGCGTCGTCGTTGAAAAATGAAAGTTAAACATTTTTTGAAACTTGTAATACGTTTTATTCTGTAACTATTTATTACATTAATTTTGATTCGTAAAAGTTTTAATATTAAAATTGAATATTGTGGAGTGAAATAACAACGGGTACAGATGATTTTTTTAAAGTAAAAAGGTCATTTTAAGGATTTGATTTAAAAGATAGACGAATTACAAAGGCAAGAAAAGAAAACAAAAATGTAATAGTACATATAAATAAACACATTTAATTAGTAGAGTGTAATTAAAATTTTAATTATACCAAATGTAACATCGATTTCATTACATCTATAAAAAATCATTGAATTAAGAACAATATAGTGGGCGGGCAGACATATCGCCTGATGGTAAGTCTAAAGGCGTCACAAGTGCATTGCTTGCCTTTGGAGGAGGGGGAAAGTCGGTTACGGTTATGGTTCTCCCTTATCCTCACTCGCTCGGTGAAACATAGCGTAAGCGCTGTTTCACACGGATTTTCTATGAGACAGTGGTATCTTTCCGGCCGAGCGGGCCCATTCATGCCGAACCGCGGTTCTTCCACGACCTGACCAAGTACTCATACAACGAAGTCACTAGAATTCTTCAAGAATATACACCGTACAACTGATAAAGTAAATTAAGTTAAAGGCCAGCTAATTGCGCGTCTAAATAAGCTGTTAACATAACTGAAGGCAGCTTAGCTTGAAATATTGCTAGAGATGTATTTAGTGTTAATGCGGGTAACTAACTAATACTCCGTTGCTTTTTGTTCAGAATATTTCTATGAAGTTACAGAATAATAGTTAAATTGGATGATTTAATTCCATGACTTACTTATATATAAAAACGTAATATTTTTTGAACGAAAATTTATATTTGATGAGCCAGTTGACGAGATTGTAATGCCAGAAATTTTGAATTCTAATCCAGGATAAATGAATGTTAATAATGTTTAATATGTATGTTCTTTTTTATTATAGCTGCCTGGTTTGGCACCAGATGGGTTCGTGTGAGATGTATGGACTCGTTAATATTACTAGTATCTATCTCATACCTTTAAACGAAAATTCTTGTGTATATTTAGATTGAACCGACAGAATGCTAAAAACAGAAAGTTGTTTGTATAATTTGGACTATCTTGAAACTAAAAAACTTATTACAGTTATTAAATAAGCTGAATGAGAATTTTTGTAAACTATAACTAAGTATGTATTTTCTCTACCTATGTATTTATCTATGTATAATGTTTATCGTCTCAGTTTAAATAAGAATTATGTATATTCAATTGTAAACAGTACAAACATAAAAATTGCTCGGAGAGAACCTCGGATTCCCAAATTACGAGCCAGACTCATTAAAAAATCAGTGCAAATTATAAAACGATAATACCGGTTTGATTCTTCTGTGGTCATCACTATACTAAAATTAACTAAAATTTGTTATTGGATTATAAACTTTAACTTCATCTGCCTTCAGTCCATTTTCGCTATCTCACATCTCAGCTGTCACTGTGTTTAGTCCAGTACCAAATAAACGTTAATCAGATACACGCTTGTTTATAACTTAAAAGTAAAATTTACTTAGGCATAACCAAAATTAGTTAAATTACTCAAGTTAGACCATATTTTTCTTTTGTTATTCTTGGGTTTAAAGTTTAAAGCGTGTGACGTAAAACTTGATATGTCGCACTAAGCTTAGACGTCGTCTAAATACATGTCGACTAAATTACCTACGTAATTATTTCTTATAATATTTACATTTACGGTTTAGTTTAGTTTTTTTACGAATAAGCAAGCGTGTACCTTAGATCAACTTTTAGTCGGTACTGAACTAAATATAGTGAAAGCTGAGATATGATATATTGAAAAATGGAATGTAAATATATAAGATTAAAGTATATAAACCAACAACAAATTTTAGTGAATTTTAGTTCAGTGATGACAAGAAGAGAAATCATCATCAATGTACAACTACTGTGTTAATATTCTCTGTATTGCAATTGTGACAAATGCTAATGTACTTGCATTCGTCTTAACTTATAAAAATATTATTTTTATTTTATATATACATTCTGAATCTAGGAAACGGCTCCAACGATTTTCATGAAATTTAGTAGGTACGCAGGGGGTTTCGGGAGCGCGAAATTGATCTGGCTACGAATCATTTTTAGAAAATTATAAGTCATCCAATTACTTAATAAGAATATATATTTATTGGTCGTGTGGTAACAGCATTATAGGCTATGCCTATGCAACTAATGGGGACATCCCTGAGATAAACGGGTAAAAATGATTAAATATAGGTATTTTATTGAGTTTCTATACCGATTTTAAATAAATCGGTAAAGAAACTCATAACTTAAACTTGAGTATGAAATCGAGGTATTCAAGTAATGGTTAAATGAAGTATTTTAGTATTCATGATTCTTTTATAATTCTTTTTTATTTCACTAACTTACCTAGCCATAATTTATCGTAGCTCAAACAATTTTGCTACAAACAGAAACAACGCAAAGCAAGAACGCCATAAATATTAAAGTATGTAAATTTCTTTGAGCACGATATCATACAATATCCTACGACATTCCTCTTTGAATCTCAGGTGTTTGCCTAGGATAATTGTGTTTGTTCTGCCTAACCGACCGTCTACATACGTACCCTCATGTGAAGGAGTATTGAAGAGTATCTAAGGGTTTTATGGGAAATTGAAAGTAACGTAAGTATGTTATGTTTCATAGGCTTTTATGATCTTAAAGTAAAGGTGTTTATAAATCATATTATGAAGTATTACCACTCGTATTCATCGCACTACACAAAAAACTTGGAACAAACCCTATACTAAACGGTCTAGCCTGACTAGTATAGCAGGCCAAAACTTTCCTTCTAAAGAGAGGCTTGTGTCTTATGTGGACTAAACTTAAAGCCGTTGATGATGAAGACGTTTCACTTAATAATTAACTAAAGATATTTGACCTTAAAGCTTTCATTAAATTCGTAAGCCATTACCGACGCTCATGGATACCCGCAACATCGAAGGCGTCATAAGTGCGTTGCCGGCCTTTGGAGGATGGGGATGTTGGTGGAGGGAGTATTGGGGTACAGGCCTCCGGTATCCTCACTCACTGGGTGAAACACTTCGGAAGCGCTGTTTCACACCGGTTTTCTGTGAGGCCGTGGTATTACTCCAGTCGAGCGGGCCCATTCGTGCTTAAGCGTGCTCACCCACGGACATTTACGTAAAATCGGAATAGCCTGATGAAAGAATCATAAAACAAAATAATTTTATACTTCTAACCAGCAACTGGTTCATTAATTTATTAAATAATGACATTGACTGTCTCGGGTTCGATTCCCGGGTCGGATCAAATGTTTGTATGATCTGCAAATATTTGTTTCGGAGTTTGTGTGTTTTCTATATATGATATGTATGTATTTACAAAAAAAAAAAGGAATATATGAGTATTATATCAGTTGTCTAGTATCCATAATATAAGCTCTGCTTAGTTTGGGACTAGATGGCGTTGTGTGTTAGATGTCGGAAATATTTATTTATATTTATTTTATATTTATTTATTTAATGTTATTATTCACCTTCTGAGGGTAGCCTCAAAAGTTAAATTTTCGTAATAAGAGTTCCGTCACGTTTCGATGTCTCATCATTATATATTATAAAAACAAGTCCTCCGCCACGTCTGCCTGTCTATCTGTTAGCGATAAACACGTATTTTCGTGCGGTTTTTACCAATACATAGAGTGATTCTTAAGGAAAGTCTTCGTATAAAATATATCAAAATTTTGATTACACTATCTAAAATATAAAGATATTTGTTAAAGACGTCGGTAAAATTTAAGCCACACGTTTTCAGAGCAACATTAGCTATATTATATATATTTTTTTTTATATATTTAAGCTGCCAAAATGACTCTGCCCTGCCTGATGGAAAGCATGAGCAGAATCCAAGAGTGGTGGTCACAATCCTCAATGCGAAAAAGAACAATGCAGCATGGTGACCCACACTATGGCGGCTTGGGGGGAAGGGGGATGGTGAGGGGGATAGGGGGCGTTGGATTGGGGTATGGGCCTCCGGTATCCTCACTCACTCGATGAAACACAGCGTAAGCGCTGTTTCACACCGGTTTTCTGTGAGGCCGTGGTATCACTCCGGTCGAGCCGGCCCATTCATGCCGAAGCGTGGCTCTCCCACGGATGAAAATACGGATATTCTCCGTAAAGAACCCATGCGAAGCCTAGCAAGCCGCCCCGGCTTGCTAGTCTCTCATAAAAGGTTTATCGATTTTATTTTCGGTAACAATACGATATACATTACTTTAAAAGTATTTTATGAAAGTTGTGAGATCGAAAGTCAATCGGAACAGAATCGTGACGGAACTTTTATTACGAGAATTGGCCTTTTAAGTGTGTTATTTAATGATAAGAACATAACAGCGTCATGTTGTTCCAGTCATTAAATGTACCGTATGTTTTACGTCAGATTGTCCGTGTAAAAATATAATAATGAAAACTGTTTGAAATCTGATACAAAGGGAACGATGCGCTTCAATACTCTATGTCTCTAAAGTGTTGATTGGTATTTATTTCTTTTTTGTAGTATTATCACAATTTTTTTTTTCAACTAATATCTTTTTATTTTGCAATGTTTTCGCCATGTGTTTCGTCAACTAAAGTCACGGGCTAGTCGTAACAGTAACTTAATTTATTTTAGTTTAAAAATCGAATGTCCATCAACGTTTTCGTGATAAAATAATTTATTATTAATAAAGATATACATTGTTATTTAACACTTTCTTAAAATCCGGGGGAAGCTACGCTTCGGCTCTAGTGAGTCGGTTTGCCCGGAGTGATACCACCGCTTCACAGAAAACAGGTGTGAAACAGCGCTGTGTTTCACCGAGTGAGTTAGGACACCGGAGGCCCATATCCCAATTCTCCCCCCATAACCCAAAGGCCGGCAACGCACTTGTGACGTCTGGTGTAGCCGGTGTCCATGGGCGCCGGTAATCGCTTAACATCAGGCAATACGTCATTTGCCCCTATTCCATAAAAAAACCGTAGGAGCATACCAGGAACAAACACAGCATAGTATTTTTTTATAAAAAGGTTTAATACAGAACAAGATACAGTATGAATGTTTAAAGTATGTCACTTTCTTATTGTTAATAAAAAAAAAAAAATTAAAAAGCTATACTAATCCGATCATGTAAAAACTTTTGATAAAATTTATATACGACTAAATATATTTATGATAAAATCGAATGAATTTAAAATTACATCTCGAGGATTTGATTTGAATAACACAATTATTTCGATCATAAACAAAGAAAAACCGTTACGAATTCAAATTAGTTTAAAGATATTCTAAAACTAAATTTAATGCACTTTTATTATTTAAATGCTCATTACGGGTATAATTTGTATAAAGAAAGGCAAAGACAACAACAATAGCGGCCTAGCAACGCAGATATAACGATTGTATATTGTACTTAGTAAAGAGCGGGTCCCGCTGGGCTGCAATCTAGGGCCTGTGCCAAGTGTCAATGACCCCGAGCTATTCAATGTGCATAGAGATACCGAAGTGTCCAAGTTTACGAGGCAAAGTATTTCACTGACATTGTGGATATTGGTGCAATGGTAATACTGTACGCATAATAACGCTACTGCGGTATCAATACATTTTCAATTATAATATTTATTTCAATATGAAACAAAACACTAATAGATTGCGTTGTCGAAAGCAAAAGGTTTAAAGTAAAGCATGTTGTCTAACTGATGTGGGTTATTTATGTGCGTCTTCTGTACGTTTAAGAGTTTTTTAAACTTAAATAATGAAATTATTCACACGTATAGGCTGCAGAAGAAAACCCTTTAATAATTTATTCTCTATATCTTTCAAAAACATTAAGTTTAAATCTCTTTCTAAAGTCAGATTACATACATTTGAATAAAACAGGGATAGGTATTATTTAAAGCTTTCCTATCTGTCACCAATCACCACGACCAGTGCAACCTGGTAGAAATGTATTCCATGCGTTTCTACCAGGTTGCACAGTCAGAGTTGCGAACTTAATACTTAACATGATCGCATTAATGACTCAAGACAATGTTTGAGATAGCAGCCCTCCGAAACGGATCGACCGATTTTAATGTTATTTTTTGTACCTTTTAGAAAAATTACGTAATTTTTTAAAAATCACGAATTGATTTCTGTGATATCTTTAGCCTGGTCAGTTAGTAACAATATATTATGTAACGCGATACTTTGAAAGTTATTGTAGTAATATAAATCTTGGGTAACAATATTAAACAATAAACAAAACCAAACAACGGTAACATAAGTCGTCTCGCCCACATTCCCGAGTCGGTGCCCGTCAAATGGACGCTTAACGAGGAAACGTGATGTTTTTAACTAACTATTGTCTAATGCTGTATTATGTGATAGTTCATTGTACAATGTCATACGGCACGTGTACCAAGTGACAAGATTTTTGATCTGTTTAGTAACTCCTTCTCTAGAGGGTAGTGAGACTAGAGAAGGAATTACTAAAATTAAATTTAAAACCAAAATTAAAACTAATTTTAAAACTAAAATTAAAAAAAACAGATACGAGAGTGTTTATTTGCTACGTATACTGTAGTTAATAAAAAAAAGTGGTTCAGATTTCACGAAAGTTACACGATAATTGAATCGGAAAAAGGAAAATAATTATATAAAAAAAACATTAACATATTCTTCTGTACAACAATAATTGCTATTGCAATAATTAATTGCAAACCAATTGGAGAAATCGTATAAAAAATAATTAACTATTTAATCATGATCAAAGTGTACAACATTAATTATTAATTAGGTAGTAGAGCCACGCTGATTTCAGCACGAGCGGGCACGCTCTATCGGGGTGGTACTTCCCTCGCACAGAAGATAAACGTAAAATGATAGCGTTCTTGCTGACGTGTTTCGTTGGTGACTGCTGGACGGAGGCCCAATGTTGCAGAAGCATCACTAAACAGCGTTGGTGTGGGTCACCATGCTGTATTGTTGCAATGTCTGTATTCGCAATGAGTATGGTGACCGCTACTCTTGGATTCTGTTTACGCTTTTCATCAGGCAGAGTTAAGCCGTTTTGGCAGCCAATTCTGTTTACGCTTTTCATCAGGCAGAGTTAAGCCGTTTTGGCAGCCAATGTATAAATTCATTTTAGCGGGGCCATACATACAAAGGCCTTAACCTTTTTACGTATGGCCTTAACACTCTCCTGAGAGGAGACCCGAGCCCAGCAGTGGGACATTATGAATTGTTGATGATGATGACACATACAAAAAAAAATGATTGTCAAAGTGAAAGACGTATTAATTCGAATAATAAATGAGCAATCAATAATGAAACCAATTCCCACTATGTTTCATAAAAAATTGTACGTTTTTGATGAATAACTCACTAACAATTTAGTCTATAACTATTAGGCCAAGGATTCGTACCACGCGTTATGTTAAACAATGTTACTGCAAGTAAACCGGTCGCCTGTAACCCATTCATAAGTCTCTACATTCATTCAACACCTACACTGTATATAATTCTGCATTATATTAAAAGCTTAGCGAACAAATGTAGCTTAGTATGTTTCTGAATATGTACATATTTCGTATCATCGAGCTAGGTATTTTTTTATGCAAAAGGGGGGCAAACGAGTAGACGTATCGCGGTAAGCGATTAGCGCCGCCCATGGGCAGCCGCAACACCAGAGACGTCACAAGTGCGTTGCCTGCCTTGGGGGATGAGCAGGGGGATGAGGAGAAGCGTTGTATTATGGGCCTTCGATATCCTTACTAACTCGGTGAAACACAGCGCAGGCGCTGTTTCACACCGGTTTTCTGTGAGGCTGTGGTATTACTCCGGTCGAGCCGTGGCTCTCCCACGTAAAATATCTGAGTAACTAAGAAAACATTATTGATTTTTTTAATAATACAAACATTTATAAGTATTTTGAATACATTTTTTATGTAACGTGTTAACACAGATTTGTAAAATCTGTGTTAACACGTTACATAAAAAAAGATGGAGAGATATTGAGAAAGCAACCAAAGCTATTACCGAAGAGATACGTACCTTATCGTCCTTATTAAACAGAAAAAGAATATTGGAAGAGTGAGAGACACTTCAAATACTCGTCTTTTTGCATTTGAAGCACTAGTCAAAGTCTATAGACGTTGCGGTAAAACTTGAGTGAAACTTGAGCAACTTTAGTTCAAATAATCGTGTAGCTTGCAGTGGAGGCTCGCCACATTGAGGTAGAGGTCGCCGGGCGTCGAATGCTTTCTATTTGCTATTCTTATAGCGTATCAAACGTTTGTCAGTATTAAATAATCATGTATGAGGGAGATACGACTGTATGCGAGTTAATAGGAAGTAGTTGTTCTTGGCAGTTTTGTTACTATGCGAAAACGATATTACTACTGACGATATATTTATCGCATCAGGTGCTTCATTAGTTCATAGTAGCTCTACGAGTTTTAATATTTAGACATAATCATACAATATTGTAAAATATTTCTAAAATTATTTATTTTTATAGTCATTAGTTGTCTATCAATTCTTTCATCGATCTAATCCTTCTTTTTCATTGTTGAAAGAATTAATTATTTGTCTTTTTTTTATTTTACTTTTCGGTTTGAATCCGCAAGTCTAAAATGAACCAGCTATACCCACTTATTATAATCCTCGAAAATTTAAGAGTAGATGGGCTAGATTATTTTAAATAGACGAACACGATCTTTATCTTCTGTATCTTTCATCTATCGTAATACGTAATGAAGAAATCTCTTCCACGTGTTATTTGAGGTCAAGATTATTAGTATAAACCCGTACATTTATCACAATAAGTGGTCTAATGTTACAACTAAGTCGCTAAGGTAGTAAATAAATAAACACATTAGATTTCGAATGCCTTCTGGCACCTTAAATTAAATCCTACCAAACAGCTTTTAAGTATAACTGATTCGTTAATTAATTTAATTCTAATCAAAAGATGATGTTTGCATAAAAAACATTGTAACACTAATGAAATAACATAATATTAAAATATCAAGAACAAATACAAAAATTAAAAACATTTCAACGCTCCTACAACTTTAGATATATAAGGTTTAATTAGCGTGTAACAATAATAATATTGTCTAAATTGACATCTTGGAATTTTTTAATTTTGAATATACAAGGTGACTTTGGGACTCCTTATAGACCCTTATCTTTAGTTCTCAATTATGTACAGTATATTTTTTAAATAATATATGATATATAATAATATATAATATAAAATAGTCAACATATATTTAAATAACAATACCTGGAAGACCAAGCTGTGCTGGGTTTTTTTTTGGTAATTTTTTAAAATCTCGTGGCTAGTACAATTAATCGCCCCCAAATCCCCCCCAGCATATAAAAATGACAATCCTTGAAGACGTTCTTGATATCAGATTATATGTATATATATATATATATAAGAATTGCTCGTTAAAAGATATTTTATAGCAGTCATAAATTCAATTAAAGTTATTGTTAAGTTTCGGGACAACATTCCTAGGGTTTTTAAATACGCTTTTGCAATATCCGCTGTTATCTTTTATCGTGTAACGGTTCATTGACAATAAATTGACAACCCTGCCTAACTTCTCTTCTCACTGGAATATATTATTCGAACTTACTTAGAATTTTGCCACAGATTGCTGAATTAGTTCTTAAAAATTGTATAGTGGAAATCTTTTGAACGCTTTTAATATATACCAATATTATAAACGCGAAAGTTTGCATGGATGGATGTTTGTTACTCTGTCACTTAAAACCTAATGGATGAAACTTTATAGTGATATAGCTGATACATTACAATAACATTTGCCGTGATAACCGACATATACGCGGGCGGAGCCGCGGGCATAAACTAGTGTTCAATATTAAGACACGTAATAAGAATTGAAACCAAATTATTACACATAAAAACAAAATATTTGTATAGTTATGTGTGTTTATTTAGGAAATCGTTTGAGGAACTTCTCAAAATGCAATGTTTAGTCTATAGCCGCTTAGCGTGTTCAAAACGGTGTTTCCTCGCCTTAAACAATAGCGTCTGCCGGTCAACCTGGACTATAAATAAGCTAATTTAAAATGCAATATCCACGTGCAGCGCGCTCGCTGACTACAAAACAAATGATCATAGTCATTCATATTAGTAATACTTGCGTGGACGCATTAAATTGTCGTTTCCGTTGCAATATGCGTATTTCTTAATAGATCGATTCCTTTTAAGATTTTTTTGAGGTCCACTCTTAACTAGCTAACAATGGATACAAACTTGAAAACTAATTTATCTTCTGCTCTGATATCGACGTGCAGCGTTGTAGTTTGGATGAAAATACTATAATATAGCATGTCAGAATTGATCAAATTTTGTGGCAATTTGGTCGTGTTCTTTTAACTAAAACAGAAACCAAATCTAAAAAGACCATAATAGTTAAAAAACACACAATGTTACCATCGGTAAAAAACTGTAATTTATATTAATTTTAACTTTATCTTACATTGACGTCAAAATAGTCACTATACTTTTACATACATTTCACTTGAACAATGAACATCACATACAAGTTGAAAACAAAATCAGTTTACACAATAAAACGACAAGGAAATCAGATTCACAATAAATATTCTTCGGTGTAAAATGCGAGTGAGCTGAAACTTGGCGCAATTAATGTACGCGAAGGAAGAAGTTTCACGGAGTGCTACCTGCTACTTGAGAGCAAAATAATACTTGTACCGGTACGTTAGCGAACATATAATTAGTGAAAAAGCTGACGAGAAATCGTGTAGGTAGGAAGTAATGAAGAGATGTTTCATATATGTAACTTCCAGGTTCATATGCTGCTTGTATTCTTATTACTATGTACATATATATTATTTCATTTGGATAAGATATTGAAGTTTTTTACATACTCAAAGCAAGTTAATGTATATCTGTCTTCAGTTAACTAAATAGAAGTGATATGTTATACGTGGCTTCACGATTTTAGTGCGTCCTATCCGTACGAACCTACAGGCACTTGAAGTCAAGTTCGCGATTATACTACCACTTAATCTACTTGTTGATTACAGTTAAGTGCCACTATTGTAGCAATATCGAATTTCAATTTCCAAAACAAGCTTCCGAAATGAAGTGCTTTTAATTTTCAGACCATAAAAATTATGTACAGATGATGACTATTCTGATAATTGCTTAAAACTCGATTGGGTTTTGTTTTTGTTACATCGCTTTAGGTTTAGAGAAAACACATTTTAATACCTACATTATAAAATAATTGGCTACCCTTAACGCTGCCAATTATTTTACCCATTATTTACAATATCTTCGCTACATTTGATACTCATTTGCGTTCATTATAACGCTCCGTTTCACAGCAAATACCCATTGAAACGATTCCAGTTTCGACCAATTTATTTGCACACAAACTCACTTAATTGCGTACAGATTATTTCGGATTCATACATTCAAATATCTCTATTAGTACGGCCCTTATTTTCAGAACATCGAAACAAAAACGTTACGAACAATGGTCTGTGGTCGCAGTCGAAAATTTTGAGCCGAATTCGTCAAATGCGAATGTGAATATTTCAAAGAAATTTTAAACAATGGTGCTCGAATAGGCGCTACCAAGGTTTTATGAAATCATTTTCATTTCACGTTGTGTTTTAGCTTCGTTCATTAATTAAGAGAATTCTTTGACAGTCTTTGTAGATACTATTTTGACTTTACATTTGTTTAGAATAATTTGTGCGTCACCTACAGTTTAATTTTCCTCCGTTATTCTTCTTCTGCTTAGTGTCTCGATGGTTTGTCGCTTGTACCCACTCTGTGTGTTGCCATGGTTACTAATTAGGTAGACCTATTGTTTTGTTAATTTTCCGTTACTGGTTTTCCATACTTCTTAATACTAGTAGTATTGTTGTAGATTCGAGATCTGATCTTAATATGTATTTCACTTAAAATCAGCGAGAATATTTAGAATAGTTTATCGTTATTTTATTTGTATTTTTAACGAATTTACAAACTAAACTTTTGTATTAAATACTAACATTACGTCTAGTCGTTTTGAAAGTTTATTTCTATTTACATTTTACAGAAGGGTTGTGTATATTCCGATTACACGTCTCTACTCTTGAAATGCAGGAAAAGAACCTCAAAGAACACAAACAGTGCTATTATAAGAAACTATCGATTACCTACAGAAATTTCCGATTTTAATTTTTTTTTATTTTTAATTTTTATATAAAAGACAAATCCCGCTTTAGGAATATAAATTCCTGTGTCGCGGGGATCTTTACAAACATACATGAAACGGACACAAAGTACACCCAGACTTAGAACAACAATTTATGGATCACACAAAGTGTTGTCCCATGTAGGATTTGAACCCACAACACTTGGCGCAGTAGGAAGCGGTGTGGCGACCGCTGAAACCACTAGGCCAACCGTGTAGTCGATGTAAAGTAATTCCTCTCACACTCCCACCGTTGTACCTCCGGTTCACCAGGATCAACAGCAATGACCCACGAATACACCGAGCCTTGACATGCGTGCAGCCCTACGAAAAATTAAACTGTCTTGGAACCCGCAATGAAATCCATTAGAAGAAAACTGGAGGAGTTGGAAATATGGATGAAAAAATTATAGCATAAGACATTTCTATCTCGTGAATATATGAATATATAATTCATATACTTCCCAAAATTCATTCAAATTCTCTTGTAATTGTTAAGTTACTAACTACAAAATTAAATGAGCCTTGCAGTCGATGATGTGAATGTAATTTCCTACTTATTTTGCAATTTACTTCGATAATGTCTCGAGTGTCTAGTTCGACAAGATGAGCTCTGAACTAAGAGGTATGAGGACATGAAGAGCTTCTAAAATTGGCTTCGGTTTTTAAAATATTCATGAACCTTTTTTGAAAGATTTTGTCCCGACTGTAAACTAAGTTGAGTAGCTCCCACGGTTTCATAATCTTAATCGTTTGAGAACATTATTCTTTAAAAAAGAATTCTTTAGTAACTTACTAGATTTAAGATTTTGAATTAAGTAATATTTGAAATATTCGATAGTTAGATCATCGTTGTTCTAGAAATTGATAATTGCTATTCGTAAACAACTAATAGGGTCATTAACTTATGTATACGATGTGTATATTAGTTGTTTAAATATAAAAATACTTTTAGTTTCCTTTCAATAGCAGCACAAAAATGACATTTCCAGTGTTTTCCTGTCTAGAGATTCGGTAATAGATAAAAGAAAACCAGTTTAGTTTCTCGAACAAGGCGACAGGTATTCACAGCTTATGTTACATTTTTAAGAACAAAATCAAAACGAAACAAAATTGCAGTGATAAAATGAACGAATATCAAAATGAACATTGGTAGACGCCAGTCGAGAGAAATTTTCAAATTGAAACATTCCACTTTTGTCGACATTCTTCTTGTCCGTCTGACGCACATGCCTCGCAATACACCTAGACGATGGATGTAGCAAAAATAACTATTAAATATTTGTGAACGAAAAACAGCAAAAATTTTGTATTGAAGTCCGTTATTCTCTAGCGTATATTATGTAAATATTTTGTTTTAGTTTTACCTATGTTAGTATTATTAATAGGTGAAGTTTGTGAGGTTGTAGGGGCTAAAAATCAATCTGGTTCTGCAGATGCAAAGCCACATAATTTGTGAGTGTCATAAAATATATAATAACCCAAAAGTTATTAACGCGAAACTTTATATACACGCACACAGACCAAGCCACGAGGAAAGTCAGTTTATATTATAAACTTCAAACATAGTTCACTAGCAGTCTTGTTGATGATATATGTTTTAAATTGTTCTTTTGATATGGTTGAGGTAGAAGATGTATAGTGCGTATGGTATTTAATATAAAAGAAAAACAGAATAGGCACAAAAAAAAAGATGACACAACATTTAAAAGTTTTGTAAATCACAAGAAAAATTAAGCGGAATTGGTGCATAACGCTCTTAATTTATGAAGGGCACAGAAACCAACATAACTCTTGGATTCTGTTCATGATTTCCATCAGGTAGAGTCACTTTGGCGGATCAATTATGATAAAAATAAATTATATGATACATATAATTTCATAATTATCGATGGATATAATTAGAAGATTACATAGACTGTAGCGTCTAAGAACATTCGATGCATGTACCAACATTTTGAGATAATGATCTGCGATAAATTACACAGCATTATCTAGATTTACACTGCTGAGTTACTTTGTATTAGGTAATGAAATCTTAACATATGTATAGAGAATTGCAAATATATAATGTAATAAAACAATGCTTAACATGAACGAGAAAAATAATAACAAAAACTTGATATTTTCATCTTACATCTGTGATCATCTGATCCTAAAGGTGAAGTATCTGCTGTGATAAAAAGACTGCTTAAACATGTTTAATTTTTTCTATTTACATATACCTATTACATCCAGAAACAGAACAGATGTTGAGGTAAAACTACTTGACTAGTAGCTGACCCCAAATAATGTTGGGTAGAATAAAGTCCAGGAATATGATTAAAATCCTGAATTGCGCACATTAATGGCTTTGTCCGGAGACATCGATCGCATCACCGTCGATATTCGGAAATAATTTGTCAGGTTGAAAGTACCTTTTCGGTAAATTTCATCAGGATCTGTTTAGGTTTTATAGCATAACAAAATAACAAACATACACTAAGTTATAATACTAATAAGATGTTATGCGAAAGTAAAAGTAATAACACGAAATTTAACTTTAGCTTAATTAAGATTTTTTGATAATGAGTTTTATCAAAATTATTTTTTCAACCATTATAATTTTATAAACATTTGAACGTTAATTTAATTCATTATAGCAACTAAACATGTAATAGTGAGAACTAATTAAGTTCAAACTAACTACTTTGAGCTTGTACACGTCACCCGTCTAGCCGAACAAGTAACAAATATTACGTCAAATTGTTTTGAATCTGTTTGTCCTAATGGTACACAATTTATCGTAACCCAGAGAGTTTATATAGCAGTCAGTAGCTCTAAATCGTAGGTTAATATGTACATAATATATAGATAGTAGTAACATATGTATAGCTACCTATCTACCTTCCTCATAACCCACAATAACTTACCTTCGAGCGTAAAATCAAAGGTAAAGCTAAATCTTCATGTAAATGAGTCTAGGTGGTAATTCAGAGCACAGCACGCATCGATTGTCGGCAGTTTCGTGCGAGTGACACATATGAACCGCACAGCTCAGGAAGGCTCTATTGTGTTACGCCTCGGGCTACGTCAAAAGCACAAGAGCTTATGTAGTGGCTTTTGTACGCGTTACCTACATTATATAAGTATGGTTGTTGATGTTGTTGAGTTAGTAAGGGTAGTTTCATTAATATTTATATTACAGGTAAGGTCGGCAATCGATTGAAGTAAAAAGAAATTTAATATATTTATTTTTATATATGAGCCTGCCTACTTGATAAACATCATGAACAAAATTCAAGATTCTATGTATATCACAAAAGGTTTGTACCAATTTTCCGATAATATTGCTAAATTAAAAGTACAAGATCAGAAACTAAACCACAAAACGTAATAATCCAAAGAAAAATATATCTTCAAAAATCATAATCAAAGTTTACGTCCTGAAACATTCTGATCACAAAGAGACTGCTATTATCATGAACACTTTATATTATTACACTATAAGCAATCCAGTTTCTCATTTAAATATATAAAGCAAGGTAAAACGTTTTATTTTATGATGTAAACTTGTAACAATTACGATCAAATGTTCCCGGTTAACCGGAGCTCGTGGAAAATTATCCCTATTTTATATTGTAACGGCACAATAATTATGTTTTGTTTATCACTTCAATATTGAACTGTTACGTATGTTTTCATGTATTTAACCCTTACTCGCCGATGTTAAAGTTTGCTCTCGAAACAGGGTATATTGGTCATATTATCTCATTTTTTTTTCCGAAAAATAGGTGATTATATTTTGATCCATTACTTTGGTTGATTTCAAAATAACGCTTTTAATATATTTAAATTTTTTCTTTTAAATATTTGCTGTTCTTTCTTTAATTTAAACTCTTATTATAAAATGTTTATTAATGTTAACTTCATTGCTGTACATAACATTTAAAAAGTTAGCTTATTACGCTTATGTAATTTAGAAGCCAAACTGCATAGTATCAGCTGATTGTATGCTAAAATATAGCATACCCAAAAACTCCAAATTAAGAAAATAACAACAATCAACAAAACAATAACAAACAATCAATACTTTCGTTCAACTGTTATTAATGTGTCTGTACAACACAATAATACATAACTTTTTTCAGAAAAGCTTTTTATTCTTACTCTTCATAATGACTCTATCAATGACAAAAGGAATATTGTTGCTAGTCTCACACTCAAAAATTAATGTAATAATTAATTAAGTTCTCATAATGTGAAGCTTAATTGAAAAACATTGAAAATTATTCTCATTTAAATCAAGGTGGTTACTTTGCTTCTCATAATAATGACTGTTTTCATATTACAACAGTAATGTGATTGAACCAAAGGTCGACATCTATATCAGCCATAGAATATTAAATCTGTAAATGAATTAATAAAACTCTCTAATTGACATTAATACTAAATAGTCGTAAACGAGAAACTCGTAAACAAAGCCGTGTTCCTATCCTAACGCAATATTTGCATAGCCGTAACTACATCTATATTTTATACAAAATCTAGACTACATACCGTCACATCACATAGAAACACTAACATTTACACAACGCACGACGTAAAAGTCCAAAAAATATTTACACCACTCAAAAAATTCACGACACTAGAATCACCCAGACCAAATTCAAACTCGGCACCATTAATTAAAACACCTTTGAAATTCGAGAATAAAAGGGGTAAAAATCTCGCGAGAAAAATGCAATGTACCCCGTGAGCGAATGTAGGGTTCGTAGCACGCGGTGCGCGTCTACGCGGTCGGCGGCCGTGGCGCTGACTGATCGGACGTTACTATAGCACCCGCCAGCTACGGGCCGAGCGGCCGTAGCTAGGCGTTACGCCGTAGCTAAGGATATATGGTTGCGTTGCGGACGTGCAAAGTCATGTTTCGTATACAACGCATATGGTTTTATGGGGAAAAGTTATTTGTTTCAAAAGCATTCGCTATAACGAGCTATGGTGTGTTTATTTCGAACAAAGCAGAAACTTTAACGGATTGTTCGATTCCTTTGATATAAGGTCAATAACAACAACCAAGGACAAAGGATAAAAAACTATTGAAGAGCGAAATGTCAAATCATCAAGACTAATTTTAGCCTACTACTTCGGTCGTGTGATAGTTATTTTTGTATCCCGGATTTTTAAATCATCTTTAATTTGTCAATAGAAATGAAAGTATCTCAGAGGATTCTTTTGCAAAATTAATTCAGTTACTAAATGAAGATTAGTAAGTTTTATCTCACTTATGCAATAACCTTACATTTAGAAAAAAAGAGGGAAAAATATCTATTTTAAATATATTATGAAAAATATGAGCAACAAAAGTTATTTAATCGTCAGTGCTAAAAACGAACTCTATTGAGCATTGTCTCAGACAAAATCCTAATGCTGGTTTAAATTGTGTCTAAGTGGCGCCATGCGTAAAGGTAATAAAGATAAACATACCATAATTCTAGGTAACAAAAAATATTGGAACCTTCTTCTAACTAGTCATACAATCAGTTGACATGGTTCAAACCTCAAAAAGAATAAAATAATTTTTAGCAATAAATGTATATAAATTGAACTAGTTTTACTGAAAAAAGTAGCCAAGTGCGAGTCGGACTTGTGCACCGAGAGTTCTGTACCAACCTATAGGTAGCTAAACATATATACAGTTCGCATTTTTTTCATTATCTACTTTATAAGGCGTTGCTTCGTATCAGATTTCAAGATTCTGAGTTCAAGGGAAGTACCCTGTAGGTTTTGATTCCCCTGCTAGTGTCAAAAATTTGCAGCATAAATGGTTGTATTTTTTGATTACGTTGGCTTAGAAGTTTGAGTTTTTTCACAGCTCTAGGGTACAGTAGACCTGAGTATTTGATATAAATTTCAACTAGAAATCTCCACGTGTTCCCAAGTAAAAGAGTCTTGACAGACAGATGGACAACAACGTGATCCTTTTAGGATTCCATTTTTTCATTGACGTTGGGAACCCTACAAATTGGAACAAATCTTAGCGTTCGCGTGGAGTAAATCGTAGACGGAAAGTTGTTATACCCATAAATATAAATCGTAAATAGTTGAATACATTGTCACTTAGCTCCTAGCGATAATTAGCATGCAACATATAAATTACACACAACACAGTTAATTAATAGTTAGTGGGTGCAACGTAGGAGTTATTGTCATCATTTACATATAAGTATGGCGCATATACATAGGTGCTAATTTTGTAGTTCGGAAACTGTCTAAACTAACTACAAATTATTAAAAATGCATTTTGTTCTTCCAAATTCAGGTTTAAATGTCAAAAATTGATTTAAATTAGAGATGTCACATTAAAGTCGCATTTTAAAAATCGCTTCACTAAAATAAAAGACAGTTTTGAGGAAATATTAGTTTGATAAAACAACAACATAATTAGCATCATTGTCACGATTTAGTGGCTGAAGATATAAATATAACTTACTAATCTCGTAGTGTCCGTATGGTAACGGATAAAGAATACATAGAGTCCACCCTATTTATGCCATGAGGGTCGTAAAAGGCGACTAAGGGAGTGTTCCCTTAGTCGCCTGCGCAGGAAAACATCACTGCAAAGAAAATTTGAAACACCCTGTACCAGCCCGTTTGGTTAGATTGGCATAATGCCTATATCCAGCAGCAGACTCTTTAAGGGAGTATATGATTACGAAAGTTGTAAAGTCACTTACGATTATTTTGTAATTATTACAGAACTAGTTTATGACCGGGGCTCCGCCCGGCCCGCCCGGCGTATATGTCGATTACCGCGGCAAATAGTAGCCTATGTGTTATTCTGATGTATCAGCTATATTACTGTAAAGTTTATTTAAAATCAATTCAGTAGTTTTTACGTAAAAGAGTAACAAACATTCTAATAACTTTCGCGTTTATAATAAAAGTAGGATTGAGCTCCAGTAACTTTATTCGCTCTTTAAAAAGCAACTAGAACAATTGCTTAGCATTTGTTTTTTGTAAAAACACAGAATTTTTAATTTCATTGTCATCAACGGCCTTTATATGGCTGGATAACTGATCCCCGCTGCCTCTATCCACCATCGTCCTACGGAATAGCAGTTTCATCCCCATCATTTAGATGGTTGGCAGTCCCGAACTGTGCTCCTTTCTAGAGACTTTCTGCCTCGCAGAACAAAACTGTGGAATGAACTGTCGCCTGCGGTATTCCCATACCAATACGACCTGCAATCCTCCAAGAAAAGAGCGTACTCCATCTTTAAAGTTCGGTCACTTGTGACGCCTCTGGTGTTGCGGGTGTCCGTGGTCGGCGGTATTCGCTTGCCATCAGGCGTTTGCTCGTTTGTCCCCTATTCCATTATTTAAAAAATGGTCTACTATATCATGCTGGCCAGACTGGTTCAAGATTTGTTTTAAGTTTTCCTTCTGTCTGCAGTGTTGCTATTCAGCGTAGTTTGCACTCTTTGTCAGTTCTTAGGTGGCAATCTGTATCTTTAATCGGTCACTACACGAACAGACTATTTTAAATGTTATTCCATCAGCAGCTACATATAGATCACGTATCAGCTCTATATATGTTATACCACCAATGGAATCGCAACAGATTACTAACACGATAAATTTTTCAATTCAAATTCAAAAGCATTTATTCAATTAAGACCCTAAGTGACATTTATGAACGTTAAATTGAGGCTACAGTTTAAAAAAAGCATAGATCGACGCAAACAGACGCCACAGATGTACTGTATTGTCAAGATATTACTCCAAGCCCTTAATATAATATAAAACATTAAAATAGTACACAAATCAGATAGAAACCCTTTAATTTAGAGGGTGTTAGTCACAGATGTAGTGACAAATTGCCACTGCATTAACTATGAGCGAAAATGACAAGTTTATAACAGTAATACAACATAAGTAACATTTATGTATACACCGATTAATCAGCATTTGGTAGAACATTTTTATATAAAACCATAAAAAATTACTGTAAACCAGAGCGTATATTTAAAAATTGAATCAGTAATACAACAATTTAAAATAAGTTCGTTTAAAAATTCTTACCAATATAATTGCAGTGTTTGACCATACCTGTAATACACAAATAATCTTATTAGAATTACAAAGTCGCCTCCCTTATGAAATATATATGAATAAAAAACAATATTATAAAAACAAAGATGATAAAAAGTCTCTAAGTATGAATAAAAAGTGCATTCATTATGACTTAGATTTAGTAGTAAATATCTATATACAAAAAAGTTTGTGTGTGTGTACGAGTATACTCTTTTCCTCTTTTAAGTTACAATTGCAGTAATTTTTAGTAACATCGCTTCAAACTAACATTAAATTAGCATTGTAATGAATAGGTTACATAAATTAATAAGCACTGTTTACCTCTAGACCCAAACAAGAAAACTATCGATAATTGTAAGTAAGTATTTAGAATTATTTTATTAATATTTTTTCAAATTGTAACTTTAACTCATTATTTTGTTTCTTCATAATTTAGCGCATTTTTTTAAATAACTATTTTGAAAAATGAAGTGGACTTAATTTACTTGGTTTTATCTGTTTGGTGTATTGAAGACCCTAATGCACAGTTTGTCGTAATCCTAACCACCCATCATACACAGTAATGGCGTTCAAGACCAGTCTGTGGACAGATTTACTGAGAAATTCATTAGCAACCGAAGGGTTGAATGTATCAAACGAGGGCCAGGGGCTAATGTTGCCCGGATGAACAAATAGGTTTGTGCGGTGCCATTTTGGATTAAATAAGCCATTACATATTAAGTTTTTATTTCCATTCCTTTATTATTATGTATCAATAATATTATTGTGTATACTTACTATAGAATTACATTTTCAGGTCTGAATAATTCAACGCTAATACTTATACTATAAATTATGATACTTACAAAATAAATAGCCCTTAAAACCCTCTAGACTCGGTTTTTATTACACTAAGATTTTGTTTAGGTATATAGTTTAAACAATAAATATACGATTCTGTTATGAGAGTATTTATACATCTTATATACTCTCTTGAAAGTACGTAAAACGGTCAACAAATAAAGAGTTTTTATCTATCTATCTATAGGTATATATGCTAATGGAGAAAGAAATCATTTTATTATGACCTATTTTCGAGTCATTTTAGAATAAAACTCTTTTGTACTTTATTCAATAATTTTGATTCCCTTCAATCCTGATCGGTTTCACATTAGTAACATTTGATAATACCGTAGTACAAGTTTAATTGTATTTGTATTTATTCTTTATTGTACACATTGAAAATACAAGTATGAACAAAATACAAGGAAGTGTCATGTACAAAAGGCGTGCTTAACCCAACATTGAGTTTTCTGCCAGCAAACCCTGAGTGAACAGAGGATAGTGCAAAATGTAAGGACATAGTTATGCGTATTTAAAAGAAACGAATATAATAACAAATTAAAAAGATAATAATAGTGATTTATAGACATTGATTTTATAACTACAGTTGAATGCCTTATGCATATTAGTAAACACATACGATATTCATTCGCAAATACATGCATACATACACATATACATACATATACATATATACACATACATACATATACATACACACATACATATATACAAATACATATGATAAAATAACGATCCGGTTATTGTAGGGACAGATAATAATCCCTAGTTCCCCTCTTGAACATACTCAGAGAAGGACTGGCGCGTATCGCACGCGGTAAGGCATTCCATAGTCGCACAGCTGCAACACTAAAAGAGTGATTGTAGCAACTCGAAGTATGAGAAGGAGTTCGAAGAATGAGAGAATAGGATGAGCGACAGGGTTGGCTTCTGGGAATAAAGTACTCAAAGCGGTCACGAAGATATGAAGGAGAATTGGGGTTGTAAATAGTGGAATACAGTAAGGAAAGTAGTAAGAATGTATTATAACAAGTGCCATGAAGGACTGAAATATAAGAGCATAAACTATGTTTTAGAATATTACTTGAGTAAGGTAAATGCAATCTTACTTAAAGAACACTAATTACGTCAATACGAAGCCGATAACTAACTAAAACACATAAAAGTAAACAAAATCAAAGTAAATATTGTCAAGGTTCAAACTAAGTTCAAGAGTACATTCAAACTACTATTTAGCGAAGTCTGCTATGCAAGCCAATGTCGCCCACGATACTATTATTCAATAATCGTACTTACGTAATAACCTCCTTACGAACACATTAGAAAATATACTTTATTCCAGACTAAAAAGGTCAAAAGTGTGATAAACAACGAATTTTAAAGTGAAACTATTAACCTCTAAACAAAGACACAGCGAAGAAGATCCTAAATTCTGAGGCATAAAGTTGAAATTTGATCAACAGTAGTATTCTATGAATGAGCGTTCACGTGCGCCTACGCGCCTCTTAGTAAGGGCCTTGAGGACACGAGATCACACGCTTCTGCACAGCTATAAGAGGCTATAGATGGGAAACTTAAGATCTGGTTATGGATAGTGAAAATTGCTAAACAAAAAAGTGGTTGAATATTTTTTTGGCAAAGGGGCTATCAGCAGATTGTATACAATAGTGATCATTAAAACAACTACCAGTAGATAAACTGATCAAAGTCTGGCGTGTGGTGCTCATGTGTTAGTCAGTCAAATCACAGACCTAAAAAAGGCACCTTAAAAAATGAAAACAGCTGTTTTGTGTTCAAATAAACATTAAGGGTTTAAAAACCAACCGCAATCATTTTTGACAATGCTTTAACCGCTGTAGTAAGACATACACAAATATTTTACTCCTTTCAATGGAAATAACTGAAGCGGAATAAAGAAAAATTTAAACTTCCAGCAAGATATTCTTTTTTTTTTGCTATTCAACTGAATTTGCATTTTAAGCGGTGCACACGTTTTAGACAGCACATTTGCCAGATAAAAAGTACTTTCATTAGTACACAAGAGTGCAATTATTTATAAGTGGTGCATTAAAAGTATGTATATGCATTTCTCTGCATGCATGCAAGCGTTTATTATTGAGGCAATAACTAAGAAACTGTTGACATTGATGAAGTTGTGGAAAACATCAAGACATTAAGGTACAATACCTGGACGACCGAACTTTGCTCAGTATAATAAAAAAAAATTAAGTGGCACCCTCGTTTAGTGGCGCCCTATCTTGGTATGCGCTGGCACTGGGTGGATCTTATTCCTGTATAGTTTAATGTAGTTCGCTCGAGTTGCAATAGATGGCGCTAGATGGACATTGATTATCGATAAAGTTGATTGTTGAAACACGAATAAACGCATTTTTTAAAAATGGATTCTAACTAGATCGATTTATCGCCACCGAAACCCTCTGCATACTAAATTTCACGAAAATCGTTGGAGCCGTTTCTGAGATTCACATTAAAGTCACAATTGTTTCAACGATTACAAGTCTAATCCCATGAATAGAAACTAAGAAACTTCATAAAGCCTTTTATTATAGTAATGCACAATTAGAGTATTCTGTGACGCGAATAGTTGTAACGATCTGCTGGACATTCGACAGAAAAAAATTTGAAAGCAAGCCAAAGTGCCTCTATGCATATAACCTACTCTGTCTAAATAGCGAAACTAACAACGTAATATCCGTGATGCATGTGCAGAAGACTTAATAATCGTTATGTCTTTTGCTTAAACTTTCAATCTAATCCCTGACTTTCTTGAGTAGATTTTGGCACAAAAGTGATTAAATGTAAAATATGCTTTGTCACAAAATCGACCGACAGCTGAACTGAATAAATACTTTTCCTTTTATATTCATCTCATCTTAATAATAAACCGATTTAAAAATATATATTTTGGACAAAAGCCGGCGGCAGGTCCTTTGCGCCCTGTTTCACTCGGTTGCTTAGCAACAGCACGATCAACCGAATTTTCAAATTACACTCCCTTAATAAGCATTCGTGTAAAGAGGTAATCAGTAATTTGCATAACCAAAAGCTGTTTATTTGACATTTATTAAAAATCTTGGGTAATTTTTAATTTGAATAAACAATTCGGGGTGTCTCATAAAAGAGAAGTTGACAATCAGGAAAAAACAATAGAGAATGGACACAATATATACACAGTTTACAGGGCAAACAAATGTCGATTTTAAAATAAATTTATAATCTATCATTACTCGGAATTCCCTGCGTTTTATTAGAAAATGGATTACACGAATATATAAAGAAGTTTTTGTTAAAAGAATAATTAGAAAGAATTTCACATCGTCAAGACACTTCACATAAATTAAGGACCATTAAGGTCCATTTGAAATGATGATATTAAACCAAAAAGTATAAAAAAGTAGCTCAGAAATGAAATCCATTATAATATTAGTGTGGCATAAAGTAATGTTGACTTCTGAAATTTCCTTTGAAAAAAAAGCGATAGACCAAATGAATTAGTTTATACTCGCACTTGATGGAACTTGTTGCAATACATTCTAGAATCCAAATCATGTAAATCTGACCAGTTTTACCTTATAGAGTTATCTATTTGCATATTTGGATTGAATAGGCTCCGAAACCGAACCGATTGGAAAAAATTATTTCACTATTAGAAAGCTTAATCATCCCCTCGTAACATAAGCTATATTGCATTTGTAAAAAAGTTAGTGATCCGTATGAAAACTTCGATAATGTACCAAGGTGTAAGAAAAGTACCCATAAAATGCCTACAATGCTTGCGCTGCGCAAAGAATTGACGATAGAGCAAAATGATGTACTACAATTTTTATAAAGCTTATCAATATCTAAAACAAAAATTTTGGGTCCTGTCTTCCCTTGCGAAGCCAGGGCGGGCTGATACTCTGCTATATATATAATGCTATAAGACGAAACCGGTCAGGTGTACATTTAATTAATATAGTGAAATAAGGACAAGTGAGTTTGATTTTAGAATGTATATAAATTAAGCCAGCACTATTCCTGCATAGAGATCCCCCCTGCCTACTTATTATGTTGAATTTAGCGTCATAATACTAACTTGTGACAGTCTGTGCTTAAACCCATGTTGATTAGATAAGTCGTTCTCTATAGAATTATACATAACTTAGCAGATTAAGCTAATTGTGAACCAAAGCTATCCTAAGACATTTAGCCTTTGTGCTTTGCATAAATGGTTTAAGTCATAAACGGAACTTTTCAAATTTTATAGTTTTTTTTGGGTAATATAGGGAAAACAAGCAGACTTATCGCCTGATGGTAAGCGATTACCGCCACCCAAGGACACCCACAACACCAGAGGCGTCACAAGTGCGTTGCCGACCTTGGAGGATGGGGAGGGGGGTGTTCCGAGAGGGGCGTTCGACGGTCGATGCCGTGATGCGCCTGAGGGCCGTGACCGAGGCGGCGTGGTGTTGGCGGTGTCTCTGGACATCGCCAAATTGCATTGATACTCTTTCTACAACGCATCTATTCTCTTGTATTGTTGGTCAATATTTTGTTTTGACCACGTGGTATGGCGCTGAAATGACATCACACCTGTTAAAAAACGTCTAAGGATATTCTATACTATTTATTCATTTACAATAAAATATTGTTATCTATCATTACCGATCTTTGTTGTAGTGATGTCATGATCTGTTAGTTTTTGTTTTCTTGTACCACAGACTAGGATACTCTGCAACAGAACAATAGATATTTCAAAGACTGCAACGGCAAACTCTGCAGCCAATTAACTAAGCACTGGAGTATCTATTAAGCTCTAAGTACTATTATCTGTATCCAGAATAAAACATTATGATACCGTTTTAATTGGCTGAACTTTGGTTGTTAGTGAAAAGTTATAAAATCATAGGTATTGAAAATAAAAAATATATAAATACATTCAGCATGAACATACATTTTAGCAATGTAATATTGCGTTGATACAAAACCTATAAGCAGCTTCTTGTGTGTGTTAGAAAAAGTAAATATTTTATTTTAGTGAATAATTAAAAATTTCATGTTTTTATATATTGGTTTGTAACTGATACATTAAAGCAAAACTCAAACAATAATAATTTAATATGAAGTTATGATTTCAAAATTAATTCCAAAAATAATGTTATATATATTGAAATAAAAATTACAAAAAGTGTTTCTAGCAGAGCGTGGTTTCGATCCACGGACCTCTGGGTTATGGGCCCAGCACGCTTCCACTGCGCCACTCTGCTCTTATTGTGTCACGCGAAATTATCGTTCAATAGCGAATCAAGATAGCGCTAGTGCGCATGCGGACAACGTCAACACACTGTAAATTATCATGACCAGTCGTTTGAGCGATAATGAACTTTGTGTTACATGGCTTTAAAAGATTTATTTTTAGATATTTTATTATAGTCTCTCTGATTGCGTTAGGTGTCGACTATTGCTGTCATTATATTGAATTATTAAATACTTCATCACGATAATTAAATAACATTACTTGTTGTTAACAGCCAAAAAATTATTAGGGTTTCAAAGGTCCGAACGAAAAATGTGGGACCATTTTTTTTGGGCGGTAAAACCATAATAGAATTATTTTTTCATCCGATTTATATTGACGATTGTGATCAATAGAGACTGAGGATTCTAACACCTAATGTTGCATGAGGCCACGACAAGGAAGTTTCCTAAAAGAAGTTAAAGACTATCAGCTCTCCCTCAAAAGACGTACCTGTACCGAAGAATGCTAAGCGATTTCCACCCGTGAGTATATTTTCTAATTCAGCAGTACACAGTTACAGTTATTTCATGTTATAATTACAACCTTATTTGAAGCATCCAAAACGCTGTCAAAACATAATTTAAAAAAAATACAATAACAAAACAATGAGGGTTAAGTGGCAACCATGACACAATACTTTGATACTGAACCGTCATTTTAACGGCTTAGAAATGTTGATACGAGATAGAACCAAATTTTTCGGCGCATGATCGTTTTTTTTTTGTTTTTCTATATGATGACCAGTTAGTTTAGCTGACGCAAAGCGAACAATGGACACATGATTATGTACGTTGGATGTAGTATGAGAGAGACTTGATGTGTACATGGGGTACTCTTCCACCATATACCGGGCGGAGTTCCAGTCGGCTGTGCGGAGGTAGCATTGTGCCATGTCCTCCTGCCCGATTTTATTCATATACTCACAGAAGAACCATGGTTGTAAGTATCTGCGTCAGTCGGTAGGTGACGCGATCCACGCCTAACCAAGCTTCGAGGTTGGGTAGAACTGCACCAACAGCGCGTTGGTATGCATTTTGCAGATGTAGTATGACCTATAGTTTTGGTATTTATAAATAAATCACAAGCCTAACATTTCCAAAGATGGTTAGCAAATACAGCTCATACTTATTTATCAAATAATGGCTGAGCGTTTTAACTAAATAAAGGAAAAAAATAATAAATATACCGTTTTGGTTCAACAAAAATCTTATTATTATTTAAAAAGACAACTCCCGCATTAGGAATATACATTCCTGTGTCGCGGGTATCTTTACAAACATACATAAAACGGACACAAAGTACACCCAGACTTAGAACAACAATTTATGGATCACACAAAGTGTTGTCCCATGTAGGATTTGAACCCACAACACTTGGCACAGTAGGAAGCGGTGTGGCGACCACTCCAACCACTAGGCCAACCGTGTAGTCATCAATCTGCGTGGTTACTTAGCTAATAGTACCATCGAAACCCCAGGATGCATGTGCGAACATAATGTACCAAAAATTAAAGCAGCCACTCAATTTCCGGGCAAAAATACCAACACCTGTCCCACGCCGCCGCAAAGATTTATCTTACGTCACATGGAATTTTAATGTTAGCCGGCGTCCGTGTAGGATGCGAAGAAAAATGTGACAATAATGGTTTTGGACTGTCGGTTTAATGACCCTCAAAAGGGGGTGGAAATTTAACAAAAAAAATGTTGTTTTGGACTGACGATAAATAAGTGCAATTGTTGTTTTATTTTAAGGAAGCTGTGATTGGGCATAGGCCATATAAAAACATAAAAGAGAGAGAAAAAAAAACAAAGCGGTCTTGAGGACTACAGAAAGAAGTGATAACTCAAAACTATAAACAAACAATTGTTTAAGCTCACCTGAAATGAACCTCTTTACCCTTTAAATAAAATGATAGATCAAAGAAATAAAAAAATATAGCTCATGGAAAGCTCACCGAACGGTGAAGATAACATGAGTTCCATGATTTCTGTCAACCCAAAATGTGTTCAATGTGCCCAAGCCCAAATACATTTAACAAGGCTAAACAATATAATAAACATAACAAGTTAATCCAAGAGGTGGGAGCCTGGTGATCTGTAACACAGGTTGTCCTAATATAGACACCAGTCTCACAAAGAAATAATTATTACACAATGTTCTGCATTGTACTGTATTACCTGTACTTACCTTTGTAAAAGAGTAATAAATAAATATATTATATAAAAAACATTGGTTTTATTCCATATATTAAGTTTGTTATATACAAGTTTTCTAACGATTTTAATATGAGTAGAATCCGTCAGTCCTATGGTTTGTCATGCTCACTAAAATGTCATTGCTTGCGGTGTCATCGTGGTGCGGGTCGAGAGACGATGGCTGGTCCATGCGTCATACTCGTGAGCGGGTGCTGCTTGGTGTGACTGGTCGACCTGGTCAGCGATGCTTTAGCCAATACTATTGATTTAGTTCGTTCAACTGCACTTTAGCCTCTTAATCCAGTCGCAAATTATTTTTAACAGTAGATTTTGCAACTGTATGTAAGTAGATGTGCACCTTGAATGATTTCTATGTTTAGGTTCTGACCTTTAATTATTACTGAGTGTTATTTGTTTTTTTTTTGTTAGTACGTTAGCTTTTGAAGCATTTAATGTAACGAAATTCAGGTGGTAACAGCTTGCACACAGTTAACTATTCATGTAATACTAATACTATTGTACCTAAAAATCTGATTTTTAAAAAGAGTGGCCATGAGTTTCTTTTTCAGTATTCTTCTCATAAAGCCCTACGCATTATGGAAACTGAAAGTTATGGATCGACACAGGCAGGCAGTGAATTTTGGTGTTTTAAATTCAAGGTCAAGGTGAATTAGATGAATTCACCTTGACAATAAATAGAGTACATCTGGCGTCTGTTTGTGTCGATCTATGGTTTTTATCTGTAGCTTCAATTTAACGTTCGTAAATGTCACTTGGTATCTCAATTGAATAAATGATTTTGAATTTGAATTTGAATTTAATGCGATGACAGATTAAAAATACTGAGGTCACAATGGGGGTTCATTTATTCCTAGGATGTCGCAAAGACCGACTAAAACGAAGGAAAATTTGACATATACCTTATCTACATAAATATTACGTGGGAGAGTCAAGCTTCGGCACGACTGGGCCGGCACAACCGGAGTGATACCACGCCCTCACAAAAACCAGTGTAACACAGCGGAACATACCAGTGTAAACCTTTACTTTTTAATTAATAGTTAATAATACTAATGGTAGCCCAGCAGTCGAAATTATGGCACAATTTTTTTCGGTATCTGCTGTCCTCCTGCATATAAACTTACGATTCGTAAAAATGGGTACGAAGTTTTTGCTTGAATTTAGTTATTGAGATGTATAGGAATGAAAACATATTAATCTTTGGCGTACAAAAATGTTTTACACGCAAATAAGGCACAATAATCTAATAATTATTAATTATATTAACTGCCACTCATATAGACGGCTATTGTAACTGTATTCGATACTAAACGTACTCTTCCAACCGCTACTAATGACCGTGGAATATGACCATTGCCGATGGACCCAACGTCCCATCAATTCCATTTCATTTCTCATGTCATTTCCAGCCGTACTCGTAACTAGCACATCCTGAACCCTCACATTCTTAAATTCTAACTAAAAACCATTTTAAAGAACATTTATAAAGAACCATGATAGGTCTATAAATATTGGATAGTTAGAAATACTAACTAGTTTAGGTTGAGCTCTAAGTAAGTTTAAATCTTGGGTTATGAGGTGGACTGCGATGGTGTTGGAGGGTCTTTAATACTGGAAGCTGTAGCCAGTGGTTCGGAAACTCACGATAATGTAATTGAATTATGGATTTCAACTCTCGTAGTTAATTCCTTTGAGTTGGATATTTCAGTGAAATTATTTGTAGAGTTGTAACACCGAGTTCTACATTTTTTGCACAAAAAATAGATGTGGATGCCTCCTGTTATGTGTAGATAAAGTACAGAAATGTAATATAATTCTAAAAGGCAACTTTCGCACTAGACATAATCCTGTGTCGCGGGGGACTTTACAAACATACATGAAACGGGCGCAAAGAACACTCAGACTTAGAATAGCAATTTTTGGATCACACAGTGTTGTCCAAGGAAGGATTTGAACCCAAAATAATTGGAACCACGAAGTAGGAAGCAGCGTAGTAACTGCTAAACCAGTAGGTCATACGTATCAAAGTCATGTCATTCATTTGTAATGAACATTTGTAAATGTCTTAAAAATGCGAATACGTCAACAACAAGCTACAGTCATGGTAAGATCTGTTACAATTACAGTGTATGTGATCCTAGTATCTAAGTCATATCAAGAGTTAATTCAATTTATTGAATTATGTACAAACACCCAATGCATTTACGGTCGAAGTCCGATCGACAGGCAGTCACTTATAGCATAAAGTATTTCACTAAGCAAAACTAGTTCGCAAACCATATTCATGGACGCATATCTACCTAAGTTCGGCTAAATCCTCATTCTCGTCTACACCCATCCCACATTTATATCCCTTTCACAAAATACCAAATCCTGAAATTCCTGAAATTGAAGTAAATGGTAAACAGGCTGGCCGAGCCGCATTTACATAACTCTCAATTACATTTGGATTTAAAATGGCCGCCACGTGCGTGAAATAGAAATAAAAAAAAATATCGTTGCGATGCGTGCACGGAACGACCGCACTGGATAGGTTTAGCTTTATGATTTTTTGTGCATTCTTGTAACGCCGTACGCGTCGTAAATTGAACATTGGTCTCCGTTCATACGCTTGTGTGGCGTAATTGAAGTAATCACGATTCGGTTTGAACGAACAATGCAATCCAAAATTCATGGTTTCCGAAAATAACACAATACATAAACATGATCGTGAACATAACCTATAGGTTATAGTCTACACTAGAGATTTCGTTTTTCGACTTAGATTTTTTCTTCGTATTTCTAGAATAGCAAACTTCCATAGTTTTTCGGGTTAAAATATGCGTAGCGTATGATACTCAGAAATATCGTGGCTTCTATTGGTAAAACTATTTTCAAAATTCGGTTCATTAGATCCAGAAATTACTCCCTACAACCTCACAAACTTTATGACATCAGTATAGATTACAAAATGTGAATTAGCTCTACTTACGGGTTTTCGAATCTCTCCTCATCATCAATTGTTTACTCATTGTAACTCTTATAAAAAATACTTCTATTTTTCTCTATTCTGTTCCCTTAATTTCTTATCTAACTTTTCCGTTACCGCGGTAAATAGTATCCTATATGTTATTTTAATACACAACCTGTTACTGAAAAGTTTTATTTTGATCCGTTTAATAGGTTTTGCGTGAAAGATGATTGATGATTTTTGATGCAGAAGCATCTAGGCCACCATGGTGTGGGTCACCATACCTCTTTTTTATGGAATACGGGGCAAATGAGCAGATGTATCGCCTGATGGTAAACGATTACTGCCGCCCATGCACACCCGAAACATCAAAGGCGTCACAAGTGCGTTGCCGGCCTTTGAGGGATCGTGGGAGGGGTTGGGTTATGGACCTCCGGTATCCTCACTCAATCGGTGAAACCCAGCGCAAGTACTGTTTCGCACCATTTCCTTGTAAGGCCGTGGTATCAGACCAGTCGAGCCGGTCCATTCACGCCGAAGCGTGGCTCTCACACGGTTATTGCATTGTTGCATTGACGGTATTCACAATGAGTATGGTGACCACCACTTTAGAATTCAACTTATGCTTTCCATCAGGCACATTAGAGTCAATTTGACAAGCTCGTATATAAAAAAAGAGTAACCAACATCCAAAGATCCTAAACATCCTCCCAAACTCACGAATTTATAATATTAGTAGGAAATAGGATCTATTGAAAAACTATGCCGTTAATGGCAATAGGAGAGGTTGTTGTTTGTACACCCACCCATACCTACAAACATTTTGTCGGCTATAATGTAGTGATGATCGACGATCGACAACCCATAATGTCCCACTGCTGGGCTCGGGTCTCCTCTCAGAAGAGGGTTAAGGCCATACGTACACGTAAGGCCTGATTTAGTGATGGTAGATGTTCAATAAAATTCACTGCAACACATATGCACAATGGGGTTCATAGGACCGAAATTATTTACACTGTTTGGTTAGTTATCGTTTGTATTGCATGTTCCTATACATACATACAGAAGGTTTAGATTGGAAAAATGTTGGAACGCATACATAACATTTGTAAATTCTAGAATTGTTAATAGGCTTTTAAAACAAAGAGTATAGCCTCAATGAAATTGCGGTGCCAGTCAAATTGCAGCACCATATCGATCGAGGACAAACTATTCAAATGAATGAATTTTCATAGTTAACTCCAAAGATTACTACAGCTACTGTTTAAGGAAATCTTAATTTTTATGGAGGGAGATCTTCATTTACAATTTCAATTGAAAAATAGTTAAGAAAGTTTAGATTTGTGGAAATGGATGATCGTCAAAATATTAGTGACAGTATTATGAACAAAATAATTTTATTTATCTAGATCTCTATATAAATATACAAAATTGAAGTGTCTGCTCATAATTTTAAATTAACCGCTTTCACTTATATTAACCATGAGAGAGCTACGCTTCGGCACGAATGGGCCGGCTCAATTGTAGTGATATCATGGCCTCACAGAGAACGGATGTGAAACAGCGCTTGCGCTGTGTTTCACCGAGGGAGTGAGGATACCGGAGGCCCATACAACAACCCCTCCCCATCCCCGTCCCCAAAACGCACGCACTTGTGACGCCTCTGGAGTTGCGAGTGTATATCAGGCGATGCGTCTGCTTGTTGGCCCCTATTCCAGAAAAAAAAACTTAATGCATATGAAAGTATATTCTATATTCACACAAATAAAACAATTATTAAATGTTTGCCTGCCTGTCTGTTTAATCCGACTAATCTCTGGAACAGCTAGGCCAATTTTGACGGAACTATTACAGCAGATAGCTGATGACTTAAGGAGTAACTTTGGATACTTTTTTAAAATAGCTTCATCCTGTGGCGTTTCCCGCAGTTTTAAAAGTACAACAACAACCGTGGAAAACACCGCGGGCTTTTTATTTATTTATTTATTTAATCTTCATGCAATTACATTGCAAAAGGCGGACTTAATGCCATGGGCATTATCTTCCAGTCAACCTTTAGGTGGTGCAGAGCTGAGTGTATTTTGAAGCAAGTGAAAATTATTGTTCGAATTGTACAAGGTTGTTCAAGGTACGTGAAGATATCATTATATAACATAAATGTCATAAATACAATATTCGCATACACACATACGCATACGTATGCGTACCCATATATACATACACACACATATACATACACCCAATATATACTTATACAAACATATACATATACATATAGATATATATACATACCTACCCATATACATATATTCGCATAAGACATGAGTAAAATTCATACATACATATGCAATGATAAATGGACAGATAAATTATGCCGATGACTTCGTCAACAAATCTCGATAATGATTGCGCACTCCAATCTTGAAGTTTATTCGGCTGGTACACGATCTAATATCTAAGGGTAGGGCGTTCCAGAGATTTACAGCTTGTACGGTGAAGGAAGAATGAATAATTCGAGAGGAATGTGAAGGACAAAGAAGGAGGAGATTATCGAAGGAGCGAAGATGTCTGTCATGGTTAGAGCAGAGGCTTTTCAGATTGTTTAAAAATAAAAAATAACAAACGTTTTATTTTGATAATAAGCAATAATTAAAAAGGCTTGCCGTAACCATTTTTACATCAATTTAATACATCCTACATATTCGTGATGCCACTAGTACCAATTTTATTCTGATGTTAACAACACTCACTTAAAACAATTGATAAATATTCCAACAACCGCTGAAATATTTCAGCACAATAATCTGGCACAATTTCCAGTGCTCAACATGTTGAAATAAAATTTACTACAAATGAACTAATTTATTTACGAAGGCAAACTGAATAAGCATTAAATCACTTCGAAAATACAAATGTTCGGGCGCCCAAATTTGTATGTAACATGGTACCCTAGACACCTGGGGCTGGCTAACTGAATTAGCATATTGATTGTTTACAGACGTGTCCAGGCGTGTTGTGGCGAGTGTGGCCAAGGTCCTGGGAGACCAACAGCGGTCAATAGAAATTTGATTAATGCCTAAGACAATTTGCTACTTTATTATCTAAGACGCTTGCTGAGGGTTGAAGGTTAAATGTGATATTACGAGATGCGAAAGAGGTTTCAATGTAAAGGTCAACATTCTATAAGTTTGTTAGCTAGTTTGTTTCATTTGGCTAGTACTTATGTCACTTGCGATAACGGGTTCCAGGTTTTATTCCTTGGATTTTATGCATGGCTGTCAAAGTGGCTTAACTCTGTTTGGTGGAAAGCATAAGAAGAATCCAAGAGTAATGGTCACCATACTCATTGCGAATGCTGAGAATGTAACAATATAGCACGGTGACCCACGCCATGGGAGCTTAGTGATGCTTCTGCATTATTTGTTCTCTAGTGTCGCACTCAACAACGAAACACAACAGCACGAATTGTTCATTTTAGGTTGATCTTCTGTGCTAGGGTAGGCCCCGCATGATATTTGTACTAAATTTGATTGAAATCGGTGCAGCATCGGTGTGCAGATAGACAAACATACAGACAGAGTTACTTTCAAATTTAAAATATTATTTTAGTGTAAAAGTATAAACTAGTATAAAGTACAATATACAGTATAAGTACGAATAGTTACAAGCTGTGACTAATACGTCTATATAATAGGTGTATTGAGACATTATGTGATTCTGAATGGGATATACATATAAATGTATAGATATATCTGTCTCATATTTATGTGCTCGCCTATGACCACGGCTATGATTAAGGTTAAGATGTAATACCTGGTAAAAGCATTAACTCTTGGTCATTACCATGCAGCTCATATTTATGTGTCATTATACTAATAACAACTTTATCAACGATTAAATAAAAAATATAGCACAGATTTCTTGATCTATTTTTCTTGTAAACATTTCATAAGTGTTTTTATCCTATGCGCTTACAGCGCTATCTAACAAGCTGCGCTAATGGAGGTGTCATGTTTCACTCTCGAATTATGTCATCGCATTTACTTTCACAGATCCAAAACTGTTTATGAATTATGTTTTTTACATAATATCGTTTCGAGGCACAATATATATCTTTTGTTATATTTTAACTATATTTATTTCTTACAAACTTTTACAGAACTAGGCAAGAAATAATGCACATCGACATCTAAAAAGGATATTCGGCTGATTTCGGCCTTCTAGAGAGTCCCATTCGCACGAAATACCAACAGTTCGTAACTCCACCGCATTTGTTGAACGACTGAAGAAATGTAACACATGTAGTGTGCGAAAGGGACAATGCTTTACAAAGCCGAAATTAGCCGAATATCTCTTTCTAGAGTTCGATGAGCATTATTTCTTGCCCAGTACTATATTCAGTTTCACCGGCCACGATGTTTGTCTGTAATCAAGATAAATATGATCTATTTCCCAATTTCCGATTGAGCTGAAATTTAAAATATACTGTTGGTTGATGATATTCTTAGATATTTATTTATTTATATAAATTTTTACACAGAAAATGAGTAATGTTGATTATATCAGCTCTTTTGCTCAAATTAATAGTGTATTATGAGATCATTGAGGGGCGTTCATATCTGTGTACCCAGACATGGTGTATAGAGAGTGTTATAGCTGATACGAGGATTTTTTTAATGAGTTATGTTACTATATCTTTTGATAAAAAAAGTACTAGTTAGTACATTTCACTAAATATATTTTATTTAATATTGTTTTAAATTTATGGGTTGGAATTACAAAAATATATTAGATATTTAACTGATCAAAAATCTAGTAAAATCATTAAAAAATATTTAATTCTGTCTTTTAACAAGAGATGAATTAAAGCCACCCCCATGGCTCTTCCTAAAAGTGGTATCGTAAAGTTCTTATCATTAATAGAGCATTATTATATTCTATTAAAACTTAACTAGTACGTAAAAATATAGACACCTACTTATTTACTGATTGTAACAATAGGAAGAAAAATATTGTAAGACGGACTAAAACCCATGAATTTATACATATACATAGGTTTATCTGAATATACAGTACTTCGCTGCATCAATCACTTTTACAAGGTTTTAATTTTATACGTATACAGTTTATATTTAAGTTAATTTTAACACAGACATACACATGCATTTCTTCATAGCATAGAACGAGACATTGGGTGTTTTAATATAATTAGAACTTAAATTATATCTTTTTTGCAAAAAACACTTGTTAAAACTGATCCCTCATATCCAGACCTTATTAGTAAAATGGAAGTAAGAATATAATAATGGGTTAACAAGGACTTAGTTTTAACCGACTACGGAGAAGCGAAAAGGAAGGGTTATATTTTTTGGCAATTTATGCATGTTTTTACGTTCCACCGTAGCGTCTAAAGTTCTGACCGATTTTGATGAATGACATGTCAATGGATTCAATTCTAAACTCAATTCGAATTTTTTTTTTTCGGACATTATAACACACAACGCCATCTAGTCGCATACTAAGCCGAGCTATGGGCATTAAAAAAACTGATATTAATACATATATACTTTTTTTTTGTAAATACATACATATTATATATAGAAAACACCCAAACTCCGAAACAAATATTTGTAGATCATACAAATATTTGGTCCGACTCAGGAATCGAACCTGAGACGTCTAACATAGCAATCGTATACTCCACCGCTACGCCAACGAGGCAGTCAGAAATATTCAGTAACTTCTGATGGTGACCCAAGTACCAAATTTCAGTGTAGTTCCAATATCTATACATCTTAGACTCATAAACATTCAGGTTTATTGAGATAATTCTTCATGATGTACAAAATTGTGATCATTATTTTCTTGTTTGTCTTTGTCTACCTGTACAAGCTTGTGGTATATCCACATTCCTTTCATTACATAGTTGGAAATAAAATAAGACCACATCTGGTTATTACGTCTGGACTTCCCACCACTGGACTATAACTCAGCCCTAGAAATGCAATTAGCGGGTTAGGTGATAACACCACCCTCGTAAATCATTTAGGAATAAAACGTGTACAAGTTAGTATTTAATGATATATTTTGTTGGGGAAAATATTGCTTATATTATTACTTTAAGTATTATTTTTTTAACGTCCAATGTAGATTCGAGTTCTAATTAGTTTAGGAATAGATGGCGTTGTCAGCGTTCAGATGTTCGTAATATTATTATTATTATTTTTCAATGGAAATCGAGTCGACTGGAAAAAGAAAGATAAAAATATCTTGACAATAAAATAGAAGTTACTCAGAAAACACGGTCAGAGATTCCGTGACTCCGGAATATATTTTACCAATGAACAGTCAACAATTTTCGAGAGATATACGACAGTTGTGTCAACGGAATTGGGTAAAAACATTAAGTAATAGAGCTACCTTCGGCACAGCTGTGCTAAAAAAGAAAAACAAAAAGCTTCAAATTAACATGGAATATAAACTTTAACAATAACGAACCTAAGTGCATTTTTGATTACTCATATTTATTAGTCTGTCAATAGCATTACCGCATAATATGTGTCTAACCACTACTCGCACATGGAAACTACCCGTGAATCCGTTGATTTACTATCGCTTTGTCTGTCCTTACATATAAATAAGTCCACTATTTGTTAATAACATAATATATTTGTTATGTGTTGTAATAGGGTAAACAAGAATAAAGTTATGGGTTACTTATATGGGTGGGTTATCTGATGCGAAGTTATTACCGCCGGCCGTGAACACTTGAAACTCAAGATTCATAAGTGTATTGACGTTCCTTAGAGTGAAGGGCCCTTCTTCCAATTCTAGGCGAGTGATTGAAGTTACCGGAGACCTAACCCCGTAAGGGCTCCGGAATTATCGCTTGTTGAAAAACAAAGAAAAAATCGCATAAATCACGTAAGGGTTTCTTTGAAGCCTTGGTCATCATAGTATTAAACGTTACCTTGTTATATATACGATACGTTAATGTGTGCCTAATACCTTAGTATTGGTTTGATTCTACTCTTTGTTGCACTCATTTTACTTTAAATGGACTGCCGTATTAATATATATCCTGGATATTTTACCGGAGCCCTAACCCCCTAAGGGCTCCGGAATTATCGCTTGTTGAAAAACAAAGAAAGAATCGCATAAATCACATAAGGGCTTCTATGAAGCCTTGGTCATTATGATATTAAACGTTACCATGTTATATGTACGTTAATGTGTGCCTAATACCTTAGTATTAGTTTGATTCTACTCTTTGTTGCACTCATTTTACTTTAAATGGACTGCCGTATTATATCCTGGATATGTTATAAAGTTACAAAACAGCAGTTCGCATCTATGTACTTCTCAGTACATTACCTGTGCGATACAGGTATGCACCCAAATTGCAGTTTTATGGCGCCACGCGATCAAATATGTTCGCTCTTGATCTATTGCGCCGTTTCCGTGACTGTACGGCATATATTCACATACAAGATTTTATCTTACTTTTGAAATTTTTTATATAACTAGTTGTGATTTTTTAACTGCTTTGGTGGCGTAACGGTAGCGTATTCGACTGCTGCGCTTGAGGTCTCGGGTTCAATTTCCGGGTCGGACCAAATGTTAATATGATCTGTAAATATTTGTTTCGGAGTTTGAGTGTTTTCTGTGTATGTATGTATTCACAAAAAAAGTATTTATGTATTAATATCAGTTATCTAGTACTCATAAAACAAGCTCTGCTTAGTTTGGGACTAGATGGCGTTGTGTGGAAAAAACGACCGAAAATATTTATTTACTATTTATTTTTGTAATCGTGAAAAGAAAAAGTAGTTCTGTTTTATACTGGTAAATATTTTTTTAGTAACTTTACTTTATATTTCCATTGACAGATTTTTAGTACAGATCATTTTCAGCCAAAAGACGACACATTGTGTTGTTTACAATACATATACACCTATACAAAGAATAAATCTGTTCCTTTGGCCTTAATCTACAGTGGGCGTAGAGCTTCTCGTAGAGGTTTCGTAGCAAAACACAAAAGGCTTGTTACAATATTGTATTTAAAGCATAAACAGCGCTGTACAGCTTTCTAGATAAACTAACACAGCGTTATTGCAACTAAGTGTTTATGAACATCGTCGATAGTATCAATAAGTTATCAAGAATCCTTGAGAACAAAAGCTAAAACTACGTTTGGGATTTTGGAGTAATGTTAACATGATTAGGTTTTTTTTAAAAACGGAGTTTGTTTCAAGAGGGTGAGTGTTTCTGGCAACGCATTCTTCAAGTTAGGACCTCCTAAAGTGGCTCTAATCTGCTTGGTATAAAGCATGACCAGAATTCAAAAGTGGTGGTCACCTTACTCATTGCAAACGCAGATGAACCATACCAAGGCGACCTACTGAGATGCGGATGCATCGTTGGGCCATATACACAGGTTTGTTTTCTTGATAGGTTGTTAGATAGAAGAATTCGGTACAATATTAGTAGTACCGTACAGTATTATAATTCGGTACAGTAAAAGTAATAATACAGGTCTGCTAATATAGCAAAAGATTTACTATTGTGGGCTAGTTAATACTGGCTATACATTACGTTATTTAATACGCTATAGCAGCTTCATCCAATAACTTAATTGTGTAGTCAAAGTGACAATCAGAAGTTTTTTATAAAACTTTCAATTAAAAGCTAGAAAATGACCTATTTTTATCTTATGGGTGACATAAGAGCCATCAACAGGACAACAGAAGCACAATGAGAAAGAAAATAAAAAAAAACTTTTAGCTACTAACCCGCCTGGCCATTTGTATTTTGGCCAGTGAGTATAGCAGGCCAAATTCCTCATCTAATGATTCCTCAGCATATTGAAGGCTGTTAATGTTTCGAAATTCATTATTAGCATTTAAAACTAAAAGATCTAATTTTATTCTTATGTCCAAGCTTTCTATTTGTAGCTCAATGTTCGTGCTCAAAGAGGCGATCATTATCCGATTACAGCAAGATGAAGGAAATATCAACAATAGTTCATATTGTACACTTAATAACAAAGCAGTGCACTAACGAAGCAAACAATATTAAAGCTTGCAAGACTAGATAGCAATTGCAAAAAGTTCTAACCTCCACAGACAACACACCCAAAATTAAGCTCTCTACCAAACAGTTTAAGTTTATTTTATGAGGAAAATAAAATTCATAATACCAGTAATTTGTATTGTATATTGAAGCGTATGGGGAAGGAATCACGGGTGGGTAGTTTTCAATTGGTAGTATAGTTGTGGTTCATCTCTATCGAGTTCGACGTACGTTGTGCACGCGGGAAATTCATGTCTGTTTGGATGTGGGAGCTTTTGATCCGTCTTCTGTAATCAACTCTAAGATGTCTGCGGCTTGTACAGTGAGATATTACATTTTCTTTGCATAACTAAGCAGATAAATTTAAAGATTATATTTCCGTAACAATTAGGTAACCTGCTGTCTGTATATCAATCCTACCTGGTTGGGTTGGTCTCAAATTAACAAGGCCAGTTTGGATATTTATATACAAATAAATAAATTGGAGTGTCTGTTTGTAATATTAAAATAACTGCTTTTTGCTAAATGCATATGTATGTGTACATGGTACATACAACTTTTTTTTTAAATTTTTTGTATTTGTTTGTTTGTTCAGACTAATATCTTTCGGACAGATTTCGACGAGACTTTCCCTGGCAGATAGCTGATGATATAAGGAGTAACTTAGGCTTTTTATACTAGCTTTGACCAGCGACGCTTCGTGCGGTTGATTTTATACCGCGGGTGGTTCAGCTATATATATATGAACATATGTGTCTGGTAGGTAAGTTTACATCAGTTTATTTATCGCCATGAACATCTACGTGATACATACATTGTTTTTTTATCTTAAATAGAGTAGTTCAAGTTGCGACTGGACTTTGTTAACTAAGGTATTTCTACTATATATAAAATCACACTTCGTCACAAATTATGTACATACAGTCCCCCAAATACTCCCCTATGCAGTAACTACTTCGCTCCGCTTTATCTTGCCTGTACACCTCATTACCCTGCATCGCATAAAAGGCAGCACCTGCTTCCAAATATTGATGTGGTTGCAAAACTTCGCTATTAACTTATTGAACCAGTTCTCGCAGTGATGGTGTGTTTTCTTTCGAATATCTTGCCACATATGTTCTATGGTCCTATAGGTATGTTTCCGTGATTCTTAATTATCCAAAGGTATACTTACTTCACCCTATGTTACGTTTTTGGGGTTACATAGATTTCTTTAACAATTTCTAGTAGAATCACTTAAGAACTGTTAAAAAATTATGAACATGATAATACTCTTAATACCAAAGTTTTCCGTTAGTGCAGGAAGTGAAGGTTTATAGCTATCTTCTGTAGCGTTCCTCCAAACTTTATTTTGTATTAACTGTATTCACAATATTCTAGGTATTGTAATCATAATGAAACCCAAATCACACGACTAATTTGCCTTGCCTATGCTCGGGCGACATTAAAAACTTCCCTCGAACCGTTATCAATAAGCAATCAGCTATTCAACGCACAGTACCCACATATTTACATTCAAATCCTGGCTGAACAATCAATCATATCGGATCTTTCGAGACTAGGCTAAATAAAGTATTAAAAAGACATTAGGAACAAAAACTTTTGTGAACTCGACGAGACCCCAGTAGTACGCATCTCGGATATAAACTGTGCGTATTATATCCGTAGGGAGTGCGTGTTGAGTCATCAACATACTACAAAAACAAATACACAAGATGTTTATTAAAGGTCACATAAGAACCAAACATATTTAAAATTTACACATTGTGTAAATAATAAGTAATAATAATGTAGTCAATAAAACTAAAGACGAAGTCACATACTCAAGTATTATTTAATATATGTAGTGTTAAAAAGCAATTAAATATTGTGATTACAAATTATAGCGTCAAAAAAAGAAATATACCTATAAATTTAGTGATTATGAAAAAAAAAACCCACCAATAATAAATATGTGTTTTAATTAATGCGTTGGTTCCAATTAATGTTTAGGTGTTTATAGATGTCGCTCTTAAACACGTTATCAAATCATAGTTATTTCGTTTTATATCGTTAATATTGCAAACCTGCGAATTTCATATATCATGTTTACATTATATATATTATATAGAAACGCTGTATATATAAAGCAATTGTAATCGCTCAATAACTATTGATATGCTTAATCTTTGTTGACTTGTGTATCGTTTTTTTGTTTCAATGTTTTGGTTGTATGTTGACAGCAAAACACGATGAACTCGGATCCCACCAAAACCTTTGAATAGAACTAACGACTCGTGTACCACAATATTGAAAATTTATTCTAAGTACGCGAGGGCGTTTGATGGTAACTTATGGTACTGCTTTCGAGACAACTCGTCCAATTTAGTGAGATACTCCGATGTCATAACAACAACACCTTTCAGTTCGAGAAGAGATTACAGGGAGGGGTGTGGAAGGTCTGGCAGAAATGGTTTCGTGTGAAGGTGGTTTCTCGAATAAATGTTACACCAGATATGTTTTGTGTAGAGTGCTATTTTTTGGACTGTAAACGAGAGTTTATTTTATGATGGTGTTAACGTAAGATGTAAACGGAATTTTTGAATGTTAGCATGAATTGTATGAAAATTGTGAGCGCAATTCATTCCAGTGGCGAGGAGGAAGAATTTGACACTAATTTTGGTTTGGTTTTCATGAGAATTATGTATTCATAACTAAGAAAATAAATAAATAAAATAAATAAATATTTCAGACATCTAACAAACAACGCCATCTAGTTTCAAACTAAGCAGAACTTGTATTATGGGGTCTAAACAGCTGTTATAACTACAAATATACTTTCTTTTTGTAAATTTATATTTATTTAGTGATGATCTGCGTAAGACGGCTGGCAAGAGCTGGATGCAAAAAGCCGAGGATCGAACTAAGTGGCGTGAAACTGGAGAGGCCTGGGATGATGATGATTTACATATATATTATGTATAGAAAACACTCAAACTCCGAAACAAATATTTGTAGAACATACAAACATTTGATCCGACCCGGGAATCTAAATTAAGACCTCAAGCACAGCAACCACATGCGCCACTGAGTCAAGTTACTATGTATGTTTTTAGTAATATTTAAACAAATACAGGAGCTTCAGGATTGTTGATAGACATGTGGAGGAACAGGTGTGATGTCCCGCCAACACAAAGGGAGGATTCTCCGAACAGACCAGGTGATCATGTCGGGCGGGACACGGCCTTACCACATACAAAAAAAAATCATAAATTAGTTTTAGTCTTTTTAATTAATTTACACCTAATAGTGCCCTATAACTATAAAAAAGAGAAAAAAAAATGAGAGAAAGTATTTAAAAGTACCTTGATAATACGATTTTATTTTCCCAATGGCAGCAGAGCGATGAAATATTACAATAATGTATGCACATCTCAGCTGAACACCAATTCGATTTTTTTTTTATTTACCAGTATATATTCAACATTTCTAACATTACAGATAACCATTTGTAATAGACTTCAACCTAAAAATAAACGTAAACGAAATCTGTCAATATAAGGTTTGAATTAATATTTTTCTATAAGGAAATCCTATCTTCTAAAAGGGGAAGAAGCATCCCAATAATTTGAAATCATTCCGAATACCTTTTTACGAGTACTTATATTTCTATAGATTATATTAATAAATTCCTAAGTCAGCGGTGTTCGGATTTTTGTGAGAAATCAGATTCAAGATTATTGGTTTGTATTGACTGCAGTATACTTTAGCACACTCACTTTATATAAAGCTCTCTATATTTCATTTTGTTGTGATAATATATTTAGAGAAGTCTGAGTACACCTGTATGAATTCAATATAAGCACTTCAGGCTTCTCTTGAGGTACTCTTTCGTGTGGGAGTATTCCAAGAAAGAACATTAATTGCTTTCACTTGTCGCAAATTTCTTGTGCATGCTTCGCCTCACACATTATATACATTGAAAGAAATATACTCCTTATCGTATTCCTAAATGAAAAAGCTACTTAATACAAAATGTTTCTATACATATGTTATTCAGATTTACTATTAGGGAAAACAAGATATCCAGCCTTATCACATCAACTAGTAATATCGATTAATAGTCTCCTACTGAACATAGGCTTTTCCTTTTGGGATTTAGGCTGAATTTTATAGAAACCGTTTTCAGTAGCTTACGCAATAAAAAAAAAGTAAAGTAATAATGACCAATATTTTTTTACTTACTTGTAAAGGACGACGTACTGGACTTATAGAGGAAATATACGAGAAACAGTCATTGCGAAAATATTTGTAATTTTTAGTAGGGATCGCAATATTAAAAACTGGAACTATTTTCGAAAGGACTATTTCTCGTCTGTTTCGATCATAACCAATGCAAATAATAAAAACGTAACTGGTAGCCAGTTTGTATATAGGGAAAACTGTAATAGAGATTTATGAACGCAATATAACCCAAAACAACGATTTTTGTAATTTTTGTTTGTTTGTACGTTTGTGCATTCTAAACTCAGAAACAGCTCAACATGTGGTTTTTACTAATGCATTGCGATTTGCATCACTTAACATACACTTGTTTGTTACATTTCAATCGGTTAATAAATAAAAACGGTATGTCAGTTTGAAGAATCACCGCGATGATCGACCATTACGCGGAGCCGCAGGCTAAAGCTAGCATAAAAATACGTTCTAAGCGAAAACACGTGAACTTAATAAGTTTATCCATGATATAATAGTACCAGTTGTAAAAGTAACTCAAGAAAGCGATAAAAATAAAGAAATTTAAACCATGAGGTCTGCCGGAATTTCACAGTGCCATGGGAAAGGCTCTACAGTTTTCAGCGCAAAGTTATATTTTATACAATGGCTAGCTGAAATTCGTACGTTTTCAAAGCCTACAGAAGGACCGGATTAAGCGAGGGCCAGCAAACGCATTCCGCAAGGCACCACGCTGCCAGTGATTTATGATGGATACCGGTCCAAGCTTCGACATATTTTTCGCATTACTCGACCAAAAGAAAAAGTGATGGTGCAATGCAGTGACGCATGTTGATTTCCAGTTTTTGTTCTCGTGAAATTAATGGTAGAAATGCTGTGTAATATTCACAATTAGACGTCTAAGAACTACTGAAATATTTAATCTAATACCTTTAATCCAGTAAGTCTTGTATGTTTATATAATCTGAATATCGAAAACGGCTCCAACAATTTTCAAATTTTCCAAATATCGTATGGTTCGTTGGCGATAAATCCATCTAACTAGGATTCTTTTTTTTTAAACTTACCAAAAGGAAACTATCGATTAAAGCTCGGTCATTCAGGTACTGATGAAATATAAAATGAAGTACTAAAATAACTTTTTAAGGTCATATCCTTCAAATTTCCTGTCCATGAAACCGAGGTTTCTATATTTAAATATAAATATAACCATCAAACAATACAAGAAAATAATATCTGTAGGCGTATAAAATCTATTTCCCCGAAAAGGCAGGCAGAGGGATAGTAAGCGCTCTATTTTCCCCAGCTTTTTGGTCCCACCTAATAGGTGACGGAAGGAAGTATCTTTATTATATACAGCGAGCGTTTCCCCAGTGTTTTGTCAACAAATTAATTTAATAAAGATCTTTGTTAATTTTGTAAAGCCGGTCACCCCGACCTGTCGTTTCATTGCACAAAAATTGCTTCCACCCCATGATAATTAAATTCGAGACATTTCACGGGGCGTTCGGAACAAAATTAGAAAACTTGAATTGCTATTTCTGAGAATTCTTTATGTCCAAAACATCTGACGAATTTTTGTTATAATAAGTATTTTGTGAATAACTTTGTGGAGTGCCCTCAACTTTTTGATTCACGGCTCGAATCAACATGAAAAGGTCAAAAAACAAATTTAAAATGGATCCGAAATACGAGAAGATTAGAATCGTAATGGTAGAATGTCTTGGCAATGTTCGCATTTTTTAGACTCAAACTTTCCCTGTAATTGGAATAAACTTGAGAAGTACTATTTTACTGTCGAGAATACTAGGAACTGAAACACATATCTTTACAGGTTATTTATTTTATTTATAAGTAATAAAGAACAATTTTGATTGTTAAGAGACAAGGGATGTCCAGAAATAAATCCAGACCTTTAAACACTGCCATAGTATTGTAATTTAGAAAATTCCATTATAGAGGCAGGTATTAAGTTCATAGTGCACATAGCTGAATACCTAGTATCATTTTTCTTTACCACAAACTAACACTTACCCCCTCGGGCCTTCACCCCACCGGGATTTAGCGGCGGGGCGGTGTGTCGAAATCGAACTGACTAACTAACTAAAACCACACGGTGTGTCACTCTGCGCCTGAAACGGGAGGGATCCGGGAACCGCTTTCTTACGCCATCCGAACCCCTCCCAGACTAAAAACTAGCACTAAACTTACCTAAAAAACCTGATATTCAAATGCTCTAAATAAAATTGAAGAATTATTAGATAAAACAGGTGTGACTACTGTTACTGATAACAATTTGTCTTCCAGGGAAACAAGGTGTAACGTTATATTTTGAAAGGTATTCCTAAGCAGGTTGAGTGCACCGCCTCAAGAATTTGTTCCACGCAGTGCATATACATTACAGAACAAAGAACTCCGTTTATATTCTGTGAGATATGACGTAAGATAGACATTGTGTTGGCGTTATTTGTTTATTGGTAAATATGCCTTAATAACGGTAAGGGTGCGTCTAAAATTATCAATTAAATCTTGTCTTCATTCGAATTGAGTTTTGCTTCCGTTTTACTGTAGAACAACACGTGCCAACCTTGGAAATCACTGATTTAAAGTGAAAAACATACGTTCTCGTAGTCATCGCTGCGGTGCTTCCTTCATGGGCCGAGCGGTCAAAACCTAGAACTCACTCCCTGCGCACGTGTTTCCTTCCCACTATGATCCCGGGTCCTTTAAGCGGGGCGTGAAAAAGCATCTCACTAGGCCGCCATAGTGTGGGTCTTCATGCAGCATTGTCCTTCTTCGCATTGAGTATGGTGACCACCACTCTTAGATTCTGCTCATGCTTTCCATACGGCAGCGCAAAGTCATTTTGGCAACTAATACATAAATAAAAACTGAGATTTTAATTAGACAAGGTCAGGACTTCTAAGTTCTTTCTAAGACAATCATCATCATCAAATAGATATTTTGCTGTAACTCATGAATAACTTCCAGGTTCGTTACCTCCGGTTTTTACAGGCCTGTCGAACCGACTCCGCCTTACCTTACCTAGTCTAGTAAGAAATGTCTTGGGTATTTTATCAAATACTAATCCCGCGTTTAATACCTCAGGTTTTAGATATAAACTGGCTTATGTTGTATTGTGTTGTCTGGCCATTGCTCCAGCGGTCAACGATTTAAATTGCTGAACCAAGTCCTGCATTGAAATCTATAGTAAATATATCATGAATACAATATCTTACTAAACTCACTTAAAGTGTTGTTCTTTAATTCAAATTTGACTGTACGATTGGCCTAGTGTTTTAAATGTTGTGGGTTCAAATCCCACATGGGACAGCACATTGTGTGATCCACAAATTGTTGTTCTGAGTCTGGGTGTACTTTCCTGTTTTTTCTGGATGTATATTCCTGACACGGGAGTTGTCTTTAAACAAAAGTAATCTATAAGTATGAAATTTATTAGTATTAGTATGAAAGAATAACACTTTAAATAAGTTTAGTAAGATATTAGGGGGCGTTGATGCATATTATATACTTTCATTTCAACACCGTAACAACAGAATCGCACGCAGTTATCACAAATGGAAAACCATGCGAAAACTGAGAAAAACAAAAATATAAAACAAGTGTAGCGTTACAAAAGTTCGCATAAGCATCAGACGAACTCATATCGAACAATACATTACTGAAATGCTGCGATCCGAGCTTCATTTTGACTTCATAAAAGACTGTTACGGTATAGAATTTCCAACCTTAACATTAGAGTAGTGTAGTTGGAAGTCGATTGAAGTGAGGTGAATTTTAAGGTCGAATAAGCAAGTTATTTGAACCAGTTTAGTTGCCTTCGGTCAGTTTTGAATGGTTCATGTGTTGGTACTGCTTAATGAAAGCAGTGAAGCTGGACCGTTGGTAGGTACCTGTTGCGATTTGTTACTCTTTGTGTTCACATCGAAAGGATATTGTTTAAAACTGTGACTATTAAAATAGTCTACTATGTGTAAGACAATTGTTGGAATACGTTACGTACGTACGTAAGTAAGTCTACGTTACGTATTCGTTCTGTTTTAAACCAATTAATTATAAAATATGTCTCTAATTAATCGGTAATCTTTAAATAAATCGTTGTATATCGAACCTGCTTTCTTATTTGACATTATCTTTCTGTGAGTGTGAATTGTTTTTATTAATAATAAAAAAAAATGTTTTTAGGGTTCCGTACCCAAAAGGTAAAACGGGACTCTATTAATAAGATTTCGCTGTCAGTCTATCCGTCCGTCTATCACCAGGCTGTATGTCATGAACGGTGATAATTAGACAGTGGACATATTCAGAGAAGATGTATTTCTGTTACCGCTATAACAAAAAATACAAAAAAACAGAATAAAATAATTATTTAAGGGGGCTCCCATACAACATACGTGATTTTTCGCTCCTTTTTGCTCGATATTGATAACGGCAACAAGTAGACGCTTAAAATGGTTAATGGTACGGAACACGTTTTGCGCGTGTCCGACTCGCTCTTGGCTGATTATTTTATGTCCAACAGTGGTCTGAGGTAGGCTGATTGAAAGTATCTATGCAGTGCATTATGTATACAATTTAGTACTTTATACGCATGGCCGTATGATTTAAGACTAGACAAAGAACATGTTATAGCCAAACTGTTGAAAATATACTATTGTATTTCTACGTACCTACACATGATACACTTTTTTTTTTCTTAGTACTGTCTGTGTCGCGGGGAACTTTACACATATACATGAAATGGACACAAAGTACACCCAGACTCAGAACAAATATTTGTGGTACACACAAAGTGTTGTTCCATCTGGGATTTGAACCCACAACACTTTGCGCAGTAGAAAGCGGCGTGGCGACCGTTTAAACCATTAGGCCAACCGTGAAATTTATTACACCCATAAATCGAAAAAATTAATCTGTTCGTAATGCAATTGTAATTTATTCGGGGTAGAATTTAGAGCTACAGTTTTGTTGGAAAAAAAAGTAAATTTTTATTATTACAAATATAAGTCTTGCGATAAAGTAAAATATTTACATTTAATTATTGTAAATTCTTGTTTCGTTTACTTTGCAATAGCTAATAAGAACCAAAGTTACGGGAAACGCTGTGTATATTCACTTGATTCATAATTTATTACCAATGTAAAATTCCCACAGCCAAAGGAAAGACTTTACTCAAATGCATATTTAATAATATCCCGTTACATAAAAGAGTTTTTTTTGTACTTAAAATGTACATATTTAAAAATGTTTTTTTTAAAGTCAACTCCCACTCTAAAAATATTTCTATGTCGCCTGCCTGTCGTCCTACGTCGAACAAGAGTCTCGTCGACTCGTCAGACTCAGAATACTAATTTGTGGATCACACAAGGCTTTGTCCCATATGAGATTTGAACAACACTCAACGAAGTAAAAAAACCCGGCCAAGTAAAAGTGGAACTCGCGCACCGAGGATTCCATACATACCTATAGGTATATTATATGATGTAACTAAAAAATTATGCTTTTCGCAAATCAAGTTTTCCTTTATCTGTGCTATAAGATGTTGCTTCATACCAAATTTTAAGGTTCTGAGTGTATAGGTTTTAATTCCCTAGCGAGCGTCGAAAATTAGCAGCATAAACGGCTTGTTATATGATTAACTAAAAATTTATGCTTTTTACAAATTTTCCTTTATATGTGCTTTAAGACGTTGAAAAAATAAATAAAAAATAAAAATAGCCTTTAATTACTCTGACCTTTGCACAATATGTGATGTAATATTAGACTATGCTAACTAACTAATTATACTATATAAACTTCATTATTCCTATTTTCTGTATGTATATAAATTAAAATTTACTGTCAGTTACTAGATCAGGCTGTCTTGTGACATAGGCCTTCTCAAGATCCCTCCACAATTGCCAGTCCATTGCTGTCCTTCTCCAATCCTTCGGCAAATCGTTTTCCCATCTTTTTTCTGCCTTCCTCTAAGGCGTTGCTTCATACCAAATTTCAATACTCTAAGTTCGCTCTAAGTTTATAGTTTTTAATATATAGGTAGTTTTTAAATCCCAAAGTGATTCAGACAACATAGTGATTCAATAGGCGTTTTTTTTCTTTTTGAAGTACGTAACCCTAAAAATGGCACATTTTCCGCTTAAAAATACTATGCCATATGTCCAGTCAGTTAAGATTAAAACCTAGAAGAAAAATCCCAAGATTAATACCATCAATCTAATCAACTTCACATGTTCATAATTGGAAACAAGTAACATAAAAATTACCCACTAACAAGTAACAAGAGAGAAATAAATAGTTAGACTTATAACAAAAGAAGAGGTAACTGTAACTGGTCTCCAAACAAAAGTTCGTAATGAGATATCCCCTGCAGACAGGATTTACGGCCTACTCTGTGTGAAAACTCTTGATAGGTAACGCATAGTGGTTTTATTAACCAGTGGCCATTGATCTAAGACGTGTTACTAAGAGACGGGGATATATTCCCCTGAAGTTTGTTAGTTATTCTACTAATATTATACATGCGAAGACTCACAAACTTCTGTGTCTTGTAATAAGGCTAAATTATTAACAAACCATTTTTAGTTGAAAGTAATGCGTCACGATTATTGTGGTAATTTGTACAGTATCTCGTCTTTGGCTCGTCATACACGGTGTCGTCGTGGGGCGGGTCGTTACTTTCCCTCTGATACGGTGAAGGAGATGATGGCTGGTCCGTGCGATATACTCGTGACGGCTGCCACTCAGGCGGTAATCAGCGGTACTTTAGCCTTTACTATTATTTTGGTTCGTTCAACTGCAACTCTACTTTACGTACGGGACGTTAACCCTCTCCTGTGGGGAGACCCGAGCCCATCAGTGGGACATTATGGGTTGGTGATGATTGATGAACTGCAACTCTCTTGCCTCTTAATTCAGTCACGAATTATTCTTAACAGATGGGCACTTTGAATGATTTCTGTTTTTAATAGGTTCGGACGTTCAACGGTGTCACTGAGTGATTTTTTGTAGGTACCTTAGCTTTTGAAGCATTTCAATAATATAAAATTTAGATTGCAACAGCTTGTATACTGTTAAGCTTTGATGTAATACTAATACTATTGTACTGGACTATCAGACTCTTAAAAAGAGTGGCCATAAGTTTCTTTGTTAGAATTCTTGCATTGCACTTTGGAAACTGGAAAATCGACATAAGCGGGCAGTGGATTTTGGTCTTTTCACCTCATTTACATTGACAATCCAGTACATGCTGTGGCGTCTGTATGTGTCAAACTATTTTTAACTGTAGCTTCAATGTAACGTTCATGAATGTCACTTAGTGTCTTGATTAAATAAATTATTTAGAATCTGAGTTTCAATTTAAATTAAGAAACGAGCAATTTTAAACTAAATGTGCTTTCACATAATATTCAATCAGAATGATTGTAAAACGTAGATTGAGTTTCAAATAACCATTGTTTGTTTTCATAAGTGATATGACCAAAATCTTTTAAATAGTATAAAATGAAGTCCTTTCTGTTGTCTGTTCACTTACATCAAGGATTATAATGTAGTTTTAATGTAGTGATTCGAGAGGAAGGTTATACATGAATAAAATTTATGTGTAATACATGAATAATGTAGTTTATTACAATATTCTCTAGGATATTCGAGGAATTTGCGACATCCGTGCGGAGCCGACCCGGGACGTTAGTACATAATATTTAGTTTTGCCATATATATTGTTACAAAGAAAAATATCATTTTTTTGATGTGCGTGACATTTATTACTTTTACTTTCTGTTGGTTTAATAAAAAAAAATGTAAATATATAAGCTTATTTGGAGTGGTCTCCATCGCATGCAATGACCTTAAACGTTGAGGCCAGTTGTCAATGGCAGCAAGTACTCTTTCTATGGAAAAATTCTTCACTGCCAATCGTATGGATTATTTTAGAGACTCCAAATTTTTATGGCTTTTAGACTATCTTTCTTACTCTCTAAAACTGACCTGATCAATAATAACCCAGTGGATTAAGATCAGGAATAAACGAGGGCCAGTCTTTAGCTCTGATGAAACCCTGAACCTTCGTTTCTAACCGAGATTGGGTGGATTGAGCATTATGGCCCGGCGCCGAGTCTTGCTGTAAGGATCATTTTTAGTTACGGAACCTTGTGTTGTTAAGGGACTTAAGTAGCTTCTCAAGAATAGTATCTTGATACACTTTTTTCACAAAAAATTGGCTCAGTTACTCTTTCAAAGCCAACAGCCCACCAAACCATCACTAAAATCGGATAATGCCCACGTTGTACTCTGTTGACTAATTGGTAAGCTTCTTAAGAGCTTTTAAGATAATAACGGTAATATTTTTTGTTAAAATATTGCTCAGTTGTAAAAAAAAATCTCATCCATAAAAAAAAATGTTCTGTGACCTCCCTTTGCGTACCGCTTAAGTAGTTGTTTTGATTTTACCACCCAATTCTATTTTAAATTATCAGTATGTGTCTCTAATAAGCTGCAAGACCAAAATCATCTTTTTAGACTTACTCGACATGCTTCTAGGTCCTATCTTGATCTCCCGATATAAAATCTTTTGCGTTGGTACAGGATTTCTAAAAATTATTTCCCTTACTGCTTCGATCTCCTTTATCGTACGAACACTACGTGGACGGCCATATTTTTTTCTGTCACAAACAGAGGAGGTTTCATTGTACGTATCAATAGCCCGGTACACAAAAATTTCATTAACACCTGATAGTGAGTTTACTGTTTATTTAAAAATATTTTTATGTGGAAATAAAACATTTTTCTGTAAGTAAGAACACCCTATATATGGTCCCCTGCATGAGGTAAATCTCAGTTGTGATTAAGTGGGTATTTCTCAAGACGCATTAGTGAGGGGAGCTACTAAGCTTCCCGTTTACTTATGAGTTCTTGTGTTTGATGTAGTCGAGTGCAGTCAGCTGGACAATGGGACTTACTTTTTGGAAGCTTGCTAAAGGATAAGAAAAGATTTATTTTAATATTATATTTAATGTTAATGGGTGCATTTTTTCTACTGTCATTGTCGTAAGGTAAGAATATTGTATAACAATATAGTTAATAGCTAAGTAATGCTGTTTGAGCTTCAATCCTCAGGCAAAGCAAATTCGATTTCACGTAATCGATTATATGTAAGCAATTCCATACCTATGTAGGTTTTATACTTATTATTGATGATTGATTTTCATCACAAACTGCTTTAAACTGGCACGAGGTTTAGTAGTTTACACCCACAGCTGAACTAAATGTTCACGAGATTAAACGGACACAGAGTTAACAGAATGTTAGTCTTAAAACGCTAAGCTGTTCATCTTGTCTGAACCAAGTAACCACAACAATCTGACATAAATCTACGTTGGAACCAGCGAACTCCTATAAATCATTTGAGTTTCATCTTTGTTAAAGTGTCAAAACAAAACTCCATATTCATATCGCCGGTGATAATGCTAAAGCGGTTTGGCAATGATTAAATAAATACAGACTGTCTAAATCAATTGTTTTCATTTTCAGTTTCTTAGTATGAAATACTACAACAATTTGCAAAACTTATTTTTCGTTCCAGAGATTGGAGTTGTTAAATATTTTACGTATAATCTATATCTACATAAATAAATTGAAGTGTTTGTTATAATTTTAAATGAGCAGTTTTATTCTACGCGCGCTCGCCGTGGGAGAGCCACGCTTCGGTATGCATGGGCCGGCTCGACTGGAGTGATACCACGGCCGCACAGAAAACCGGTGTAAAACAGCACTCGCGCTGCGTTTCTCCGAGTAAGTGAGGAAACCGGAGGCCCAAACCCCAACTCCTCCTCATCCCCCAAAGACCGTTAAAGCACGTGTGTCACGCTTTTGGTGCTGCGAGTGTCCATGGTCGGCGGTAATCGCTTACCATCAGGCGATACGTCTGTTCGTTTGCTCCCTAATCAAAACAAAAAAACATGCATATAAAAGTATATACGTATGGTACTTTCACAAAAATATAATAGATTTAACATGGTTGTCGGTCTGTTCCAGGTGATGTCTGGCACGGCTGGACTGCTTTTGACGGAATTTTATCGGCAGATAGCTGATAATATAAGGAAAAACTTAGGCTACATTTATTTACCCATGGGTATTGTTTTACATTAACGAACATGGGTAACACCGCGGAGCAAAGCCAGTCTGAAAAAGTAACTTAGTTATTCCTTATTACATCAGCTATCTGCCAGTGAAAGTCTCGTCAAAATCAGTTCAGTCGTTCCAGAGATTGCCGGAGCAGACAGACAGACAAACCGACAGATAGACAGACTTGTAAACAGAATTGTAAAAAACTTTATTTGGGTATATGTTCCGTGTATGTATGTAACATATACATTTAGTAAGAAGAGGTTATTTTAATATTACAAACAGACACTTCAATTTAATTAATTTGTAGGCATTGCAATCTATACCAAGGTTATAAAATACATCAAACATTCTTAGCAGATATCTTAAGACTGAAATGTATCTTTAACTACACTGTCTCTATAAATATTCAGATTCATTCTAAGGTTTCTTGAAATAAATTGCACCGTCGTTTGTACATAACGTATATAACAATTAATTGTACAAAATGATTCTTGAAAAATGTGTACAAATAAAGATTTTATATATGTCTGTCCATTAACTTGGGCAATAACTAATCAGGATACGAAAATACTGGAAGCCTTTGAAATGTGGTGCTGGAGAAATATGGAAGCAATCAGTTGGATGGAAAAAATTACCAACAAAGAAATTCCAGAAAGAGTGTAAGAGAAAAGGCTGCTCATATTTACTACATAAATTAGAAGAGGCAAGATGGTAGGCCACCTTATATATATATATATATATATTATATAAGTAATATTATAGATGGAAAAATAGAAGGAAAGAGAGGAAGACCGAGACACAATTATATAGAGCAGATTAAAGAGAAAGTAGCTGTTGCGACGTATAAGCAGGTCAAAGAAGAGGCTCTTGATAGGGAGAGCTGGATAAGGCTGTACTGAAAAAAGCGTAGCTCTTAAGATGATGATATGTCTATCTATGTATGCATGTAACAAAATTGTAGGAGGTCAATGTCTATACATATGTGATTGAAGAATTAATAATGAATTCTTATAGACTATATACAAACGAACTCTTTAGTAAAATAACAGCAATTAAAACAAAAGTTTTTCGAATTGTTGTATGTTGTCTGTGTTTTTGTACGCCTTAATTTTGATAGGAGGCTTATCCGATTCGGATATGGTTGGATATGTATTGTGGTAAATGTAACTTAATATTTGTGTTTCTTTTATTTCAATCGTTTGAAAAATAAAAAGTTGTATCAGTTGAAAGAATCATCGCAATAACCGCATATACGAGGCATATCGCAGGCAAAAGCTAAGATTTATTAAACATAGAAGAAAATATTGCGTTCATAACTAGACGAGCGATGGTATTATGCCTATTGACGCGCCTGTAACCCTTTCAGTGCAAGCAACGCCATTAGTAGCCGTCGACCTCGCTACATAAAGTTATTGATATTTCAGCCATGATAAATTGTGTTACAAACACGTGTTTGTGCGGACACTGCTAAAATATCGACGATCATGAAAATAGGCACGATATATCGCGAAACTCCAGTGATATTTATTTGTCAGAATATATAACCTATTTTTTTGATGACAGCTTAGCGATTTATACGTTTCTGTCACGCAGCCTAGCTGACAGATTTAGGAGACGTTGAGCTATATGTATATGTGTAACCAAAACATTTTATGTTATCTTTAAAAAAATAAAACAAAGCTCGCATTAAGAACGTATCCCGTGTCCCTGGGGACGGACACAAAGAACATCCAGACTCACAACAACAATAATAATCATGGATCGCACAAAGTGCAGTCTTCCTTAAAAACTCCTAATAATTTTTATTAAAATATTTTAATAATATTTTATGGTTTTACAGGGTTTACTTAAAACTCATTAGATCAACTAAAACTATATACTGTATAACTTAAAATTGCCCCAAGAATTATACTATAGAAAATTTCACACATTCATAACACTATATTTATTCAAGACATTTACAAAAGGTAATAAAAAAGTAATTATGACTGAAGCCAGTGCTTGGCGAATATGTCAACCGTCTGACATTTAAACTAATTTTTCTGAATAATAACATACACAAAGATATTAACGCTAAACAAAAGTTACGTCGAAATGCGGAAAATAATAAATGGTATACAATTTCATTATCATTGTAAATGAAAAATCGTTCGCATATATTCATGTTTGTAATCCCTAAAATTAATTATAAAGAAGTATATGTAATTAAAATAATTTTTTGTTTAGTGATTTTTATAACTGTTTTTTTTACTTTAAAAAAGACAACTCCCGCTTAGGAATATAGATTCCTGTGTCACGAGGATCTTTACAAACATACATGAAACGGACACAAAGTACACCCAGACTTACAACAACAATTTATGAATCACACAAAGTGTTGTCCCATGTAACACTTGGTGCAGTAGGAAGCGGTGTGGCGTCCACTGAAACCACTACGCCAACCGTGTAGTCGAAAGACAACTGACAAACTGTTGCAGTTTTATCACTTAGGCCGCCTATTTGAAGTCAGAGATAGCGTTTCAAAACGAGAGACAGCGGGTGCTGGAACGGTTTCACGTTGTATTAACAGAAATAATACCTAATAAAACATAATTCGATACTGATGACCGATGTCACAAAAAATGACTAGTGATTTCAAATAATTAATAAAATCGATTAATGTTTAATAATATTTTGATTCACATTCAACGTCAATTTCATTTATATGTAGTATATATTCAATTCATAAAATATTTAGAAACCGGCAAATTGTTACCGTTTCACGATTAAGATACATCTAAAACTGAAAATATCACTACATTAGAAATAGTTTAATTTCTTCACGACAGCATGAACTTAAGCAGAAATATCTAGAAGTGGCACTTTGCACTTTCTACCTCGTAATTGGATATCCTCCTCGCCCTTTGACAGGTTAAGTTGTTAATTATGTGCCGTTTTATATAATGGTGTCTGCAGTCAGCCTCAAGGAGAACGATGTGATGAAGGCATTAACCGTGTAATTGTCGAGTCTTTATGTTGTTATATTTTGTATTCTATCTAGTATATATTAAATGGTTGTGAACCAAATACATTGGTAATAAGTCAACTGGGCTTATAATTGGGACGGTCTAATTATTAACCATAACCATATAACCAAAGGTATTAGATTAATTGTCTCTTACATAAAGTATGTCATTTTGTAGATTTCGATGTTCTAGAGACAGTTTTCCCAAATAAACTTGTTAGACGTTGCCATGAAGGCAAGTACTGTCCTTGAACTCAAACAGCGGCTAAAACTATTCTAGTATACATACGTAGGTACAATCTGATCTTAAATAACTCAAAATATTTTTATTCTAATACAATCTAAGAGCGCAATTTTCACTGAAACGAGGTAACATAATTATTACTTCATATTCCCATTTTTAACCTAATTACTGAATACAATAAACTAAATATTCCATTTGAAACTAGATAATCCTGTCCCCAGCTGTGGTCGCAATGGTGAAGTTTAAATGCAATCCTGAATAATATTTGCTGGTCATAACATGTTTACGTAATGCATTGTATTAAACTTTAGATGGCAGTATTTCCGTACTCGAATAGAGTTGCCAGCATGTGGTATGAAGTTATCATACTCATATTTTATTAAATCGTTCGTAGTACAAAATAGCAAGGATTTTTTAATACTTGTGTTTACCATACTAAATAGTTCATCAATGTTGGCTTCATCATACAAATATAGGAGTAAGAAGAATTATCACAGAATTGAAGAGGCAGATAAAGAAAATATATTTTTTATTAATAAGGAACAAACGAGTAAATGGATCGCCTGGTGGTAAGCGATTACCGCTGCCCATGGGTACCCGAAACACCAGAAGCGTCACAAGAATGGCCTTTGGGCTTGGAATGGGGGTTGGTTTAGGTATAAAAAAAAAAAAGTATGTGCCTCCAGGTCCGGATGGCGTAAGTAAGGTTCCCGGATCTCTCCCGTCTCAGGCGCAGAGTGGCACACCGTGTGATTTTAGTCGGTTGGATTGCGACGCCTTCACCCCGCCGCAAACCGGTGGGGTGAAGGCCCGAGGGGGTTTCCACACGTAAAAAAAAAAACAAATGTATGTGCCTCCAGTATCCTCACTCGGTAAAACATAGCGCACACGTTTTTTCACACTGGTTTTCTGTGAAGCCGTGGTATCACTCCGGTCGTGGCGGCCCATTCATGTCAAAGCGTAGCTCCCCCACATTTTTATATCTTACAGATAATATTTTTGACATAAGTAACTTCTTAATTAATCTTATAATAGAAGTAAAAAGAAGAATTATAACTTTCATATTCATCCAAGAATTCATACAAACAAATCATCATCATCAACATCTCATAACAGTCTACTATCGAACGGGCCCGCTTTCTAACATGTATATGTTAGACTACCATGTATATGTTGTCTAACATGTATATGTTAGACTACCAATCTTAGCTTAGCGATCCTAAAAATTTCATCTTTCCGAAAATGATGTAAATCTGACTAGGATCTCAGTCTGTCAGAACTGTCGACTGGATGAACCGATTTTGATGATTATGTTTTTATTTGAAAACTGATGCTTCCCGTGTGGTCTCATTTCAATTTGCTTCTGTTCTTGAAGGCGGTTTTAATTTGTTGAAAAGTTTTAGTTAGGTAATTAAAGAACTATAAATTGTCTTATAATAATTTTACTGTACTCTATCTTATCTAAGCAGTAAAACAATAACATTAAAATGTCTTACAATTCTATACTAGAAAGTGATATTAATACGTAAGGCAAACACATAACCCTACCAGCTACATAAGACGATAAGGACAACGTGTCTTTGTATAGAGACATAATCCTTTGTTAATTAATATATCAGGAAGGGAGGCCTCCACTACAATATTAAAGATATCTTGCAAGAGCTAATCCGCGAAGCGTGGTGGTTATAACAATGTCCCTTAGGAATACCGCTTTTAGGTTTGCGAGATTCCGGTATTATATAAAACAAGCTACGCCTGTGTCTTCGTTGGATTTTTAAGTAGAATTGTTGGCTTGATTTTTCCTGTGCAAGTGCAGAGAAATTTAAAATTTTGAGCTGAGTTCAGACTTGCAGCTAATATCCTGAATAGTATTCTTATCGACAATCCCAAGCTTGGAAGCAGCGGAGAACCTTACGATCGCTATTTGATACATTACATATGTGTAATAATGTTTAAAGCTATTGATTTACGTAATTTTACATACTAAGATTATTCTGAATTTGATTTGACTATCTGTAAAATCATTTAAAGGTCGCAATATATTTTGTTGCATGAAGTATTTTACTATTTTTAGACATCAAATATGATTTGTTATATCGTATGCAGTGATGGGTCTAATGAGGCAGAAGTATCCCAATGGACCGCCATAGTGTAGGTCACCATGCTTGATGCAGTGTCTGTATTCGCAATGAGTATGGTGACCACTATTTTTAAACTCTTTTTAAATTCTCTTTGGCAGGCTCAAATATAAAAAAGAATCTACTAAAACAGTGTTTGCATTGTCCAAGTGCGGTGAAATTTCAAGAGATACAAGAAATAATAGATAGATTAGTTTTTGTTAGTCATAGAGTAACCCACTAAGAGAAGCGACCAACTAATACTATTGACGTAGTATTACGTTGCCACTTGTGGTTTATAGCTCCAGAGGGAACGATTTAGGGACGGCGACCACCGAATGACTGATCTGATGTTCGGAGTATTTCAAACCATGGTAACAGCTTTGAACGTTAGTGAATTAAAGAAATAGGTCCCCTAAAATATAGTTTCGAGACTAGCCTGTTGGTTCTGTAGGTCACGAACATCTAGACAAGTTACGACCTCTGATTAAGCATTCAAAATCTGCTAAATCTCTGAAAAGTTAAAGGATTTACGTTCGACATAAAATAAAATTAGATTAAAATTTAAAAAAGACTGCACGTTTAGTGGAGTACTAAAAGCTGAATTTTGTGAGCACAGATGTCACAAATTTTTCTAATGATGTTATTCATTGTGTCTTTTTAAATTATATTTGTTAAGCCTCCGCGACACATGAATATTTCTTATGCAGAATTTATCAATTCAAAAAACAACTAAATTAAATATTAAGAAACAAACAAATATAATATAAAAATGCTAACAACGCAGCGTCCAGTTCGTTTTAACGATAGGATAATAATTGAGTATGATTCAGTACATAATGACTGCGTTTGATGAACAAAATTAAAGGCTCGACAGCGTTACCATGGAAACGGGACGAGACAGGCGACGTTGTTTGCGAAGGAAATTTTCCAAGTACTTTGGATTTTGTTTTTTTTCAGGATGCCATGGATAGAATGTTTTTGATAACTTCTTAAATTAAAATAATCTTACTAACGTTGGACTCGAACTGTTTTCATTTAAGGTCGTACAAGATTAAAAGATTTCAAGTCCACGTACTCTAAATTTGTTTTCTATATTTCAATAGCAAGCTTTTACATAAAAAAATGTGCGCAATTATATTTTTCAAACGACACGTTTATTGAACTGTAGTTAATAAAAGATTTTATTACAACAATGTGTATCGGAAAAAACAGACTTAACTTACTCCAAATAGTGTCCGCTTACCTGAAACAAATACGAAGGTTCATATTAGATTATATTGTAAAAATAAATGCATTAATACAAGTAAATATATTGTGTATTCCTAAAAAAAATATTGCCCAAAGATACACTTTTTAAATTAACCATCACTCTTTCATATCAGTTACGTTGTAAAACAAGTCGACATGCAATTATATGTAGCAAAATAAATAACAAGTACCACTAACGCCATCTATTGTGCTCTATGTAAAATATCAAAGGAAGAATGTACGAATTTCTGTGTCTTATAATCAATACACTCACTCCTGTTGTGTCACTAAATACATACACATATATACCCATCACTCTTGTACCTGTCCTGGGTGTTATTTGAACCCATGAACTCCGGTTTAGCAGTGATTATTACTAACTTAACCTAAAAATATGTACTCGTACAGATATAAAAAAAATTTGGACCACACTTTTTAAACATTCAGTCTTTATGTGATTTCTTAAAGTACGTTATTAATTTTCAATGAATTATATCAGTGTGATATGCTTCTAATATTTTTCATTATGTAATTATAGAGAACATTAGAGCATTTTTTTTAAAGTAAGTAACCTTTTCAAATTTAAATGAGGCGTAAACCCTTTGTTCGAATAGAGGGTCTTTAATATCTTCATAATTACGCCGCAATGAACAAGAGCAATTATTAAGAGAGCGGCTTAAAAGAGCAGTCAATAGAAATAATTTCATTACATTCAAAAGATAATATAATTCCTTTACTAAACTTAGATCGCCTTCAATCAAAATTTACCATTAATATCCACTATTACCAATAAACCTTATTGCCATTTCTATAGACTACAAGTATTATTAGAAATAAACACGAAAAACAACCCCCAAATATAACAGAATGTGCCTACCTCACGAACCGAGGATATGTACCAATGGCAAAATAAAGTTTCTCCCCTCAATGATTCTTAATTAAACCGACTATTGTTGCACCTTGCAAGCAATTCATAACAAGTGTCAAGCGTTAATAGCACAAGTTGTGAAAGAACTGTGGTCCAACTGAGTCGAGTTTCCCAGATAATTGGTTTTTTGCTTTGAACAGACTGGCGCGGATAGTCGTCTATTGATGAAATAGTCGATAATTTCGATGCTGTGAAAAGTTTGCATAAAATTTAGTCGCATAACATATTTGGAAATAAGTTTGCATTTCATTATTTTAGGTTTTCACATGACTATTTAGATTGGAGGTTTTATTTTAAAAGGACATCGTAAATCCTTAAATTGCATTTGATCTTTATGTCCTTCATAACTACAATTATATACTTTAAAAAATTTGCAGCTTTACCTGCGATATGTTACTCACTATTATTAATAGTTTGAATGTTTATTGTTATTTTACTACACATATATGACACTACATATATATGAAACTACATAAGACTCGTAAAAAAAGGAAAAAAATGTATGTGTCAGCTCTGAAGCACGTCTACAACTACACTACTGAGAAGCGTGTAGCGAGGTGTCACAAGCATTTTTGCTTTTGTACTTTGCGCTAATGCGTTTCGTTCAACGCAATATAAGACTATTGCGTCAAACAAAATTTGTAAGTACCATGAAATTTCCGCGCGCACGTCTTTGTGGTGGCGAAAAAACTATCACTAATAATAAATGATCTAGCGCTATTTATAACATTAGTTAGTTAGACGACTTAACTAACATCAAAGCGCTGCAGCGTAACCCCTCAGTTTCAGTTAAGGCTCGATTTTACGGTTCATAATATTTTCATAACGTGGCTAAATAGGAAAATCGTTCCTTAAGGAGTGACTGCAAAAATATAAATACAAACCAGGATGTAATTGTCAATTTGACAAAAATAGACTCACTTCCTATCCGAAAAATTTTGTTCTAAGAACATCTTCAGTCTTTTAGAAGCACAAACGCGAGCGTTAATTGAATGCATCGATGAGCTTGCCTGTTCATGTTGCGGTTATTATTTCTCTTAGAAAAGAATTTCTTCTAATAAGGAACACGTTTATTATATTTTGCAATTTTATTGAGGGTAGACTGTAAAGAAAGCCGTATAGCAAAGTGGTTTATAACATTTTTAATATCGAGAATTTTAATAACTGTACTTAGATATAATTAATGTGAAATAAACATAAAAAAATATATATCATTAGCTATCTGCCAGTAACATCAAGATTACTCCAGTCGTTCCAGGTATTAGACGGAACAAGCAGGCTGACAAATAGACAGACAAAAAAAAGATGTTAGTATCGCAAAATTAAATTATATTGATTTTCATTTTTGTATACTGTTAAATAATATGTCTGATATTACAAATATAAAAGTTTGGAGGAATTGATGCGGATTTGTTACTCAGTCACGCTAAAATGGACCAAATTAAGATAAAAAATAGAATATAATAGGACATAGGCTTCATTGTATCCTGAATATTTGTTTTTCATGTCTTAAATCCTTAAAATTTTAGTAGAAAATGTTAGCATATTGCTGATTTCAATGGTCGGTAGAGAATAGCACTTTCCAAATCCAAAATCAAGGGCGACAAGTAATTCATTTTGTACATGTAATTAAAAACTCGTTTGTACATAAAGAAAACAATATACCCAACATATGTATACGTATGTACATAGTTATCATGGTATGTAATCTTCCTCAAGCATTCGCATTAATCCCACACAATGGACGACAAACAATCAAGAGTCCGCAGTACAAAATACAGGCTCATCTGGGGAATGGGGAACCACATACAAAGACATCATATGCCATTTATTTGTTCTATTTTGTTATATTATTGTAGCTAATACCTCAATCCAGGTATATTATTGATTTATGTGTAATCAGCTTTTAAATCGTGGTTTCGCCCGTGTGTGTATCGGTTATCGCAATAAATAGTAGCCTATGAACTTCCTCAATCGAATCGAAGTATCTTCATTCCAAATTTCATTGATATCGGTTAAACAATTTAGCTAAAAGTGTAACAGACAAGCATCCTCCTCCCAAAGGCCGGCACCCAGCGTCAAAAGCAGGCGATGCGCCTGCTCATATGCCCACTATTCCATAAAATAGGAGCCAGAGTTATTTTAAAATTTATAATATGAGAATGGATAGTATTTAATAAGCATTCCCCTGATACCTTAAGTTAGATAGTGACCCTAACTGCTAAGGCCCTCTGCTACGTTCTTGATACAAAAAGTTGTCTAAAGACGGACACCGTTCTGACTGTATTGGGGTGTAATTAATCCAGAATACAAAGTTACTTTATCAACACTTTGGTCACCGCTAAATTACCACATAACTTCAAGAAATGGTCACTTAAAAATGCAACTACTTCTACTTAAGCAACAGATACAATTTAGCTTAACATCCTTTTTAATTCACACACATACAGCTTATCGTAGTATCGGCTTATATTGTAATTTAAAATAAGATTCGAGATGTGAAATCTTGTACAGATGTATTTTTAAAATCCTATTTACTCGTCGATCTGATGTTAAAAACCTAAAGAAAGTTTTACGAACGAAAACTTTACCGCTTAATATTAAGTATATTGCGTGTATACGTTAGCAATAAAACGTTACGTTAAGTTAGCAATACGTGTAAACATGTTTGGAAAGAATAACAACTGAACTGCAACATTAATGAAGTATGCTGAAATTGCACAAACAAAGTTGCACAACTTTGGTTGTGTCATAAATGTAGATGTATTAATTAAACAGACATCATTTTGACAGTACTTCGGCTGATGAGTAACTGTTACAGTAACCGGAACCTTTAGGAATGGTAGCCATGTAATTCAAATACAAGTAGAAACCGTGACGCAATGTCTAAAGAACATAGAATTGAATTTTGGCAGAGAGCAAGATATAGCAATGTGGTGGAATAGTGTAATATAGGTACAAGTGAGTTGGAGTGGTGAAACTAGAATAAACGCGTTCATGAGGAACTGTTTCACGGTAAATACTTTTTGATAAAAACACATATACATATAAAGACTCAGTAGATTACTTGTGGAAGGAATTTTATTTATTAAACTAGTTTTTGCCCACGGCTCCGACCGCGTTTATTGCTATAAAAAAGCTTATATCTTCCATCATGGTCCAATTTACCTCTATACCGAAATTCATTTAATTCGTTTCAGCTGCGAAAGCGTAGCAAACAGAAAGAGTTATTTTCGAATTAATATTATTAGAATGGATTTAAACATAAAGAAGAAGTTTTGAGGCAGCTAAAATAGAATGTGGCGTCGACATTATACACAACAATTGTAGAAAAACCATACTGTATACTACAACTCATGCTGCCCCTATTTTCTGGTGCTGCCAAATACCGTCCAAAAATTTAAGAAAAATGCTTATTACTCTAGACGTACCTTTCAGATAACCAAATTAAGAACCTATCTCATCATTGCTTACTGAATGCTCAAAAGTGAAAAATTGTTTCAGTAGTACGCAACATGCAACAGCGTTACACAGTCTACTGTTGGACACAGACCTCTGTTTACACATGCCTAATACGAATAGATAACAAAGTATTGTCACGTGCACGAGAACCCTCTAAATTTTATTTCATGCTATCAGATTATTCATCTTTATCCTCCATATTAATTATAAGGTCTTCTAATCCGATCCTTAGATAACCCGAAATTAATGAAAATTTACATTTCATAACATAATTCTTTTCAACCCTTGCATACATGTTGACATATGCATGTAAAGAAACAACTGCACGTCATGTTGTTCATTAAGCTGTGTCTTGTTGTGTCATGTTCCACTCGTCTCTCAGAAATAATCTCATACATAGTTCATTACGCTTTGCGATTCTTGTTATTACAGCAGACGTGTTATCCCACGTGAATTTGAATTAACCTCTGGTTTTTCATTACGACTAAACGTGGCTGTTGAATATTTATATGTACTTTGTATTTCTTTTCTCTTAGGAGGAGGAAGCTGAGTGTATAAGGGTTAATAAGATGCGTATGTTATATATTAAATAGTTTAGAAGGTTTTACTCCCAGAAGTATTCATCTAAACCTGGGAGAGCCAGCACGACCGGAGTGTCAACACGAGTTCGCCAAACCAGGAGGGCCTTTAAAAAAAACGCAACCATAAAGGGTTTTGATTTTATCTGTTAGGTTTTCTTTTATTTACTTTTTTTTTTAAAGTTCATATTTCACTGAACCTGAATAGTATACTGTGAATAGTGCAGAAAACTTACCACGTTTCGGAACGAATGGGCCGGTTCGACCGGAATCATAACACGGCCTCACAGAAAACCGATGTGAAACTGCGTTTGTGATGTGTTTCACCAAGTGAGTGAGGATACCGGAGGCCTATATCCCAACCCCTCCCCCCATCCGCCTTCCCATCCTCCAAAGGCCGGCAACGCACTTGTGACGCCTCTGGTGTTTCGGGTGTCCATGGACAACGGTAATCGCTCACTATCAGGCGATACGTCTGTTCGTTTGCCGACTATTCCGTAATAAAAACTTCCATCATATTATTAATTACCACAAATATAGTAAAAACTACTTTCATGTCTTATCAAGATTTTTTTTATAACAAAAGACCTGTTCAAGTACGAACGGTGAGTTAGGTATGTAAGAAATAAAGACTATACCGATTTACAACATGAACCTTTAATAATTCTTTAATGCCAGAAAACGCTAAAATATTTCACGCAAGGACGGCTATAGACGATAGTTCTAAGCTCTTGGCATGTAAAGTTAGAAAAGCTGGCCCACTTGGAGCATTCTCAATATACCGTATTCTAGTTTTGAACGAAAAGTCTAAAACATTGTTGGACGAAGTAAAAAGCCGCATATATGTGACCGAAATGTCGACTGAATAAGAATCCGTACCATAGGTTTGCTAAAGTTTGAACATTTATGCAAGCGTTACTTATATTCTTTGTGTGATTTTATTATAATGTTGAATTTATTCTACAACATTATTGTAGTAATTGTGTGTATTGTATTGTAGTAATGTTATTAATATAACTTGTTAATGAGAGTACGCAAATAAGACTTAGTTTTAAAATATTCAATCGTATCAGAAACGTTCAACAGTATTTATGACTCAACTTAGGTACATCTCATTTTCTAAGCTTAATTTTGTATGTGCAGTTATTACTAAATCTAAGTTAAAACCACATCTTGATTAGGAATGAATAAACTTAACTACACTTGCTTGAGACTGTCTGCATTTTGATTCTAAAGCCTAGTTAGTATGATGAAGTTTCTACCAGTAAAAAAACTTATATTTTCATGAATCATTGCGTGTTTCCGATTGAAGTTCTTCAGTATTATGTAGGTTAATTCTTTTTAATATTTCAGTGTATTTAAAAAAAAAATATTTTTCGTGTTAGCACTGATAAATTCAGAGCGAGAACAGATAGTACTTATCTAGTGCAACACTATCCGAGATTTCTATCTAGGTTACGTTGGAACGTACTTTAAGTAATGTGAGGAGTTCGAAAGAAACTAATACCAAGATTGAAGTCTTTAGATCTTAGTTTACATTTTATATTCATTTTTCCAAGTTTTAACTGCTTACAATCCAAAAGTTTATTTGAGAATGTTGCAATTTACGCTACTGCCATTCGAATTTGAAATCTAGTTTAATAGAGTTTAATTACTTAAAAATGGAATTTGAATTTACTAAGATAAATGGATGGAGCCTCAACACTATTAATAATGCACTGTCAATGACAAATAAAAAACAATTTATATAATCCCACTTTTTTTCCGTTCGGATACCACCTCCTGATGGCATGTCGGACTCGAACCGACTAAAACTGCACGCCGTCTCTGGTATTAGGAGCCGGGGAACCAGGTACACCCTAGAAAGGTAAACTCTGGAACCCTGATGTACCCCGGCCATCTACGGTTTCTAGATGGCCCCCTCCTATGTGGAAGCCCCGATGTTTCCGGTAATGCCTCAATCGGTGGGACGCGAGTGCGGCGAAGCGCGCGCACCCCCCACCCGAGCCTGCTTCTGCCAGGGCGAAATTTGGCCACATCTGTCACCCCCAGGCTTGTGCTTATGGAGGACGGAGATAATTTCGCGATCTCCGGCGCCCGACTCGTCTATGGTACCTGGTCTTTTCCCGGACCTGGCGGACCGGAAGAGTTCTAAACCTCTCCCGGTCTCGCTCCGCCGTCTCCTTGGCAAGCATAACTTGCTCGCAGAAAGAAACGGCGCAGTTCCACGCGCTCATATAATCCCACCTATACTAATATTGTCATTCTTTTGTCAGTTGTTATTAGTTAACATACTTTGTTGTATTTTAACACATTCGAGTTATAAATTGCGGTAAAAGTCACACAATGTTGTTCAAACACGTACATTATCATTCAGATCACAAAGCAAATCGGTATCGAAAATACATTGAGATAAATAGGTTAGCACGACTGATTTAGTTAGGAGTTTAAATAGTTGGCACGCCAATGTTCGGGCCAGGCTAATCAGATTATGTTTGTGACTAGTTCAGTCTGCAGCCATTGTTACCAGGTGTTAATAGGTTAGACTGGTAATTGAGTGATCGAACAGTGTTTTTATATTGACGTGTTTTTTTAAACACTTGTACTCCCGTACTAGGAAAACATCGTGACCGGGGACAGACCTACATGGAATGGACACAAAGAATAGCATGAGTATCTACTCTTTGCGTCCGTTTCATGTCTTTTGTTTCAGATTCAGATCAATTTATGAATCACACAAAGTGTTGTCCTATGGGCGAAAGAAACTCACACCACATACCACCCACACTCAATGTATCTGATACAGCACAGAGCACTACCAGTATTTTATAATTACAGTATTGTGTTTATTTTCTCTTAACAAATGTAGATTATGGTTGATTCCACTTCCTTAAGAATAACAATATAACAAGTGCCTTAAGTATTTATACCCTATACACATACATAATTTATCTAAATAGACCCTCTATATGTGTAAAATTTGCCATTATTCTGCAATTAATACTTTAATACCGTTGCCTTTTTGAAGACGAAAAAAGGGGAATTTATAATATTTTGCTAATAACACCGTTGATGTGTTCTCGTCAATCTTTGTATCAAAATATACGCTATAGATGTTACAAAGATATATATATATATAGAACTTAAGTGTTTATTACGTAAAAGTGTGTGTAAATATATAAAAAACAAGCTGTCGTCATATTTGTAGACCACTTTATAGTACTCATTCAAGTACCACTAACATTTCGAGACAAAGCATCTAAGTCTAGACAGAAACAAACAAGCTTGCCAAAAACAAAACAAATCTTAACACCTAATTGGACGATAATACCAGCAATTTTACTAAACCATTAAGTGTTACAGTAACATCTCTTATTACACGACACGATTGCTTTCATGAAAAGAAAACATATGGTACGAAGTGTTCAAATTGTTTTTTGGGTTCTGTACGCAAAGAGTAAAGATCCTATTATTAAGACTCCGCTGTCCTTCTGACAGACAGATTGTCCGTCCATCCGCTTGTCTGTATCAAACTGTATCTTATGAGATACAGTCTGATACAGACACCAGATAGCTAGCCGGATACCGTGATAGCTAGATAATTGAAATATTCACAGATGATGTATTTCTGTTGCCAGTATAGCAACACACACAAAAAACAGAAGAAAATAAATATTTAAAGGGGACTCCCCCACAATAAACGCGATTTCTTCCCGGTTTCTGATCGATTTTAATAATGGTTAATGTATAAATAATGATACTTAACCCATCCTACGCGAATCCGACTCGCAATTGGCCGATTTTTATTCCTTCTTAGTGTGTAAGCTTGGTAGTGTGTTAAGTTTCTTATATATAAAGTTAAGTATAAGGGAAGGGACTAGAAGTAAAAAAAAACAGTATTTTTTTGAGTGGCAGAGATTTAAATTATATAAAACTCATTGCAAAAATTGCAATTATATATTTTGTGATGACTTCCACATGCAACGCAACAACAGAAACACGCTACAGCGACATCTACCGAAGATACGTCGAACTACAGTGTAACTAAAGGAAAAAAGAAACTACCAATCCTTAACCGCGCAATAAAAGTTCTGGCGCCGATTAGCATGTATACAACAACCCAACATCAACCGTTGGGCCGTAGCCCGCCAGGCATGATCACCTTGCTTGGCCGGAATATCCTCCCTTTGTATTGGAGGGACATGTGACCCGTTCCTTTACATACATACATACATATATATATATACATTTTATATGTATATCTAGTTGAAGAATAAGAAGAAATTCCTTTAAAGCTTATAAAAAGTATTAAAATAACGGAACATATAATATAAATACATATATGACGGGACATTACTCTGCTACGTGTAAGTTGAAAAATCACTTCGATGGAATATAAAAGTTATTCATTTCAGATAGCCTAGCCGAGTTCTCTACGACAAGTAAATGGGTTTATCTTGAAGAAATGATACTTTCATCGGCAGTAATCTACCTCGTGTTTTATATTTTATTGATATAGATCCGTTTGTTGAAAATGTATTTGCGGTGACATTTTTTGCGACTTTTTTATTTATAAAGAATTAATAAGCATCTGTTCTTACTACATTTTAAGTAACTAAAGAAATACAAAAAAATAGTATTATTAAAAGCATTACAAGTGTAATGCGATAATTTTATAGGGAAAAATTGTCTGTGTAATAGTTCTTAAATAAGATCTTTAAGGTCAATTTCCAAGACTACTTTAAACTAACATTGTAATTATCACATTATGCAGATTTGATAAACCCCTTTTTGCAAGGTTTAAAAAGCATTCACGATATTACAATCCGCAGTGGATCCTACAATTCAAAGTTAGAATAAAAATTACAGCATAATCTTGTAGTCCAACTACCTACCACCCCAGAATTAACCTTTATTAGCATTGTGTAAACAACCAGGGCCAAAATCACATTACGAACGGCGCACTATCGGCGGTTAGTACATAGTAACATAGCTAAGCCCTCGTAAGTATCCCGGGGCCATACTCAACACGTAGTTGAATTAAAATACCTTGCGACCCTTTTTCATTAATAAGAGATCTTCGCCCTACACTGAATATTTATGCTGAGGATGTGGTCCAAGATTTTATGCGTGGTTTTAGTTTGTTGTTTCTTTTATTCAGTAGTTACTCTAACGCTACTAAAAACAGAGTGGGAATAGGTATTATATGTAACTAAGTGTTTCATTTTTTGCTAACAACATGTACCCTTTTTTGTTCTGGGCAATAAAATGATTTTGAATCTCCTGCCATTTAGGGACTAAGTGGTCAGGAGTATGTGGTCATTCCAATCCAACGGCCTGGTAGGATCCAAATCATGTCATTACAGCCACACTGAATGGACACCACATTTACGGCCATTCTGAATAACTTATCTCCAGTTTTAACTTGAGATAGGTTATTGAAAATGGTTTAAATTTACCTTAAACAAAATTGTTGCAAAAATTTACAAAAAAAAAAAATTGAAACTGTTGTATATCTTTTCAAAATTTCAGGTCAATCAGTGCATAAACTTTTAGGGCTGTATTTATTGCCCGGGGATGACAGGTGCGACCACCGGTCACCCAAGCAGAAGCAAGCCGGGGTGTCGGCGTGAGTGCTACAAAGTGCGCGCGCTTTTTTCTAAATAGAAAAGTATCGGGGAGCTATCTACAAAACGTAGGTGCGTCGGGGTTCTTGGGATTTCCATTCGAGGGTACACCTGGTTCCATGCTAGGCTTCCAGTACCGTTACTTATAAACGAAAGAAAGAAAAAACATTTATTCTGGCGTTTACAGGACAGCAAATATTAATTATACTAAAGAAAATAAGTAAGTGAAAGCACAATGTGTCACAGTACAGCATAGGAAGACACAACTAGTACATTAAACAAAACAAACAAACAACAACCCATAATGTCCCACTGCTGGGCTCGGGTCTCCTCTCAGGAGAGGGTTAAGGCCATACGTCCCCACGCTGGCCAAGTGCGGGTTGGGGACTGGCAAGAATACGTTGTGGCTATGTAAATCTTGCAGTTGGATGTTTTAAAGCCGCCCGAAGGCCTCCAACTAAGCTTCACGACTGTTATCGTATGATAACAACCGGGACCGACTGCTTAACGTGACCTCCGAATCACGGAGACGCTCATGGTAACATGCCACCAGCGGTCACCCATCCAGGTACTGACCGCGTCATCGTTGCTTACCCTCGATGATTGTTTCTAATCACCGAGTGCAACTGGGCTATGAGCGCCTCTTTTTTCTCTCTCTACATTAATTATATTTTAATCATCATAAATAGATTGCCAACTAGTCAACGAGGCTTCTCCGATATTTCTAAAAATATTTACTCATTATCATATAACCTAACTTTTAGTGAATTGCACCACACAATCTTACAAGGAGCGGTTACTTGATTTTTCTGATACATTTTCATGAGGTTACGAGAACGTCGGACCTCCACCGGTCGTGATTGGACCCTAAACTTATTAACTCTATCTCTACTTGTGTCAATATTGTTTCCTTTTGTCTTTAAGGGTTATGGAGCCGACTGTTCTGATTTACTGAAACCCTGCTTTATAACCCAATTTCTTTCATTCGCTTGTTGTTTATTGAATAAGATACGACTAGGGTTATGCACAATGGAGTATCGTTTATATTTGATTGAACTTGTTAAATAAAACTATTTCATAACTAAATACTTTCTCAAAATGCTCGTAATCACATGTGATCAACAATGGACATATTATAATATCTTAAAAATTTTAAAACCGTTCGTCGGTACTTTAACTCAACAATTTATTAAACCAATCGAGCTCCATACCCAAATAAATTAACACACATTGTTTGGACTGAGTAAATAGTCGTATGCGTTCCGTCTGAATTATTACATCAAACTTAGTGAACATCTCATCAAATAAAAAATTTGAAAAAAGTATGTCAATGTCAGTCAATTTAATAGCATTTAAGTATTATCGGTTTCTTGGGTCCGACAAGGTTCTAAACGTCAAGCTTGTAGACCTAGGCAACAGTAGTAGGATAATTACAGCTCTTGAAAATATCGGTCCAACTAGCATATGACAGGGATATGATTAATATCACACAAATCAAGTTAGTAACTACCATAAAGTTGACAGAAACCAATATCTTTAATGCAAGTTAAAGAACCTGAAAATTGTGTTTCTAATCATGGTTTCAAACGGAGTAGTTTTTTTAAATTCAATTCAGAAAACTACTCCATTTGAAACCATGATTTGCTTTCTTTAGCTTTTAGTATCAAGCTCGATGACAATAAGTTCTGTATACTTTTGTACTAAAACGAACGCTGTGCTCAACAGCCTCTTAATATTAAGTTTATTACGTTTTCTATTAATGTACTCTTTAAGTAACAAAGATTAAGTTTCTAAAAAGATCTTGAGATGGAACTTTTACATTTAAGTTCTACAATAATTTGTCGACGAGAAGAAAAAGGTTTAAAATTCATTACATTAAAGGTCATATTATGAGTTGAAAACCTGTTAAAATATTATCAACATTTTTGTTACAATAAATCAACAATCAACAACCCATAATGTCCCACTGCTGGGCTCGGGTCTCCTCTCAGGAGAGGGTTAAGGCCATTCGTCCCCACGCTGGCCAAGTGCGGATTGGGGACTGTTACAATAAGGGCTGGAGTTAAAAAATATGCAACAAACTGTACTTCTTTTCTCTATTATACCTCATCCTGGTGGCATCTCGGACTCGCACAGATTAAAACCGTCTCGGGTACTAGAAGCCGGGGAACCATGTGCACCCTAGAAAGGAAAACCCTGGAAGTCAGTTGTCCCTCGGGCCATATACGTTTGTAGATGGTCTTCTTTTGTGTGGAAACCTCGATGTTCCCGTTATTCTCACCCAGGGCCCGCACGCTCGGCAGCGTCGACCACGTTCTGCAAGGGGGACAGATGACCTCAACTGTCACCCCAATGCTTGCGCTAAAGGCGGACGGCAATCGTTCTGTGTGATCTATGTCGTCTGAGTCGCCCGTGGTGCCTGGCTCGGTAACCTGTTCCGGGGCCTGGCGGGCCGGGAGAGTTCTAAAGCTCTCGCGGCCCCTCTTCGCCGTCTCCTTGGTGAGCAAGACTTGCAAAGAAACGGCGGAGTTTCACGCGCTCGCGCTGCGCAACATGGCCGCAATCATGCTACGGAGCGAGAGAACCCCCACCCCAACCGTCGCCACGAGATCTCGTCTCGGCTTCCCTAACGCCGGACACGTCCATTTCCAGCGCTCACTTGCATCAGCCGGTATGAGATTGTACCGTAAGGCCTCTCGAGCTACTCCTCTATAACGGGTCTTACCGCATTTTCTTTATTCAAATTACCAGGTGAATTTGAATAAAGAAAATGTAATGAGACCACAGAAAGTCGCCGAATATTAATAAAGAGGCAGTCATGTTTCGCATAATCTTAAATCTTGATTTTGTCCTGAATTTAAGTGTTAAATTAATCTGACGGCGAGAAAGTGAAAAATGAAATCAAATTCATTATGTTTAAGGTTTACTAATATGAATAAGCAGAAAACCTGTTAAAATGCTGTGACCAAAAATTTTTCTTAGGTTGATAATTAATAAAAAAAAGTGGAATAAATTCGCCTAAATAAATAATAAAACAATGAATGTTCTTTATTCAAATTACCGGGTTCATTTGAATAGAGGAAATGTGTCTTATCGTAAGAAGACAACAGTCGCAGACTATTTAATACCGAGGCAGTCATGTTTCGTATAATAATCACATTATTCCCGCACAGCGATGCGTGCGAATGATTAACAGCGACCGAACGAAGATCAGACATATTTTTGGCAGAGATTTGGTCTATCGTTGAATCCGAGACATTATATTTGCATACCAGTGTTTTATAGTCTTGCGATAATAACTTCAGTTGAGGGCAGATATAAAAAGAAAATATCTTTATTTTCTTCGAATTTTTGAGTGAAGCATCAATGAGTTTTTTGTGGCGTGTTTGAATCGATGTTAAAAATTTTATATAACTTTATCAATTATATTTTACCGTAGGATGCAGATAAAGAAAAGGGACTAAAGGATTCCACCTAAGTAACTTTTTAGCTAACTTAATTACTGAATGAATAATATAAAATTTCTATGTTATTATTATTTTTATTATTTTACTTCCCATCTTCTTTTTTTTTTAATTTACAAATTCTATAATAACGAGCAATAAGCATAACACTCATCAGAACTAAAACTGATAAAACACACAAATTTTTCTCGTGCAAGTTTTCCTCCAAACCCAAAACAAAAACCAATCAACAAATTCAAACTCATCAACATTCAACAAATTATGGACAAAGAAGCCTCTAAGAGGATGGCATTAAGTAGAAATAGCATTCCGCAGTAATCTGCAGACAATTGTTGCGAAAACAATAAACGTACTCTAAGCTCATGATCGGCTTACTGTTAGAAAGAGACACAACGAGCCATTATTTATGACCATGTTCTAGCTACAACTTGTGTATTGCAGGATTACATCAGATGGATCGACTGTGGCGTTGACTTGTGTACTCCGATCAATCCTGGGCACTAAAGCCAGTCACCGCGGCGAAGACGCACGGGGAAACGAATCTTTCAGTATTTGCTTGCATTATACATAATATTTAAATTGCAAATACACAGATGTTGGCGATGTTTATTTGGAATCCAGCCTCTGCGATCGAGATGTGTGAAGAGTTTCCTCATTACAATACATTGTAATATTATTTCGTGAGTAGATCACAGAAGATTTCGTTCGCGTTTTTCTTCGTGATTCGGAGCCACTCTGATGGCAAAACAATTCACAATGATTTGGTGCGTAGTTATGTCTTGCTCTATTTGACGTCTGTATTAGATGAATTATCTATGAAAGATTGTTTTGTTTGATTAACTTTCATTATATCCCATACTAACTTATATATTGTTTAAAACAATGTTTGTTTAAGTATCCCTGAATGTAAGGAAATTGTGTATGAATCGATATTAAAATAGATTTAAATACATCTGAGCCAGTCCTATTTCCTTTCGTTTGTCCCAAACATGAAAATCAAGTCAAGAAAAGACCTGAAAATCTTTGACCTGGTAAACCTAAAACCTGAAAAGATTCCGTCTTATAGAAAAGAACGATTTCGATCAAATTTTATTAAAAAAAAAGATAATTATTCCAATCAGACACAAAATAACTAACGCACAAACATTGACACTTATATATATAGTTAAACTTGAGGAGTATATTACTATTCTCTTGTTCGATTTATTTACCTATACTATTCTCGGTGTGTCACAGTCATTACAGATACGTCCATAGAGAAATGAGTAATCGCAATGTTACCAAGCTGATTACTGTACATAGAGCATTATCTTAATACTAGATTCTGCTCATGGCTTTATTGTCGATTAGGCTGTAATTACTATCGTACGTATGTAATTGTTAGGGCAGTTGAGGTCAAACAATAGTATTTCTAAAAAGCTTCGATATCGTCTATAACTTAGGTTATTAAGGTCAATTGGTTCAGCCATATCATAGTACACTTAAAGCCGAAGCCAACCTAGTTTACTTACTTGGGAGAGCCACGCTTCAGCATGCATGGACCGTCTCAACCGGAGTTGTACCACGGCTTCACAGAAAACTGGTGTGAAACAGCGCACGAGCTGTGATTCACCGAGTGAGGGAGAATACCGGTGGTCTATACCCCAACCCGGGAGGGGGTATCCCCCAAGGACCGGTAACGCACTTGTGACGCCTCTGGTATTGCGAGTGTTCATGGCCGGCGTAATCGCTTACCATCAGGCGATACATCTGCTAGTTTAACCCCTATTCCATAAAAAAAATGAGAAAAGGCTTGGTGGAAGAAGGTCTAACTAGAGTCTCCCCATTTATTACAATTCGGTCATAATGACTTTATTGTTTCAAAGGAGGAAATCATTTATTAATATTGGTACTACTCATATTCAATTGATACTCAAAATAGGAACGGAAAATCGGCTGAGAAATAAGGAAAAAGTTTTGATATAATTCCTATTCATTCATAAATATTTTAGTTTCCTGGAGCTTCCATACCATACTACATAAGGTATTAGGAAAATATATGACAAATCTATTTGTAATATCAATTAACAAAATAATTGTGAATGCGTAAATAAAATGGTACAGAAATTAATAAAACTTAATAGACCTCCCCTGCAACAAGCCACTTCTCTCTATCCAAAACTAGTTCCGGCCAGTCTATCATCGATAGGCGTCAAGATAGTCGTGCCATCTTTTATGGAGTCGGCTTCCACCTGAGGCATCAAGTTTTCGACGACATTGCCCCACCGGTCCGAAACCATACGATGTACGCGTCAAAAAACTTTACTCCAAACAAATAAACGTTTACACGTATTTGTTATATAAATTATGATCTCTTTAAAACAGAACTAAAGGTAAGGTTGAAAAATCTAATGGAATAACAGATGGGTTAGTTTAGCTACGATTAATAAAACTATTCAAATAAATTACAATAAATATAAAGAAAAAAAGCAGTTTGAACTTATAAAACTTCGCTGTATTCTACAATTACACTCAAAACAACGAAAGACAGCTGAAAATCCCTATTCTAGTAAAATAGGTTTGTTTATTGTTGTAACGTTACAACGATTAGTTCAAAACAAAGTCTATTTATCTCTCATAGTTGTTAAGATTCTCGACAACGGTTATCTAAATAATTCACTCTCTAAGCCAACCTATATAGCAGAAGTAGGCTCCAAGCCGTCCCCAGCAATTACTGGGGTTCAGTATAAGGTCCAAACGCAGTGTTAAACGTCCTCTGGGATTCACTAGAACTACATTATCACCTATCATGTTTGACCTCTCTAAGTAATGTAAACATACCCTCAACAGAACATTTTATGAGGCACACGAGATCGACTTATAGTGGACGTCTTACTTAAGAGGATATCGCTAAGTTTAGTATACTTATAAATTTGTAGTATTCAATTGTATATTCTATTTGTAAGTAATTAAGAATGGTTTTTAGGCATGATAGAAGTAGCCTGTAAATCAGATAGGAATTGAGTTAAATAAGGGCTTAAAGCAGTATTAGGCGACAGTGATTTATTATTGTGGTAACGGAATTTCCTTGGTCGAGGATAAGACATGGGATTTACAAACAAAAGGTCGCGAATTGAATTACTAAGTGGTACTTTCTCTACCCACGTCATACTATGCAATCATCTGTGTCACTACTTTTAGTACAACTGCAGTAAACGGTCTTATGTTGGGGGATAAACAGCCAAATGGTAACTTTATAACGATGGCAAAAGTGACATAAGTTATCTTACGTTTAGGTAGAAAACTTCTAAGTACCAGATTTAGAAAGCAAAACTTGAAATGAAGGAATATTATTAAAGCATAAGTTATTAATGAATCATTAGTACCTACTACACTGAATAATATTCTAACGGTTAGTGGTTGGTAGTCATTATTTCTTGCAATTAAAGATAAACTAATTATATTGCAAATGGATGGTCCTACTATTAAACAGAATATAATTCAAGAAGAACAAACATAGTACTTGATCCATACATAGTACACACTTAGTAGCTCCAATAATTTTTTTATGATAACGTTGCAAGACTGAACTGTTAATCAAATTATAGAAAAAAAATTAACCGTGTGTTATTTATTTTGTTATATAGTATTTTAAATCATTATAAACATACAACTTTAAGCTTCTCCTTAGAAAAGAGGTTACGTGTATTTCATTCCTGTCTTATTTCCGGCTCTAAATAAAATTAACCCAAAGTTAATTTTCCGATTCATTTTCATCGTAACTTACAAACCCAAATCCAAATCAGAATCACAACTTATTATTAACTTCTCAGATCTAAACACCGAGAGGAAATCGCCAATAATCCCGTTCGATTGCCAAAATATCGTTTATTCGTAAATTAACCTCCTTGGTCTCAGATTCCCCGGTAAATTTAGTACTGGACAATAATCCTTCAAATGCAACATCAGCTTTATGAACAACGACAATCGGCCACTTTCCATTGACCTCCACAAATCTTCAAACATTACGTATAACCACTTCAATTTATTTGGAAAAGGATCACGTTATGCTGGTAATTCCTGAATTCCGAAGCGGCTATTAATATAGATTTTCGATAGGTATGTCAATATGTAACAGCATTTAGAGAATTCTGTGCTGATCTTTGAGATGCTTTATCTTTTATTATAAGAATATATTTCTCATTAACAAATCGATTGTAAATAATTTCATTTTGTGCTAGCTACCTACTTGAAAAAATAAATTAAACAAAACAAATTGTAATATTAATAAAGTGGTTAGTATTTTTAGGTAAAGAATAACAACAAGAAAAAGTTTAAAATTGTAACACAACTACATTTATGTAACTTATGTCTCCCGGACCATTCTTATGAATTTATAGACACCTCATTCGGGAAATCAGTTCAGTATTTTACTCGCTATACTGAAACATAAACATACATAGACTGTCAAAACTATTACTCTTCTTTTTCCTTCGCCGTAGTCGGGTAAAAACGGAGAAAGGCATAACAAGTACATTTCAATAAAATTTAGATAAATCTCACATTATTTGTAGTGAAAATGATTTATAGATTTAAAATGGGCTTCAAAGGTCGATATTACATAATGGTATAATAAATAAGACCATTGATAATAAAAGAGGATCCATCAAGAAAGTATAGACTCAAAACTACAAAGGTTGCCAGTGAGAGATTGCTTTTAGCGATAAGGCCGCCATTTGTACATTGTCATTATATTGTTTAGCTCAAATATAACTGTATCAATTGGTGTACAATAAAGTTTATTCTAATCTATTATATTCCATTCTACGAAAGCGTTTAAGATAACTTATGAAAAATTTTAGCATTCATAAACAGATGGCAAACGTGGAAATAGACGATTTAATTAAAGTGAATATCTCCTTGTAAAATTCGCAAACATCACGTGAGTAAAGAAATCTACCTCTGACCATATATTTAAGCTTTCACTGAGCGGCAATAACCGTAAAGCGTCCTGAGGGAACGCTAAGTCTGGCCCGGATTAGAACCTTTGAATCGGGAATAAAATATTTTTCGCATGCAAAAGAGAGTTTCGTAATATATATGTTTAGAAAGTCAACATACAATTAAGAAAAGCTCCCATGGAAAATGAAAAAAAAAATTTTTTTCAAAAGGTATTTATAATATCTTTGTAAATCTACATATGTACATAGAGAGATTTATGCCCACGCTTTCTTAGAAATATTTAGTGAAGGGAGAAAAGTGCAGTATGAAATACCTAAATAAAAAGGTAAGTCAAAGAAAGTGTGCGGTATTCTAACAATAACAGCTAAGTCAAGCTATATACATCCAATATATTTATGGCAATATGAAGCTTTATTTTAGCCAATGAAATAAATAAGAAAAATTAAAACAAACAATTGTTATAAACAAATTTCCACCAACAGACATTGATTGTCAAGGGGAGAAATGCCTTATAAATCCATAAACTACACGATTTTTATAACCTTACCCTCAATTAGATATCACGACATTTTTTCTCTTATAAAATTATCTTTATGTTTTTATTATATACGTATTCTTTTTTTTATATTTGCTTACGAATACCTATATTACAAATACTAAAAACAAGAAGTAGAGATGTTCAAAAACAATAAAAAATCTTTTATATTTCCAAGTAACTTCTAACCGTGGGAGAGCCATGCTTCGGCATGAATGGGCCGGTTCGACCAGAGTGATACCACGGCCTCACAGAAAACCGGTGTGAAACAGCGCTTACGCTGTGTTTCATCGAGTGAGTGAGGATACCGGAGGCCCATACCCCAATCCAACGCCCCCTATCCCCCTCACCATCCCCTTTCCCCCCAGGCCGCCATAGTGTGGGTCACCATGCTGCATTGTTCTTTTTCGCATTGAGGATGGTGATCACCACTCTTGGATTCTGCTCATGCTTTCCATCAGGCAGGGCAGAGTCATTTTGGCAGCTTACATATAAAAAAAAATAAAAAAAAATAGAATCCCGCCCTGTGCTCACTTCGGCCGAGATTTAAGAAGATGGGTATTACGTACGCTGGTACTCAGAGTGGAGTGTCTCTCTTTATGGACACCTTAATGGTCTGATGGAGTAAATGCGAAATGTTAATGAAAAGTTCTAGTGGAGTGTTGGCAGCGATGAGGTGGAAAATTGGAAACCAGTGAGAATAAAGAACTGCATGTGCTAGTGGATTTTATTTGGGTCATGTGGTACGGAGTTTAGTCTATATGTGTGTGTATGTAACTTATATAGCTTATACATGTATTGGTGTAAATCCTTATTACGGAGTTAATTATGGGTGTTAGATAAGTACGATAATATGTGGCCATTACCTTGTGTTGACTGTGTGCGAGTCACATGACAGGCACACTCTACCACTGAATGTTTTAGTTTCATATATTGGGGCTGATACTGTCGACATTAAGTTAGCCCACTATTTAATTCTCCCTACTTTTTGTACTCCCTAGTCTTACGTGCTTAGAATCTTATTTGGAGTCTCAATCACTTTCTTCTTCCATTCTTCTCTACCCACGGTAGATCAATGCTTTCCTATTTCTAGTCATATGTTTTTTAGGGTATCGTACCCAAAGGGTAAAATGGGACCTTATTGCTGAGACTTCGCTGTCCGTCTGTCACCACCTGTGAGAGCATTTCATGAACCGTCATAGTTAGCCAGTTGAAATTTTCAGAGATGACATAACAACAAATACGAAAAAACTGCATGCAACGAAATATTTAAAGTGGCTCCCATACAACAAACGTGTTTTTTTATCGGAATTGGTAACGGCAACAGGTAGACGCGTGGAATACATGGTTAATGGTGCAGAACCCTTCCTGCGTGAATCCGACTCGTACTTGCCCGATTTTTCTTAATTAAATGATTTCATTGCAATAAAATAAATATAACAAATCTGGCCCTCGCAACTTCGCCTGTTCCTCTTCACAATTATGCTCGGCTATTGGCTTAGGCGCGATGTTGACTATCCTCTCTATTACTGCAGTATAAAACTATTTTAAAAAATGTGAAAATCGGTTAGATAGGTTCGGAGTTCGTCGTGAGATACAACGTGACACAAGAACTATATATTAAATATTTTTGTAATGAATATTAATGAGCAATAAATTGAATAAAAAGGATGGCTATAAAAAGATTACCTCGAATTAATAACAAGACTACAATACACCCCATTGCAAGATGAAAGCAAGTTTAAAAAGTTATCGCCTGAAGGATATTTGACTTCAAGGACTTTGTAAGAAGCCTTGTAAAAAGGACTAAATAGACGTTTGACGCACTTTAGAGAAGTACTTGTAAATTATATTGATGTTATTAACATTACTTTTCTACATTAACATTCTTTTTCCACGGAGAGACTTGGGCTGATGTTCAGTCACATGCGGAAAAAGGTCTTTACCAGACATCGTTATGGTTGAATAAAAACCTCTTAACATTAAACACAGCTAAATCCAAATATATTACTTTCTTCATTAGCAAAAATAACCAACCAAGATTAAATAATTTGAAGATAAAATTACATACCTGCCATGATCTAAATTCACTGACCTGCTCCTGTATACAATTTGATAAAGTTGATAGCATAAGATACCTCGGTGTTCAATTAGATGAACAACTATCATGGGCACCTTATATCGATCTTATTTCTGCCAGAATGCGTAAAATGATTTGGATCTTTAAAAAAATTCGTAATGTACTCAATCCTAAAATATTGAAAACTGTTTACTATGGTCTTGTTCAATCCATCCTCTCCTACTGTATACCGGTTTGGGGCGGTACTTATAAAACCAAATTAATAAAAGTTGAGCGGGCCCAACGATCAATCCTCAAGGTCATGCTAAGGAAACCGTTTTGTTACCCAACAACAAATTTATACAAGGATGCCAAAGTCATGACAGTTCGTCAAATATTTGTTTTAAGTAGTATTGTTCGTATACATAAATTGACTCATTATGATCCACATATCGCGTACTCATTCCGAAGAAGAAATCGAATATGTGACACTGTTCAACATAAAACTGCCTTTCTCAGACGACAACATCTCTTTCTTGCACCATACCTATATAATAAACTCAACCCAATTTTAATTTTTTTCTCAAAAACTACTTTTAAGTGCAAATCTATTATACAAAATTATTTACTCAGTCTATCATATGCAGACACAGAATCGCTCATTACTATCACAACGTGAGGCAAAGAAAAAAAAAAAAACACTTACTCTACGCTCATACGAACACACACACACACATACACGAATATATATATACACACACACACACACATGCACGCGCGCACCACACACACACTCATACACACACATATACGTAGTAACGCAACACAATATGTCGACCCTGCAAACCGAGCTGGTGTGAATCCTGGAGTCCTGAAATACAGGTTTTGGCCTAGTTTAGGCTCCAGTCCACCCCAAGCTACAAATATTGTATCTGTACTGACTTCAATGATTATTGTACAATGAGTTCTTTGTGGTGGAAATAAACGTATTTTTATTATTATTTTTTTTTTACTTTTGAAATTTACTAGCCTGCTATTTTGAGTATATAGTAACTAACTCAACCGTCTCTGTAACTACACTAAACAACAACCCATAATGTCCCACTGCTGGGCTCGGGTCTCCTCTCAGGAGAGGGTTAAGGCCATACGTCCCCACGCTGGCCAAGTGCGGGTTGGGGACTGGCAATAATACGTTGCTACACTACAAACTACACTAAGTGAGTACATAATTATATTCCTGGGTGAGAATCGTACCAGCGACATCCAGCTTAATAGCCAAGATAAGTAGCCACTATTTATCAAACCCTTTTAGTTTAGGGTTGCAAAAATCATTAAGACCCGCTTTTCACGTAACTCATAAAACAAATGACCTAACAATGTCTCAATCAGATAAGTGCCGGAGGAGTGGACACAATGGTCCATTTTATCGGTACCGTTGATATTTTGTATCTACAAATTGAAGGCATATCATAATTTGTTATGATACGGGCGCGAAGCATGGGGCTTTTGTTCTTAAAAGCCATGGTGTCTAACCTCTTTGGTAGTCTATTCATATTTCCTTTTTTTAAATATTTTTCGTAATTGAAGAAACTTTTTTAAATAAGGAACTTATTACGATTGTTTATCATGGAAAGTAAAAGAAAACAAATATAATTAACAATATACAAAAACATGATAGTCGCATATTATTACAATGTTTCCTTATTGTTTTACAATTCCTTATGGAGGAAATTGATCGTCATCACAGGGTCTTCCTATTCAGTGGTATTCAGTTTGCGTTGAAAATTCATTCATTTCGTTTAATGTATGAGCCTATCCACACTAATATAAGATAAACCATGAACGACCACTATTTTTTTCATTTTACCGTGGGAGCGTCACGCTTCGGCTTGAACGGGCAGGCTCGACCGGAGTGATACCCCGGCCTATCAGAAAACCGGAGTGAAACAGCGCTCACGCTATGTTTCATCGAGTGAGTGAGGATATCGGAGGCCGACAATCCAATCCCTTCCCCCCTTCCCCCGCACTAACACCCAAAGTTCGGCTATGCACTAATGATACGTGGGCTCGTTTGCCCGCTTCTATATTTAAAAAAGCTTTAAACATTTTTTTAGTTGCACAAACAGCATTTAGGATACTATACACTAGATATGTATATTGGGCAAACTAAACCTACAAAGTACCTCGACTTTTTGCAACTTTAGGAGAGCTTTGTAAGTCCAGGCATCTAGAGCTAGTACAAAGTTTCACTACGATTCAGCTTTGGATCAAAATGTGATTCCTTCCTTCGCACAATATAAGCATCACCTCAAATATTATCAGCAAATGTCCTTCATTTTTCTGTACAAAGCTCCAATTACTTCTGCCATTCAGTTCAATTCCACTCGAGTAGGTAGATAATCTCGAGTACTTTTCTCGATATTTATGCTCCACTATAAGCGAGACCCTCGCGTCGAAAGCTTCCCTGCAAGCTCAGCGTATTACGGCCTTCTGTACTAAGAAAATCTTTATTAATAGACAGAGATGACAACTGGATGAAATTTGGAACGGATTGAGTGACAGAGATAAAAGATATAAAAGTAGCTTTAAAAAAGTGAACAACTTTTACGTTTGAGTATGGCGAAGAAAACTGTATAATTGTTCCAATCCTTTACAGGTCTGTGTATATAAACTATAAATTTAGATATATAAAATGACATTTGTAACGTTCAAATAATATATGTTAAAGTGTCTGGCAAGAGATACATTATGAAGATGCTACTTTAAATAAATATAACAATAGATTTAAATCCACTTTGATTTCTCAAGTACTTATATATGTAACTTAAAATAAAAACCAAATTTACTGTCATTAAATTTATGTATTAGGTGGTGTGTTGTATGACGGTTAAAAAAGTGTTACAGCACATTGTCACACGTCATCAAACTCACCAATGACACGTAACGTAATGTGGCTTGATTGACTTTGACATATAAAATGTTACAAGACTCAAAAAAGAAAAAAATTGTTAATTTAATTTTTTAGTGTGTAAAAACTTGTTTTCTGGTTGTGTGCTGTGTTTTGCAAATAAAATCGTTATTATTATTATTACTCACATAAAGTTTAATAATTAGTAAATCTATATATCTTCAATCCCTGGAATGTTAAGTATCTTTGGTCTCCACTCAAACGTTTATTTCATATATTACAGCCTAAGGAAGCATTACAAGAACATTATAACTCAGTAGAATATCGAATTCACGATATTTCAGACTAATATTTTCCAATATGAGAGCCCCCACACTGATCTACGAATAAAATTTTTCACGATTACAATGAAACAATATTTATCCTCAATATAAAAGTTTTTCTACTCCATTTGTACTCCAAATCCTAACAGATACAATACATTGAAAGTCGTAAATAAAAATTATACTGACATCAAGTATAAAGCTTAGTATTGTAGCGAGGTTTTCGTTCACGGCCATAATAAGCGGCAACCGATCAATGGTTCAGCGGATTATGTTACCATGTCAACCTTTCTTCTCCTCTAAGAATCTTTTTCGATATAGTACAAAATTGTTATATATACTGTGACCGTATTGAACAAAATGTTTAAGAAATAGGTATAAAATTACTTACCCACGAGCTTTAATCAACAATATCAGGATCCTTTGTATTTTTAGAACAGTTTTGACTATTGTTGATCAAATATACCTATTGTGAAGATTACAATGTATTTGTAGTCAAAACTTCTTCGATAATCTTATCTATTTATTAATATCACTTGTTTATCGAAGAAGTTGAACGGCACTTCTGGGCATATGGCATTTGGAATAGGTTCATATAGAGTTTAGGCGTCGCTGATCATTAGCATGCAGAACTATAGGCAATCTTTTCTTTTTAAGGAATACATGATAAAAGCTAGTGGAATCATGAGTCAATGTAAAAGTCAAACCTGGTGGAACCGTGTATATTTATGTTCTTTTTAAGTAGATAACAAACACGCTACCGTGAACAGCTCTCACTTCTAAGAGTTTTATAATTTACATAACAACTCCTGATGCTCTTAAAGATTTGTCAAACTTTTGAGCTCTGTGGTACACCGTCGTATCGTTAGCAGGGCGTTGGTGCTTAACTAATGATGAATGCTCACAAATTAAAACATAACTTCACAGAAATTCTATCATACCAATCAAGATTATACTGATAAGAGTATAATGCCTCGGCCATGCGTGTCTGAAGCCTAATTACAGAAAAATGTGAACAATATCCACACCAAATTCAGCGTCTAAATTGGATAAGTTGTGCCTACCGCGTTCGAACCCTAAAATGACAAATAGTACTAAATCACACCACTGCATGTGACTTTACTATAAATTGTACGAAAAAATTGTCGGAGGGTTAGGGAGGCAATATTATAACACAAAAACTCTGGTTTGGCTTCGAAGTTTTTTCTCATTACTAAATTCAATATGACCTTAAAGGTGAATTTGGACTTGGCTAAGTGTTAGTTCTTCTAAGTGATACATACAGTTATAAGTTTGACTGTTAAATACTGGAGATAGCATTATATAAAATATACATGAGCGTCTCCGTGATTCGGAGGCCACGTTAAACAGTCGGTCCCGGTTGTTATCATACGATAACGGTCGTGACGCTTAGTTTGAGGCCATCGGGTGGCTTAAAAACATCCAGCGGTAAGATACGTAGCCACAACTTATTCTTGCTATTCCCCAACCCGCACTAGGCCAGCGTGGGGACATATGTCTTTAACCCTTCGCGAGAGAAAGAGGAGACCCGAACCCAGCAGCGGGACACTATGGGTTGTTGATGATGTTTGATGAAACCATATAAGGACATTATCTTCCAGATATATTTGTGTAAGAAAAATAAAACTTAAAAAGAAAACCTATACTAACCCGTTAGGCTAGTGTAGTATCGTTGACTAAAATCCCGTTATAGAGACCTGAATCCATTAGTGGACTGTTAAAATCCGTTGATGTGATGTGATTATTAAAAATGGGTAAGGTATTATGAACCTAATGAACTCTTATTGGTACAAATGAAGTACAAAACCAATTCGGTAATCCTGTAAAATTTTAAGTACAGCGTAAAATATGTTCATATCACAAGCATTGTGAACTAAGCTAACTGTATAAAGCAAATTCTTTGCCTACCGTGAAATTATCCTAAAACATGTAATTGTGCTGAAAGAAATATGAAAGTTAATAGTAATAAAGTATTTATTTATTTGTTATAAATACGATGCTATCCACGAAATAAATGTGTCCAGTTCATAATGTAAATGGATTATTTGTTTCAGAGGCTTTTGGATTTAGGCTTATGTAGCATAAATAACGATTATATTTATTTAGTCTCTTGGTCATAAATAAACAAATTGCTGTGTACTTTAATTTTCAAAGACATACAGATTTACTAAGGTTTATGTTTCGGTGGGTCCCCACTAGTTTCAAACTAAATAAAGACTAAAAATATATCGTCATTACGGTTTGTAAATAAATGATAGCAGGCACTGGGCGAATATTTTAAACCTTATATATATATATATTAGAACGCGTTAATCTAAGGAATCACTGCAAAACTGGACAAAAGAATATTATTGTATTGAAATTCATACAATGACCATTGTTATTTACGCGTGTTAAGATTAAGAAAAGGCAGATTTCCGATTGGTTCAAGCCGCACGGTGGAAGCAATAATGTCTAACGTTCTATTGATCAGCGTGACCATCCTGACCTCTTAAACATGATGCTTATTTACTAGGTAGTAGAGACACGCTTATTTTAGCATGAGCCCAACCGGGCGGCACTACCCTCTCACAGAAGATTAACCTAAAATGACAGCATTCTTGCCGTCGTGTTTCATTAGTGAGTGTGAAACTAGAATTAATTAATTCTTTTTCAGGGATCCTGATATGAAACCTGAGTAGTAACTTAACATTAAAGTTTGTTACATTCGAGAATCTCTTTAAAACCACACGATTCGCACACGCAATCTTTATCCTTGTCATATTTTGTGTGTTTCGTTTGATTTGTTGTTCATTTCCTTATACCGCTTATGTGTCAATTATCGCAGTACAGAATAGCTTATGTCCTTTTAATGTTATTGGTTTGGGTTTTCGGCTTGTCGTAGTACTTGTTTCAACAGTACAGTACCCGACTGTAAATACCTAAATGGCTTGTCGTATTTTTATGTTAGTGTTGTCAAAAGCTTCCTCTTAGTCGTGAAAGTGACACTGGGTACATGAAAGCTAAGGATTTTAGATTAAAAAAAAATATATATCGTATAATATAAATCGAGTGTAATATCAAAATAAAGATTTTTTTACGGTGATTAAGAATATATATAACTTGTATGTTTTACATAAGATATTGACGGAGTCGAGTTTTATTTTTTTTTATTAATTCATTACTTATTATTTAATTTAAATAACTAGGAAAGACAAAGCTAATGATTGATTTTACTATAATCTGATGATGAAGTCATGAATGACTTTATCGGCTATTCATGATTTCATCGATTACAGTATTCAATACGTGCATGTATATTGAATTAAGTAACTTTTTCACTTCCAAAATATATCTATATTTACTATAGTTGTCATATTGTTCATCATCATCGTGGCCAGCCTTTAACAGTTCACTGCCGGACCTTGGCCTATACTTAGAAAAGGAAAAAATAAAAATGGCATAAGTATTTCCTAAGTATGATCGTCATAAGATTTTTTGAAACAGGCGTGAAGCAAGATCGCTCAGGATTCATCATCATCATCATCAGCCTACCGCAGTCCACTGCAGGCCTTACGTACTCCAATTGGTTAGTTAGCAGTCCAGTCAGGTTTATCCAATAAATATCATAGTACAATACAGTGGTATAATATAATGCCAGGCTAATGTGTATTTTCATAAGAAAACACAAGCGTTCAGCAGAATTTCAGTTCTCTTGTTCAAAGAAAGCTCGTAAATATCATCTGTCAAATTTGTGGTTCTATTCTTTGTGGTCTAACGTGTGCTATAGTGGATTGAATTGAATATAAACAACGATGCAGTGCACGATCATACAAATGTTCAGATGTTAGTTTATAACTGACTTTTATTTATGGTGTCACACACATTTGTCACTGAGCTGCCTCGGTGACGCAGCGGTAGGAGATCGTTTTTTGTTTTTTCGAAAGGTGGTCCCCATTTCATGTCATCCACATTTTTTTATATTTTTTATCATTAATTTCATCAAGACGAAGACTTGAGGACTCAAAGACTTAGAATTGAAGACGTTAAATACTTGACATTGGCAGAACTAGCTGATCCGGCTGGTTGCCATCTCATCAAAAGAAGAAAACGCAGCGGTAGCGTAAATGACTACTGTACTTAAGGATTGCCATGGGAGAGCCACGCTTCGGCATGAATGGGCCGGCTCGACCGGAGTGATACCACGGTCTCACAGAAAACCGGTGTGAAACAGCGCTTACGCTGTGTTTCATCGAGTGAGTGAGGATACCGGAGGCCCATACCCCAATCCAACGCCCCCTATCCCCCTCACCATCCCCTTTCCCCCCAGGCCGCCATAGTGTGGGTCACCATACTGCATTGTTCTTTTTCGCATTGAGGATGGTGACCACCACTCTTGGATTCTGCTTATGCTTTCCATCAGGCAGGGCAGAGACATTTTGGCAGCTTAAATATGAAAAAAAAAAAAAGGTCTCGGGTTAGATTCCCGAGTCGGACCCAAATGTTTGTATGATATGCAAATATTTGTTTTGGAGTTTGTGCTTCCTATGTATAATATGAAAGTACTTACAAAAAAAAAGTATATATTTATTATAATATAAACTGCTTATTTTGGTATAAGATCGCGTTGTGTGTAAGATGTCCAATATATATGATTATACTTGGACAGTGCTATTTCTCTACTCTTCTCTTTTTTTATGATATATTACTCTGCCAAAGAGACTCTATTCTGCCTGGTGGAAAGCATGAGTCCAATTTAAGTGTAGTGGTCACAATACTCGTTTTGAATGAAGACATTGTAGTGTAGTGACACGCAGTATAGCTGCTTATTGAGATGCTTCTGCATTTTTGAGCCTCTGGTCTCCCACTCACCAACTAAACACAACAGCACGAATGCTGTAATTTTTGGTTGATATTCTATGAGATTCTTGAACAGCCCTATTCGAGCCGGCCCATACGTGCTATACAGCATGGCTTCCACCTTGATTATTCATAAACTGTCTAGCTATAGATTTTACAAACACTCATAAACTGGACACAAATAAACCCCAAATCTAGAACACCTAATTGTGGGTCACACAAAGTGTATTTGCATGTGAGGATCGAATCTATATATATGTAGAACATACTGCGCAGTGGGAAGCGTAGAGGTAGCCGCTTAAAACACTACTCTCATTCGTGTAGTCGTCTTGATACTGGATAAAACAATTCTATGAGTTCAAATACTGTAATGTCTCTACATATCCCATTCTACCAAGTTTTAAATTTTCGCGTTTCAAGATATAATTATTATTTTCACGTGACTTAACAGTCAACAACAGCAGTCAGCCTGTGACCACGGTCAGTGCTAACTGGTCGAAACGTCAGGCAAATTAGAGGTATGTAAAACCTGTAGATAAGTGATCGCGTTAATTCCCGTGAAAATAATTACTATATCCGAATAAGTAAACTTTTAAAATGTTTTTTTTTATTGGTGAACACGAAATTTTGTGACTCATATTGGAATTAATTTTCATTAAATAGCTTTTCAGCATTATATGAACTTTTTAACTCTACTAACGAACCCTACAGATACTGTGTATATTCATAGCTATAGTTAGTACGGGAATATTACTGAAGTTAAATAAGGCAGCGTCTGTCGAGCCAACTAATCAAACTAATCGATTCCCATTGGTCTGTACTGAAGAACAGCTGAAACAGTGGTATATAAACGGATTAATATTGACTCAGAAGCTTCTTGTGGCCACACGTTCTTGTGTACAGACTGTGGTCACAACCTGATTAAAACGTCAGGCAATTCAAAAATTTAATTAAAATTTAATTACATTCTAATCTATTTTGCATTTGTTAAGTCGTTCGTTTAAAAATGAGGTGTACATGACGCAAACATCGAAAAAATGTGTTAATAAGCCATCAACATGTTCTAGGTATAAGAGTGACGTCACTGGCTTCAAAATCACTAGAGCTCAGTGACTGACGAGGGACGGATGAAACCGAACCCCCTATTACCATAATGAACGTCCAACGCTATAAAACTGCGATCGGTCCGAGAATTAAATTTTTATGTTTATCAAAACTATTTTATTGAAGGAAGAAGGGCTTCATAAAATTGAAAAGGGCTTTAGGGATTATGTGTAGACATTACATGAATTTTAAGTTATAGATATCCGTATCATCATTATCAGCCCGTGGTAGTTTACAGCTAGAAGCAGGCCTCTCCCAAGGCACACCACAGGGCACGGTTTTTTTCTTTTTAGATTCAGGCGCCGCCGGGTTTCTTATACAGGTATACTTATTTGTATATTGGTGTTCTCCTAGCCGATTACGGCCATGGTGGCCAGTCTCAACGGAGACCAACCAACTATGCAGGAGGTATTATAGTGCACAAGTGTGGGCACAAACATAAGTGCACTCTCTGTTCCCTAACATAATTCGATGGGACGGTTAACCGACACGATCGGGGTGAGATCAGGCGCAGGACCAACCGCTTTACGTGCTCTCCGAGGCAGGGGGTTCAGACCCCAACTTTCATACTCCGAGCTATTATTAAGTATTTCTATAATCAGAAAAACTCAATAACACATTTGGCCCGAGCCGGGATTCGAACCCGGGTTCAATTGCTAGATCATCGAGGAACCAAAACTTATTTACAAAATGGTCATTTAAAGTTCTTAAGTCTGAAAGAGCAAATTTATAGAGACCAAGTTATAGAATGAGTATTGTAAATCTCATAAAATTTATCTTTTCATTATTCATGATAACTTTATACATTTTTTTATAAGAAATTGTTGTTTATTGTAACTTTTTTTACGTAGCACGAACGTTTTTAAATACAACACGAGTGCTTTTTTTCCCAGACCACAGTTTCATTTCATTTTATTTTAGTCGACTTTTATCAATAATTCATTTACAACTTTATGCACTTATGTACATTGACAGACTTGATGCTCTATTTATTATTAAAATCTTATTTGTAACAGTTCAAGAATACAACACTAGCTTTATCGCGGTAAAAAGAGCTTAAGTCGCCTCCTTGGCAGTCTATCTATATATATATATATCCCTATCGTCTTTGCCATGGACAGTGTTCGGAAGAGCTCTTCCAACTGATCCCCCCTCTCCCTTCCTCTTTAGAACAACACGTGCCGGCCCTGGAAGTCACCGCTTGAAAGTAGAGCGGTCAAAACCTGCAACTCACTACCAGCGCACGTGTTTCCTTCCCACTATGATCCCGGGCCCTTAATGCGGGGCGTGAAAAAGCATCTTTCCAGGCCGCCATAGTGTGGGTCACCATGCTACATTGTCCTTTTTCGCATTGAGGATGGTGACCAGAACTCTTGGATTTTGCTCATGCTTTCCATCAGGCAGGGCAGAGGCATATTGGCAGCTTATACATAAAAAAAACAACTTTCATTGAAATTAATACAGTGATTTAGTCGTGAAAGCTTAAGAGACGGACAGAGTTCATTTTGAATTTAGAGTACGTATATAAATAGTATGCATTTTCTTCTATTAAATGACTGGTCTGATCGTTAAAGAGACGTATTTTTTTATTGTATTTCTAGATTGTACCACTCTATTATGTACTTTAGAAGATTGGTTTACAGTTTAGCTAATTGCATATACGAGTTTGAGTACGTATTACGGGCTTCAAAAAATGTAGAGCGGTCTTTCCAGTTTATGAAATTCAGACACATCCAGATACTTTATCTCAATGACATACATACAACAAATTGATTGGCAGTGATTTTAACAGACAGTTTTGGTCGTAGCCTAAGGGGATTTTAATAGGGTCCCGTTATATAGGTCGAGATTGTGTGACAGCGAAAACAAAGATAGCGACTTATTGTATTTTTTTCAAATTAAACTAATTTGAAGTAAATAATTTTAAAAAGTTTCCTTGTGCCCCATAAGGTAAAATTTGACGGAGAGTATTCAAATAATAATCCTTTTTGTTGGTATTGAAATGATAATAACAAACTATTTCGGTTCTATAAATTAAAGTGTAAACGAACACTTCATAGGAACACTTAGTTTTTTGTCTATATGTAAGCCTGTCAAGATCTGGAATCGATCAGAAAATAAACTATCCATTGATCACATGTAATATAATTATCATTGGTCCGCTGCCAACGTCATTGAGATTGTTTATAATTTACTAAATATTCAACCACTTTGTTAGGAAGAGAAAATCAACATCGTTGTTATTTTGCAAATTTAAGGTATCTATAATTTTAGAGGACTTAATTTGAACTAAAATCTTTTATGCCACAAAAATCTCTTCAAATCATACACATCAGTATAAAAACACCAAAATATTACCATTTCAAAAACAATGAAATATTGACAGAGTTTAAGCATACAGTTCCAAATTTTACATAAAAATTGTTTACTGACAGCTTGACACCAATTGAATGAATGCACATCAAAGACACAATAGGCATTCTCCTATTTATCATCTTACCAAAACGAACGTCATGACATTCCAAACTCCAAACGTCGTCGTCTCTCACCGAAAACCTGTCCCACCACCCTTCAACCTATAACTGGGTCACAATTGTCAGAGTATCTTCTATCGAAATAGAAGGCAAATCGTGAAATCAATAAATTCTTCTTTGCTTTGCACCGCAATAAAATATTTCGTTTAATGTTCTATTATTTTAGAATTTTAAAAATTAAGCACACTAATCGATACAAGAAAACTCTGCTAAAAGTAATAAACATAAAAAAACATTTATTGAAACGTGAACGTCTTTTTTAGGTTGGTTGAAAAATAGATAAAATCTATATTAGGTATAATCGATTTTTTTTTTCGTAGAATGGGGAGTTAATGACCTTACGTATCGCCTGATGGTAAATAGTATAATAATTATAATTACCGCCCATGAACACCCGCAATACCAGAGGCGTCACAAATGCGTTGCCGGCCTTTGGGGGATGGAGAGGGGGAAGGGGAAGTGGTTGGAGTATGAGTCTCCGGTATCCTTACTCACTCGATGAAACACAGTGCGGGCGCTGCTTCATACCGGTTTTCTGTGAGGTCGTTGTATCACACTGGTCGAGCCGAGCCCATTAATGCCGAAGCGTGGCTCTCTTACTTTTGTACAACATCTCAAAATTTGACCTCAAAGAATGCAAATCTTTTTCAGTTTTTGGAACAGCAAACTAACAAAATATTTTTATGTACCTTAAGGTGTTTTATGATCAGTATTGTTTATAACAATCAAGGCAAGACACACAACGACTATTAACTTAAATGTACGTCTTTCCTCCTCATCTTATTGCTAAGTTTTCGCAACTTACATTCACATCAGCGTTTCTGAAATACAACGGTGGGTCATAAAGAGCAGCAGAGCTCGTTACTTGCAGATAACCTATTCAGTATTCTTTACTGCCAAGATAGTTGGCTTTAGAAATGTACCTTACAACATTGTGGAGTTACTTCATATGTATTTTAATGGCTCGAATGTGTGAGTTAACTGTTGGATGAGTTGGACTTATCTAGACACAAATAAAGCGATATTGTTAGCATATTCTTATAAGGCCGAAGTTCATTGTATGTCTTTTATTCTTTTATATTGAAGAAATGTTGCTTTAAACTTAAAACAATAACAGTTAGCATTCAAGGGTGCTATTTTAATGATTGTAATAATCAGAGTCGAAGACTGGCGATCTAACAAATATATTTCGAATCTAGCTCAGAATCCAGCTGTCACTAAGGTTCTGTATATGTTGTGTAAGCTTTTAACATAAGAATAAAACTATATCTTTTGAGAGAAGTAAACAACATTATTATTTTCATTTGGAATATAAATTTTGGTTTTTTTTTTTTTTTATATTTTAGCTGCCAAAATGACTCTGCCCTGCCTGCTGGATGGCCAAGAGTGTTGGTCACCATCCTCAATGCGAAAAAGTACAATGCAGCATGGTGACCCACACTATGGCGGCCTGGGGGGAAAGGGGATGGTGAGGGGGATAGGGGGCGTTGGATTGGGGTATGGGCCTCCGGTATCCTCACTCACTCGATGAAACACAGCGTAAGCGCTGTTTTACACCGGTTTTCTGTGAGGCCGTGGTATCACTCCGGTCGAGCCGGCCCATTCATGCCGAAGCGTGGCTCTCCCACGGTATGGCATGAAAGGGCCTTGATGAATTCAATAAAACTATTTCAGATTAGCCCTGCGGTGTTTCCGCGGTATAACTTCACCTGCAGTTAATGCCGCAGGAGAAGTTTGGTGTTTTTTTCTTTTGAATCTAATCCATTCTGGCATCTTCAGAAATAGACTACCATAGACACTAGAGTCTAGTCTAGTCACCTTACTTTGAGTTTACAGACACGACAACGTCCTAATAAGTATCTCAAAAATCTGTCTCAATATAAATTGAAGTTATCCCATGAAACATTTTATATGGCAAACATAATAAAAATATTGTAACAATATTTGTGATTTACAGACGAACCTTAACAAATAAGTACAGTCACAGACGATAAAAGAAAGTCAAAGGAATGTCGGCGCCACATTCATCAAAGGCCGACTAAGATCCCCGTCTGTCTAGAAAAGTCTCAATTTTTACATTTCTGTGTAAAATGGTGGCCATTTTTAATTTAAGTATACTTATCTTATATTGAAATTGGAGAATAAATCGTAGCACAATATGATTGCTAAAGTTTTTGTTATTAATGTAGAAATATTATTAGACGAACTATTGTCCGTCCATCTATCCTATTTTGAAATGTTTTTCACATGTACAAAAATATTATAACTTAATTTGATGAATTTTATGATTTATGAAATAAACCAACACGAAAACAGTTAACGGTGCCAACATATTATATCATAATTCATAAGTAATCAAAACTCGTAATGAAAACTCCAAAAGCAATTTTACTGAAAATCATAAGACAATATTGAATTTTGAAAATTTTGGTTTAAAATTAATTAAGTGACAGTTTTTCTTTCACTACAAATTATTCAACTGATCAAAATGCAAATAAAAATAGTCTTACACTTAAAAAAGAGTTTCTTCTATCTTTTGTTTATTTTCGATGTACCAACTGTTAATCTTCCGAGTGTTGAGATGTCTCTACAAAGCCGCTACTATGTCCGTCCAAGTACAGGATCAGCATACAAGACCCATACCATTGCATCGAGGAGTGAGGCAAGGGGATGTTATATCCCCGAAATTATTCACTAATGCAATGGAGGACCTGTTTAAGACGCTGCACTGGAAAAGGCGCGGTATCAACATCAATGGCGAATACATCTCTCACTTGCAATTTGCAGATGACATCGTCATCATGGCAGAGACGTTGCAGGACCTACAACAGATGCTGAACGACCTGGCTGACTCGTCTGTGCGCATCGGCCTACGGATGAACTTCGACAAGACCAAGGTCATGTTCAATGAACATGTACTACCGGAACCGGTTGCGGTACACGGTGCCGTTCTCGAAGTTGTTCAAAAATATGTATACCTCGGGCAGGCTTTGCAGTTAGGTAGAAACAGCTTTGAGGACGAGGTGAACAGAAGAATCCAGCTAGGTTGGGCAGCGTTTGGGAAACTTCGTCGGGTCTTCTCATCATCGATCCCACAGTGCCTAAAGACGAAAGTCTTCAATGCGTGCGTCCTACCCGTAATGACTTACGGAGCCGAAACGTGGACACTTACGGTTCGACTGGTCCATAAGTTTAAAGTCGCTCAGCGTGCAATGGAGAGGTATATGCTCGGCGTTTCTCTAAGGGATCGCATTAGAAACGAGGTGATCCGACAAAGAACCAGGGTCATCGACGTAGCCCACAGGATTAGCAAGCTGAAGTGGCAGTGGGCTGGCCACATTTGCCGAAGAACCGATAACCGTCGGGGTAAACGAGTTCTTGAGTGGAGACCGCGTCTCGGCAAACGTAGTGTAGGACGTCCACAAGCCAGGTGGAGCGATGATTTGCGCAAGACGGCTGGCAGGAGCTGGATGCGAGAAGCCATAGATCGAACTAAGTGGCGTGAAATTGGAGAGGCCTATGTCCAGCAGTGGACTGCGATAGGCTGATGAACTGTTAATCTTATTTCTAACATGTTTAGTCTAAATTTCACACATAAAACTTCAACCTCATCATCAGCTCCTCTTTTCTCCTCAACCTCAACTTTTGATTAATGGTTCCGTGGTAGAGTGTGACCACAATTTTGCCTATGTCATGTATTTGAAAGAAAAACTGTCAAAAAATTTATTGTAGAATTGTAGTTTCAGTAGGGCCGGAAAAAAATTATTTAGTTTTGGAACATGAAATTTCATAAAATACCAATTTGGTGACTTTTACAGGCATACATAGAGAAAATTCTTAAAAGCAGCCTGGATCCAGCAGTGTCGAACTTTATAAGTATATCATGCCCGTGCCTCGGAAAGCAAGTTAAGCAGTCAGAACCGATTGTCAGGAATATCTGTGGCAATCGCTATTGGGAAGTCATGCCCTCAAATATACTGACAACTAGTTCATCCTTCGAATTCAGTTAACCCTCAGCTGTTCAGTTCAACTGTCGTTATAACTGATATTCAGGCAAAACCGGTTATACAAGTAGCTGACCCCAAATAATATTAAAAATAATAATAGGCTAAGAATTAAAGATGATGAAATCATAAAATAGCTCAAAAAAGAAGAGAGGTACATGTCCAGTAGTGCATTATTAAAGGCTGTTGATAACGTTGATGTAAATCGTTACCGTGGGAGAGCCACGCTTCGGCATAAATTGGCCGGCTTAACCAGAATGATACCACGGCCTCACAAAACCGGTGTGAAACTGCGCCCGCGCTGTGTTTCTTCGAGAACCCAAACCCTTCACCCCATCCCTCCCCCTTCCATCCCTTAAAAGCCGACAACGCATTTGTGACGCCTCTGGTGATACGTCTGCACGTTTTCCCCCCTATTCCACAATAAAATCGACAAAGGTGCAATTTCGGATCTTCTGCACTGTATGTATTCGTAAATTCTGAAATAATCATTGCAGTTACATGCCTGCTTTCCATTTCTGTTTGAAACTTTCTTGAAGTTCTGTTAAGCTAAAAAAGTACCTGAAACAAATAAAAAAAAAACATTAATTTATATAAACTGAATGCGTTGACTACATGACTACATATCATTAGAATCAACAGAGGTATATGGATTTCTTCTATGAAGTACTAAGGTAAGGAGAGAGGAATGCTGAACATAAGACAAACCACGAACTTCTTCGAAAACTTAATTGATTTCCTCCAGAAAGTTCCATCTTTCATTAGAGTTCAATTTCGTGTATCTGCTTGTACTCTAAAACTATAAATCTACATAGTTTCTCATAAAAAATACATATATACTTTAAACAAACAAAACAGTCAACTAATTTTAATAAACGACCTGAGGCTGAGCACATTCTTCTGAAAACCCCTTACCCTTCAACCAACCACTTCCACATCTGAAACACATAATCAAAATAAAAGTGTTCGTAGGTAATGACAGAACACTGTAATAGTGCATGTAAGGCGTAACTCCGCTGGTTCCATAAAGTAGATTAAATTTAAATTGTCAATTCGATTTTACGAGCGACAGCGGGTTCGGGCTGCGTCGGTAATTCCCCACTCGGTGTGAGGTATTCCGGGCATTTTCGGGCATTTGTCAAACTTGTGTACCTACTTTGAGGAATGTTACATAAATTGTCAACGGAACGATTAGATAAAATATGTGTAGTGTTTTGAGTGATGGTCGTGGACTTTTAAATAAATGTAGATGTGGAAAGAACTTATTTCAGGGAATTATTTGGATGGAAATTTTGTGTACCCAAATTTTACGGCGAAGGTTGCTTTGAGAACCATAAACCTAACGTCATCCTTCTACTTGGTTACTAGATGATGATGAATACTAGAGGGGAAGAAAAACGAAAAACTTTTAGTATAAAAAATACTGTAGGTTTTTACTAAATAAGTGCATAAATATAAACATGTTATACTTATTCCATGTTTCTGTATAAAATAGAGGCTTCCTATAAATAACTGGTTAGGCTAAGCTGATTTGTATGATTAATACTTTTTATTGCATATGTGTATCTTTGAAATGGCGCCTTTTGCGCCGACTTCACCAAGCCTTAAGAGATGGTGTGTTTCATCAATTACCACTCGACAGAGAACTGACTCTTGCCTTTTTCCTTCAATACACATATTAAAACAAAATTGAGAGCTATTTTAAAAACACTCATTCTTTTGTGCATATAGTGAGATATCAAACCCATTTCTTACATGTATTCACTTCTCAGAGGTTTCCGGCTTGTTTTCATTCCATGCAACAAATAAAATAACAAAAAATATTTAGCGGAATTCATTATTAGAAACAGTAGTAATTATCCTATATAATTTCCACCCGTTGCTACAGCCCTGCTGTGACGTAGGAAAGCAGCATTCATTATTCACAATTGTTAAACGTTGCATAATGCCGTCCAACACTGGGAGGGTGAAAATTGTAGATTTCCACATAGCCCCGGTTTATGTTCAAATTATTAAGGGTTATAACTCTACGTCACTAAGTGAAATAAACTGTGTGTTTAAATTTTGGGCTTGTTGACAGTTCTGGAAAATATTGGTGTGGTTATGTGAGACCATATATGTAATAGGTTTAGTTAAGTCAAACTCATATATCATGATATAAATTATTTTATTTATATATCTATCACCTTTAAACAAGCAATTCTTTACGGTTCGTACGATTTTGAAGGTATTTAGTATGCAAATTTATGGGTTTCGGGGGCGACAAATCGATCCAGCTAGAATTCTTTTAGAAAATTTACCAAAAACATACTGAGCACAACTCGTTCAACGAAGTTCCATTGCTGTAAGTAAGTGAGCTTTATAAGCAGGACATTAAAGATCCATTCAAAATTGTCTGAGCCTTAACTTTTTTAGAAGATATTTTTTTTTTAAATTGATGCTGTCGCTCACATCTTCCTGTTTAGCATATCACTACAAGTGAGCACTTGTAACTGTCTATAATCTCCTTTATTGCAATTGAATAATGTTAGCTATAAATGCTCCTTTACATATATAAAATTATAATAATAACCTTACTACCCAAACTAGGTAGTGCCTGTACAATAACGACCACCCGCATACATCGCATAACATACTCGTATATTCCTAAGTATGTACAAGGTAGTCTGAAAAGTTTCCGAGTTCAACGTAAAGATAGCAGCACTCATTAACAAAAACTTATAAATGTATTCGTGCATCTAGAAGTGTCTCTAGTTCAAAGAGACATGTAAAAAATCGATTTGGTCGTAAACTTTTCAGGTCATACATGTACAAGTGCTAATAAATAACACCCATATTTAGAACAAATGTTAGCCTTTAAAAGTCCACTGCTAGACATAACCTCATCTTAGAAAATAAGTGTTGGTGCTCATCACACACTTTTTGTTCTTGGTGGGCACGAACCACTAGACCTAAAGGCCAGTCGAAACTTTCGATTTGCACCCAATCTTCCTTAAATTAAACTGTTTCGTCTGTAATAAATCGATATAGAAACAATTACTTAATCGATCATCGATAAACGGAACAATTGACAGTAGAGCAACCAGCATAGATTAAATGGCAGCTTCTGTTATCGTGCATCGCGCACAAAATAATGCTACCCGTGTTGACATAGACTGGTTTTTTCAGTCCCCGCTTCATGTCATCCACATTTTTTATCGTTACACCATATATTTCATCGCGACGAAGACTTGAAGACTCGAAAACAGAATTGAAGACTTTAAATACTTGACATTGGCAGTAATAGCTGATCCGGCTGGTTGCCATCTCATAAAAAGAAGAAAAAACAGAAATCGAGTGATCGATCAACAAAATATCGAAAAGTCGAAACGCAATTGGTGGTGTAAGAGACGACTTAGAAACTAAGCCATCGCAGCAATAAGAAGAAAAACTCTTTACCAACGGTTAGCGTTTTATAGTGGGCCAAAACCTCCTTGCTCAGAAGAGGCCTATATCCAGCAGTGGGCTATTAAAGTCCGTTGATGATTGATGATAAAAAATAATAATATAATCGATAGTATACCTCTTCCTTGCCTCCTTATAGCCTGTTATCTTAAGTGTTCGATGTTTTTATGTATTATGTGTATATATGTATATATTAAAATATATATTTGTATTTCTTGCTTAAAGTAAATTATATTTCGTTCTCGACAACTACAACCTTCATACACGTACCTTAGTAGATGTCTACACCCACCTTAGTAGATATCTACACCCCGCAATACATATAAGTACATGTAGTTGTAAATAAATAAATATATAACTGTTTTAAGTATTTACTATTTTAAATTTATAATTGTAGTGCTAATAATAAAAGCAGCCTGTTACATAATTCTAATAACTATATGTCGTTATTAGAATTATGTAATAGATTGCATGGAATATAAGCTAAAAAGTTCATACACGAACTATCAAAAATAACAAGAGAAACTATGAATAATGAAACAAAAACAAACATCGGAGCATAGGCCCTTGTGTAAAATTTCGTCGCAAGCGGACATGTCGTGTCATGTTTACTTTCAACTAATTTACTAATTTTTACCTGTTCGAAATACTAAAAGTAAATATCGTTTTTACCATGTTTAACATGGTTAAACTTTTAGTTATTTGCCCAATAAAATATTTTTTATTTTCAAATAAATTTAACGTATATCTCATTCGCGTTATTTAAGCATTAAATTGTCTAAAACACTCTCTACAACAACCAGGTTTAAAATATTTTTAACAACTGCCTTTTAAGGAAATCACAATTAAACTAGTCGATAATATCACCAATCGATGGCAGGATCTGGTTACAGTTTCTAAAGACGTCGGTTTACATGTAGATGAACATTTTATCCTACCATCCTGTTTTATTTGTTGCAGTAATAAACATATGTAATGGATATAGTATTATCTATAAGTAAATTAATACGTTAAGCAAAAACTTTGCACCCCTCTTTACGAAAGTTATGTGAACGGAGCAGTATGAAATTCGGATCAGTTAAAGTTTATAACAAAGAAGAAGTATAGAAAGCAAAAAATATATTAAAATCTGGTTTAATGTCGACCACTGGGCGACCACTAGCATAAAATAAAATTAATAAAAAAATTCGTGATTGGCCTAAATAGTTGAAGTTAGTGCGATCGATCAATCAGATTTCAGTTCTCAAAAAGATGAAAACCTTCAAGAGGCAGAATTCCTTAACTTAGTAGCTTTAGAATTATCTATGATTATAATCTTATGCATGTGTAACCTCTTAGCTCTCACAGAATGGAATGAATAATAATTTCCAATGGCGTCAAAAATCAACGAATCTATTACGAAACAAACAAGGTCACTTTAACGTACCCATAAAATATTTTATTACGTCACTATATTGCAATACTAAAAGCTTGCGAACGTCACAAAAGAATGACGTCATAATACATACATACTACGTTAGTTCTTATTTCGCCTATATTTATAACAGTAGCGTTTTTCCATGGCGCTTTTGGGACTTAGAACATAGGGCGTGTTTACGTAATATTAATGACGTGATTCTAGTAATAGGCGTGTTCAACAGACAATTAATTAGTCCCCCAAGAGTATAAAATACGATGGCTTTAACTTCATTATAGGAATTTAACATTTTTATATATTTCACTCCGTAGAGGGTACAATTTTTAACCCCCGACGCAAAAATAGTGGTGTTATAAGTTTAGCGTCGACATCTGTGTGTGTGTATCTGTGTCTGTATCATCGTAGCTCTCAAATGGAAGCCAGTTTCCTTGCGGTAATTCTTAGCTATGTTTGTGTAATATCGGGCCACCGTGGCGTTTTTGGCGTTTGAATTCTCAATTAAGTATTTCCGTAGAGGGTTTTTAAACTTTATAAATTCTTGTTCTTTATATAGGGAGAAGAAGAAAAGTAATTATTCAGTATCTATTGTGCATTTCAATTTGACAAATATCCATAACAGGTACACGGCGGAATAGCTACGCCGCATCTTACAATCTTTCTTAGACATTGACTATTCAGTTAAACGAATGAAAACTTTCGGACAAAAAGACGTAAGGCAACTATTTCTTAATAAATAATTTCAGTATAGGAGAACAAAACTTACATGTCGGTTTCCAAAATATGCAAGTCGAGACTTATTTAACAGTTAAAAATTTCCAATTATTTGACCTCTTCATATTTTTCTTACAGCTAAGCAAACCCTGTGATATGGATACTAAACAACTTATTATACATAGAAAACACCCAAACTCTAAAACAAATATTTGCAGATCATACAAACATTTGGTCCGACCCGGGAGATGAACCTGAGGCCTCAAGCACAGCAGTTGCATAAACTACCACTGCGCCACCGAGTCAATAAGGTTTAGAACTATCTATATTTAAAAGATTACTTATACGGCATCTTTGCTATTTTTGACACTTACGAATATAGCTAGTAAGTCCTAACGTATGTGGTCTCAACAACAAAATACAACAATCTTAATATTAAATTTATTGCGGTTGTAGTAAATTATTGTAATACATTTTTTCTTGCCATTTGACTTTGAGGAAGAAATTTAAGAAAATTGGACTGTAAGCAGATGAGATTAAAGTATATAAACCAACAACAAATTTTACTGAATTTTAGTTTAGTGATGTCAACAACAGAATTACCACCAATAAGTATATTTTTCAGGTGTAATATATACTTCAGGTGAGACCAAAATTTTTGACTAATTCGAAAATGTGACGTTCAGTAATGATGTTAATCTCTCAAATGCTGAATAAAGGCTTACTAAGTAAACAGCACATGTCTCAAGAAAAAAACAAGCAATCCAAAATCAACACAGAATTTTTTTATTTTAAAGTGCACAATAATTCAAATTTTGGCTTCATGTTCATAGCCTAACTAAGCCAGTAGAAATCGCTCATCAAGCATGTCAAGTCATACTCACGTTTTTTCCTCTCTTCACTAAAGTATAACAATGAACTTTAGTCCCATCGAAAAACTGATATAATCTAAACATAATGACACAAATTTTTGCTATTACTTTCATGATTCACCACAATCGACTATAAACAAGAGCATCAAATTATAACCAACCAGGAACATGGTGAAATAGAGGTCACCGTCTCCCTTTCCATCCATAAAGAGATTTCGGTGCAATAAGTCTTGTCATACAATCAATTAAATGCATTGGACTAACGTTAAAATAATAGTTCTTTTTGTAGCCTGAAAAACATACAAGTTCTTCAAAACCAACATTATGTATTCGTAGTGTGGCCACGAAATACACGGTCACAACAATCGATCTATATTTTTTCATTTAAACACACAGATATACTCGAACTCGAATTATTCTCGAATGATAGAAATTTTGCTTAAAAACATTTTATGACCAAACTAATCACATCGAAACCATAATATCTAATTTGACTTCGAATATATTGTTTGATCGATCTAATGTAAATGTCGCAGGTATACCTTTAAAGTAATTGCAAAGACATTATAATAAAAGCGGTAGATTGTTAATCGACTTCATTTAACTTTTTATTTTCTAAACAAAGCCGTTGACAAGCGGTTAGGTTTTTTATTTATTTTAAAACAAAAACACTTGTTATTAAAACTAAACAAAAAATAACCCTAACCTAAACTTACAATTCCACGAAAACTAGGCCGTACAATCTTTAGAAATGAAGTCGATTGACAATCTACCATTTCATTATAATATCACAAGTGATTTTTTTTTACACTATGACATTATGACAATATACCTGCTACATTTAACAAATAGTCAAAGCTTCCTAAAAGAATCTTAAAGTATATAGTCTTGAATTCACTGACTCCAATTGTGTGAAATTATAAATGCGATGACAATTAGTGACATAACATCAGCGTCTGGTGTGCCACTGCCATGTACTGGCTATTCTACTTGACTATGAGACAAATGTTGATTGTAATATACCTACGTAATTGTTTTTTTTTCTCCGCCCGCTCCCTTAGCGACCCCAACCAAAAAGAATAACGCTGGAGGCCCCCATTTTAATGGTGTTTACTTTCAATAAGGGCCTCATATTTACGTTCGGTGGGAAACTGCAGAGTTTTCGTTTAGTGTTGGACGATAAAGTTTGTAAGCTCGAAGATTCCTTAGTTGAAAGAATGTGAACGAAATACTTAAATTATGCAAAATTAAACTTTTTTACATTGAAAAAAAAACTACAAAGAATAGTGCTGAAAATACATTTTAAATATAAATATACTAGCTTTTTCCCGCATAATAAATAGACAGACAGTTACTTTCTAATATACAATACTTGTACAGTAAGCAAACAATTTAATAAAACGGTCGTATCATAATCAAGTTTTTGAGAGTTCTTCTTGTATCACCCCCAGTAGTCCAGACTACCATTGGGAAGCGACTCCTTAGCATATCACTGTGGGAGAGCTACGCTTCGGCATGAAAAGGCCGGCTCGACCGGAGTCATATCACGGCCTCACAGAAAACTGGTGTGAAAAAGTACTTGCTCTGTGTTTCACCAAGTGAATGAGGATACCGGAGGCCCATACCCCAACTTCTGCCCCATTCCCCAAAGGCCGGCAAGGCACTTGTGACGCCTGTGTGTTGCGGGTGTCCATAGACTGCGGAAATCGCTTACCATCATACGGTACGGTGATATGTCTGTCGTTTGCGCCATATTACAAAAGCGATGACAACACTATCAGTAGTGTCTGGTCCTAGTTACTAAAATTCTTGAAATTATCATCATCAGCCTGATGATCAAATTCTTGAAATACACAAAATCATATAAAACATCATAAATTGGTGTAGAGAACATGGTGATCATACTCCGTCGTATTTTGTGAGGTTAACAATCGATCATAAAACTGACATTTGAGGTTTGATTAAATATAAAGTGCTATATCTGTACAAATATTACGTTTTCTCGATGTGTTTCTTTTTCACCATAATAACAATAATCTAAAACCTCAGATGAAGTGATTCGATAATTCTAAAATAAAGTAATAGGTATAACAATTTTCACAACACTATCTGGTTGTTCGCAGTGTTTGCCTTGAGTATTGAATCATCACAAATGGTGGCCGATGCGTCCAAATATCTTTTTCTTTTCTTCACACTATTTGTTTATACTAATGCCAGCAGATATATTTGCATCTTGTAAATTTTATACATTTTATACATCGGTAAAGAATTGACATAACCTCGAAAAATCAAGTTGAAATATAGAAGAAAATACAAGCACACCTAATTTTAACGTAATAAATTTCAATATGAAATTTGCAAACAAGTTTCAACAAATCTAATCTTGAAGCGGTTGAACTCAAGCTGAACAACTTGACTCATATAAGAATATCAATTAATCAAGTCAGAAATCACAGCAGGCCGCCAAGTGAAATAAACATATTGCCAACTCGGAATTATTAGCCGTTGCCGAGTTTAAATCGAAATTGCCGAAGGGCGTAGTTATAGGGCCCTGAGGATTTGAGAATTTGCTACCCGCTCTTCAATGTTTATTGCGTTTAGCTTCCCACCTGTTTTAGTTTCGAGTTTAATTGTGACTAATGTGAGTTTGATGTTTTAGCTATGTAAATATCTTGGTTCGATTTAGATTGGTGGATTGGTAGAGCTTCGGCTCGCGCTTGTGTTGTTATGAGCGCTCAAATTTGGAAGAACTACCGTTGCAGAGCCACGCTTCGCCATGATTGGGCCAGCTTGACCGGAGTGATACCACGTCCTATCAGAAAACCGGTGTGAAAAAGTGCTTATGCAGTGTTTTATCGAGTGAGTGAGTATACAGGAGGCCAATACCCAAAAGCCGGTAACGCACTTGTGCCCATAGTGTTGCGGGTGTTCATGGACGGTGATGATCGCTTACCATAAGGCAATACATATGCTCGTTTGCTCCCAATTACAAAAAAGAAACGTAAGACGGAATGTAAACACGCTTTATTCACTTCAAATCCTGCGATCACGGTTCAAAAACGATTTAAAAAAATTTCTCACATTTCTTTGAACAGAATAGCGTAAAAGTTGGAATACAATTGAGTGAAGTAAATTTATTCATATATCATCAAAATATTGCTTACAAAAATACACATAAATAGCAAGAAATATAATTCACTACAACATATAGATAAACATCATCGTTATGACAATGTAAAAAAGACACAAAAAACGACTGACCGAATAGGTTACGGCTTAAATAATAGATTTATTTCTTGCCTGATACAGTCAAATTAACTGAACACAACAACATATTCATGCTTTTTACACAGGGGTTCCGTAACAAAAGGGTAAAACGGAACCATATTACTAACACTTCGCTGTCTGTCCGTCATTCACCAGGCTATATCTCGTGAACCGTGATAGTTGGACAGTTGAAAACTTCAGAGGTGATGTATTTCTGTTACCGCTATAACTAATAAATACTAAAATCATAATAAAGTAAATATTTAAGTTAGCTCCCATACAACAAACGTGATTTTGGTGCTCGATTTTACTCGATATTGATAACGCAACATCTAACTGTTGCGCATGAAATATATATATTTTTTTGTATAAGCTTACAACTTACAAATGTACAAATTGTGTACCTTTTTCTATGCTATCACAGCTATATTAAGACATTCGTTCAATAAACTGTAGACTTAAAAGTAAAGCACAAAGAATGTAATCAAATAAAAATTTTACATACGATCTGCTGTCCAGTACTTCGGCGTGCATCTTCGTTGAATTTCCATAGCAAAAGCTTTAAAACTTGCAAGGATAATTTTGTTTAAACTATGGATGTGGCAAACGAAATTATCTTGAGCATGAGAGGGAACATTTTCAAAGAGTTTTACGCCAACGGCAATGGCTTGTGAAAATAAACGGTTGTGACTTTCATAATCAGAAAAAAAACTAGCGTAGAAAAGTCATTTGAGTGTCTTCCACAAAATTGCTCCTTAAATAAAAGGCGACTACAATGAAACCAAAAGGAAGGGTAATATGTTATTGGATACCAGCTTAGCCCACCAAAAACCGCGGATAACGCCGAGGCGCAAATTAAAAAAACCCTATGTAAAAAGTATCCTATGTCCTATGTCTCCTGGTAAGCTACCTCCCCACCAATTTTCAATATAGAATATTGTAACTAACACGACTTTCTTTTATAAATATAGATTTGTAGGTTTCACCCTTAACTATTGAACGGATTATAATGAATGAGGTGTCAATAGATTCATAAAAAATGTAATAATAGCCCGGGTGATATAGACTACAAATATTATTAAAAAATTTTACGTAGTCTGGTAATACTTTTTAAAACTTTTCCTTTTAACTAGAGTCTTCATTATCAGCCTAGTTCAATCCACTATTGGTAATAGGCCTCTTCCATTGCACGCCACTCTAATCGAATTTGAGCTGCTAAAGTTATGAAAGTTTGTTAAAAAATAACTAGGTTTATCACTAACTACAATAACCAGCTGTAAGTGTCTAGACTACCGCGTATTGTGCCTAGCATTGAATTTTTCTAAAACACCACATGGTTTTCACCAAACCAACTACCTACCAACCAATCAAACCAACAACCAATAACTGCTAATTGCCTCGGTGGCGCAGCGTATGCGACTGCTGTTCTTGAGGTCTCGGGTTCGATTCCCGGGTCGGATCTAATGTTTGTATTATCTACAAATGTTTGTTTCGGAGTTTGGGTGTTTTCTATGTATGATATGTATGTAATTACAAAAAAAGTATATATGTATTTATATCACTTGTTTAGTACCCATAATACAAGGTCTGCTTAGTTTGGGACTAGATGGCGTTGTGTTAGATGTCCGAAAATATTTATTTATTTATTTATATTACCATTTTTACTACTACATGCATATGAGAATAGTATATAACGTAGTACAAAATCCCTGTGCCATTTTACATCCATGTCTTTCACTATCCTTATAAAAAGACGCTTTGACTGCTCTGAAGAACGTGTGATTGCAGCTTTATTGCAATTTCAAAGCATACCTGACGCTCCCGGAGATAAGACCATTTGAAAGGTTTTACAGAATTCAATTCGTGGTCTCCTTTTCTCTGAGAACACATCCTTTGAGAGTAAAATTTCTGAGGTAAATCTAACAAGAATAGCATAGAAGGGTTAAACGTTAAATAAAATATTTTTAAACTCGACATTAGTTTAACAAGACAAGGGGAAGTTTGCAAAATTCAGTCATAAATATGCGTAGATCAAACTTACTATTAGATTAGTGAGCTTAAGTTAGATGAATTCATATAAATAAATAAAAAATAAATAAAAATAAAAAAGCCTTTTTATTTCCTGTAAATTTATAATGCTGCATATATTAGTATCGTTCTTATCCTATGTTATTATTACTATTTTTTTTTATAATTTCATGTAAATGTATATCAGTATCTTAACAATGCCCAAGATTGTAAAGGTATCCATGTGGTTACCACAAAACGTATATGCTTACACATATACATATACACACAGACACACACACACACACACATACACACATGCGCACACATACATTCACACATACACCCATATATATTACTTAGTTCTCACATAAGTAATATTAACAATCTAATACTTATTAATAAATTGTTGTGTAACCTAAACTATAAGTAACGTTAACGTCTGTGTATTATAAGTATAAGACATTTAAGATCATGTTATGACCATTTTTGCTACATGTAGATATTCATAAAACTAATTTAATTTACTAATTAATCTACAGGAACCCCAGAATGGGTAAAGGCCTCCTCCATTGATGCCCATTTGACTCAGTCTTGTGCTACTTGTCTCCAGTCTGGACTAGCTATTTTTTTGATATCGTCCTCCCATCTTGTAATAGGTCTTCCTCTTGCTCTTTTGCCTAGTGAATAATCAAATACCTTCCCAATAGAAAGATGAATTCATATATCATATATAATTTATTCGTCGTCAGCGTTATCATATAAATATCAGGAAAGATAAAGCGTTAAAGAAAGATAAGGCGTAAAGACAAAGTTGGCGTAAAATTATACAAAAAGAACAGAACATATCAAGAAAATTAAGATCTGTTTTGTAAAATCTTAAATTAGATAACACTCGAAAGTGGCAGTTCTGCTTTAGTTACGTAAAAAAACTATCTAAGATTGGATATTCTTATCGGTATATAAATGTGTGAAAACTTACCAAGTCACTTACAGCAGAGATATAAACACACACAAACAGTGAACGTAGCATTTAAAACACAAACTATAATCTCAACTCCCTGTTATGGTTTTAACACAACGGTTTTCCTCTTATAACAAAATTCCAATGTTTCTAATGTTTTCCGTGGAGGAATCAGCTTGATAGCCTGTGACGTAAATGCGATTTGTCGAGATGGGATCGCGGCAAACGAACCGTGGGTAGTTAGACTAACTCCTGAGACCTGATATTACTGTGCACGTGAGGGTTTGAAATGAATGATACGAGTCGGAGAAAGATCTCTAGTGAAGACATAAAAAATGTTTCATGAATAAAGAAATAAAAATTCACGCAAAAGTTATTGGCGAATAAACTCGAAACTTTTACCTTCTTTTCTTATTAGATTAGTTTATTACAATGTCCATTACAGTATTCATAGTTATTTAATAGAAATTTGAAACTAACCCTTCCTTTCTGTCTGTCGGTATGAAACGCTTTCATGGTTAAATCAATGCATGAATTTCAATTAAATTCAGCATGTAAGATACTTTGATTTTTGAGGACGGTATTGGCCACTTTTTGCGGCGTTAATCAATATACAAGCGGGCGGAGCAGCGGCCTAAATCTAGGACATATATAAAGTTTAAGTTGATTTGTATACAAAACAAGAAAAATTAAAAAAAACAAACATACTGCACCGATTGGTCTCAAATTTGAGACGATACTTTTATTACAATATGAAACATCAAAGTGTGGCAGGGCACACTTAGTTTCTTGTATGTTTTTGCAAAGAGACATTTGTATAACCTAATCACACCATGACAGTATAAACGCATTTAGGTACAGACATAACTAAGATCGTAAACTTTATACATTAGTTAATGGACGATAAACCTAATTAAGAAACGTACCTGAGGAGTCACAAATTGAGGACAAAGTGAACAATAAAAGCACAGTTAGAGGCTAGTCAGGCCATTTTTTTGGCAACTTCTTAATTAAAAGATGATTGATTGTTCTTTTGGTGGCTTAGGTTAGTTTTAATGTTTTACAATAAATATAAAGTTTCTCATTATACATATTCCTGCCTAAGTGACTCTTCTCTGCCTGATGAAAAACATGAGCAGAAAATAGTAAAAATAGTGGTCACCATACTCATTGCACACGTAGACAATGCAACGATGCAGCATAGTGACCTACACAATGGCGGCCTATTCAAATGCTTCTGCACCTTTGGGTCTCCGTCAAGCACCTTTTCATAATCATCATCATCGATCATCATCAACAACCCATAATGTCCCACTGTTGGGCTCGGTTATCCTCTCAGGAGAAGGTTAAGGCCATACGTCCACACGCTAGCCAAGTGCGGTTTGGGAACTGGCAAGAGTACGTTGTGGCTACGTATTTTTTTTTTATTTCTTTTTTATTGTTTTAGGGGCAAACGAGCAGACGTATCACCTGATGGTAAGCGATTACCGCCGCCCATGGACACCCGTAACACCAGAGGTGTCACAAGTGCGTTGCTGGCCATTGGGAGATGGGAAGGGGAAGGGGGATGGTGAGGGGGATAGGGGGCGTTGGATTAGGGTATGGGACTCCGGTATCCGGTATCAATCACTCGATGAAACACAGCGTAAGCGCTGTTTCACACCGGTTTNCGTTGCTGGCCATTGGGAGATGGGAAGGGGAAGGGGGATGGTGAGGGGGATAGGGGGCGTTGGATTAGGGTATGGGACTCCGGTATCCGGTATCAATCACTCGATGAAACACAGCGTAAGCGCTGTTTCACACCGGTTTTGGCTGTGAGGCCGTGGTATCACTCCGGTCGAGCCGGCCCATTCATGCCGAAGCGGGGCTCTCCCACGGTAAAATCTTGCCGTTGGATGTTTTTAAGCCGCCCGAAAGCCTCCAACTAAGCTCCACGACTGTTATCGTATGATACTACCGGGACCGACTGCTTAACGTGACCTCCGAATCACGTAGATCCTCATGGTAACATGCCACCAGCGGTCTCCCATCCAGGTAATGACCGCGCCGTCATTGCTTACCCTCGGTGATTGTTTCTAATCACCGAGTGCAACTGGGCTTTTCATAATACGATACGTAAATTATACTATCGGCATCTGTGGAAAACTATTTAGTTAGTCACTAAATTTTAAAAATACCTATTTAATACAACTTAACAATATAATTTATTTCAAAATGTCATGGAGAAGAACAATGGGTACGTCAATAAACCTTATAATATTAACCCCCTAATGTATTCTAGAACTGTTTAGCTATTAACTGCTTTTCAATAATAAAATATGAATTCTTTTACAGGCGCACTTTACGAGTAAAAATGAACAATTGAACTCTAATGAAACTTAATACTAAAGAGCATATGCCACATACCTTTCCACTTATTTTACCACTTAAGTTACCTCTTCATAAGAGCACCGTCGCCCCATATTCATCCACGCACTACATCTAAGTGATCATAATGACTCCTCCCATCAGCTCGTCAAAACACCTGCCACGATGTTTTCCAGAGGCTCATTTTGTACAAATTGTCATTATCGTTAAATAGTACTTGTATTGAGTGAAGATATTTTTGTTTTGACTCTCAGAAATAAAGTAAAGTGAAGCATATTTACTATGACCAATAAGGTTTTTTCAATGTTTCTTCTTCAAACTAAGAACTGTCAACTGTCGAATAGCCTATACAAGTATTTTTATAGATAGATAGATAAAAAATTTGCACACTATAATATTACAGTTAGAAGAGAGTACATAAAATGTGAGACGGAGTGTACAAAGGGCGGCCTTATTGCCATAAGCAATATCTTCCAGGCAACCTTAGGATGGATAGAAATGTATAGGAGAGACAGTAATTTAAATAAATTACACTATAATTAGTTAAGTGTGTGTAAAAAATTTACATGGTAAATAATACGCTTTAGATTTGTTCCGACTGGAACAATTTTTTGTGGATGGGTAAAATGGATTAAGGAAAATCGTAAACTTATAAACAATTCTACAATTTTGAATTAATAAAGAAACCGTATTACTATCGATTTTCATAAAAGAAAGACCATTGCTAGCTTTACTTGAAAATTTATCCGCGTGTCAACGACCGACGAAAATATAAAACTTAAAATAAGTCCCCATCATCCGTTTAAGGGCTACGCTACGATACAGACAGACACAGTCACACACGGACAAACTAATACCGCTCTTTTTACGTCGGGGGTGAAAAAAAACCTACCAATAAAACAAAAAGACCTAAGCAGACTCTAGGCTCATTATACACAATGCATAAACCATACCAGACTATAGCATGAAGCGCTGTCTCCGAGCATGATTACTGCTACAATAGGTTCCTTTAATATCCTCTTTTCAACTGTGCTGTAGCATTTACGTGTCATTTATTTTTGTTATCATCTAGCCCCAAGCTAAGCAGAGCTTGTGTTATGATTACTAGACAACTGACATAAATACATATAAATTTGTAATTTTTTTTTGTAAATTGATGCATATTATACATAGGAAACACCCAAACTCCGATACAAATATTTGCAAACCATACAAAGATTCGGAACAGCAGTCACATTCGCTACCACACGCGCCATGATTACCTAGAAAAATAAGACCATCCAAGCTCTCATCACAGAAAACAAAGTTTAATTATAACAGGTATACTCATTAGTAGAAAAAAACACAAAATACCTTTAATCTCGGCCTTATCTTTGAAATCTTTACCGTTTATCAGTGTTTTTTATCCTCTAAATTCCTATACCAACATCACATTTTTCTGGCATCACGCACCATACATCACCCGTGAACGATTCCACCCATCAGACGTTTATGGTACCTGTACTCCGCCCTATATTGAGTCATATTTCATGGACGTAAGATGCATGGGATCATCATAGGGTCGATACTGAAGAATTTGTGTTGAGTTTACATTTTTAAATCTCAATAGCTGGCAATTTAAAAGAGCTTACTATCCTAAAAAATTTGAATATTTTCTTGACAAATTGAAAAGGCGTAATTTTAGAAATATTGATACTTGAAAAAAAACAGCAGTTGTTTTTAGTTTAGTTTAATTAATTAGTCTCTTTTAAAGTGTTTTAGTTTTAGTGAATAATTAATAACTGCATATTATGGATCCAATTTAAACTGTTTAGAGTTGAAAATAATTTTCTTATTGATTTTATCAACAATGAAAACATGATTTGTTATACCTGCTCAAAAAGTCAAGGAAATCAACGATTCCAATGTATGTTATACCTAATAATCGTGTTACTTCTCGTTGAAAGCTAATAGTTATATTTCTTTTACCTCTCAAAGATTTTTTTGAGTACAAGAATGCGTTTGTAATTAAGAAAACAAAGAAACTTTTCAGCCTTTTAATATTTGCTTCATTGCTGAGCCCCGCGGTGTTACTCACGGTACAAAGATATTGTGTGAATTGTATCTTTATAAATTGTAGCCTATGTGTTATTCTGATGTATAAGCTATATTACTGTAAAATTTCATTAAAATCCATTCATTAGCTTTTACTTGAAAGAGTAAGAACATCCATCCATACTTACAAACTTTCGCGTTTATAATATTAGTAGGATTATGACACAGGCCATACCCCCACCCCTTCCCCCATCCCTATCCCTATCATCTTCCCTATCCCCCAAAGGCCGGCAACGCACTTCGATGTTGCAGATATCCATGGGCGGCGGTAATCGCTTAACATCAGGCGATACGTCTGCTCGTTTGCGCACTATCCCATAAAAAACATATCCATAATAATTATCAGGGTACTTTTTACGACTTCCCTTTATCCATTTCCCGGCAATGCACATCATCTATCTTGCCACCCTCATGCATACATAGGTACAATGTCTGCAGACAATACATCAACGTTGTAAACAATTATTAGCACCATTTGTTTATTTATACACCTGCATCCCTTACTTCAGATCTTGTTATCGCTTCGCCTGATCTCTAACCTGTCGTGTCGGTTAACCGTCCCATCGGATTATGAAAGAGAGGGAACAGAGAGTGCACCTGTGTTCGCGCACATACTTGTGCATTATAAAATCTCCTGTGTAGTTAGCTGGTCTCCGTTGAGACTGGCCGTTGTGGCCGTACATCTTGTTAATATTACTTTACTTCTGATACCTTCATCGTTATACATGTATATATAAATTTTAAATTGTTTGATATAACATACATATCAAATATGAACGAAAATATTTGTACTGTGAATATTACTCATGTGTTTTTAATATGAACAAACCAAATGGTTAACTAAGCTAAGGACAACAGATAAAAAGCATATGCCATTGTATTTTGACACATTGAAACCTTATCCATATCATGTAGTATATAAATTGCAACCAGTAATGCCCAATACGTAACTGAATCAACCAACTGCCTGTACTCTTCCTATAAGCAATAAGAGGTATATTAAAAAAATATATCTTTGGTTAATTTCTACTGTGAAAGTATTTCCATGGACACAAACAAAAAAATAATGATTTAAAAATACGTATAATCTTCTTATAGTCAATCGAGTTGATAATAAATACGCTTTTAAACTGTTTTCATTCATTTAGGTACCTCCGGTGAAATACTTCTGATATTTTTAAATACATATTCAAACAATGAAACTTTCACGAATAACTATATTAGACAATCCGAACGCAGTAACTACTAATACCAGGCCGCCATAGTAGTGGTGATACTGCATTGTTCTTTTTCGCATTGAGGATGGTGACCACCACTCTTGGATTCTGCTCATGCTTTCCATCAGGCAGGGCAGAGTCATTTTGGCAGCTTATACATAAAAAAAAATAACTAATCTTTCATCGTGTAATGGTAGTTGTCACAACAAATATAAAATATCTTACAACTGATGGGTGGTATTCTGCCATGCATGATCAACTTGCCTAATCATAGGTTACTTTCTTTATATAGTAGAGATACAAGAGGGAGGGAGCCACATACAGTGGGTGGCCCGAGATACGTCGGGGTTATAGAGATTTCCTTCCGAGAGATAGATTGGACCTTGGAGAAGGACATAAGCTACTTATGACACGATAACTGATGAATGAACTGACGTAGCCCTAAAAGCCATAAAGCAAAAACAAAAAATTATGAAGCGATGTATAAATAAATAATAAACATGAAAAATACAACCTAAAATCTCCGTAAGTGAGCTCTGTGTAGTTCGATAGTAGCAATGAATCTCGTACCTGAATAAATAGATTATATATATCTTTAAAATAAACTAATCAAGCCAGTAACAATATTACTAGCAGGCCATGGCTAAATAGTTGTGATAAAACGTAATACCTTAATAGTCTCAGGGAAGTAATTTAAAACCAATTAAGCTATGATCCGGGGAAGCTAGACTACTAGACTGGTTCCCCGGCTTCTAGTATCCGAGATGGTGTGCGGTTTTTAGTCGGTTTGGGTCCGACATAACCACCGCTCGGTGGTATCCGAGGGGATATCCGAAAAAAGGGGGAGATTCAAGACCCGTTCATTCTCAGTACTAATAATGTTGTCAATTCCCAAAACCCCGCAGACAAAATAATTCCAATATAAAAGAACACATACAACGTGACAGTAACATCTCCCTTCTCCCGTTTTCTGCAAGTAACTAAACATCCGAACGCATTACTTTATTAGGTGCGCAAACGTCGGTACATCCGTCAAAGTCGTTGCAGCAGGGAGCGTTACAACCCATTTTACCGCAATTTGCAGTTGTCCCCTTATGAGTGTGGTGTCAAGTTTAAGAAACAGCGGTATTTATGAGCGGAGCGATTTCGGAACTACTAAATAATACTATAGCATAATGTGATGATAAAAAGAAACAGAAATATAGAAGAAAGACGATTAGCGAGTCCGGTTTTATGGTGGTATTTGTTTTTCGATTAGAATGTTCTCTTTTGCACAATTCAAAACTACAAAGAATATACTACCACTAACTACAAAGAAGTAAAGAATATGCCGTAGAGAAATACGGTTGTTTAATACACCGGAGGTAACCCACCAATATCTGTAAAATATAAAACCCACAAAATATAGATACACTTCAAGAATGCCTTTGAAATGATTAGAAGTCCGTAATAATAACTTGATAAAAACTACAAAAATATTTACACGACTTCATAGGTAAAGACATGGAATGTCATACGTAACTAACAGAACATCTATTTACTTATTGCTTAGAAATAAATAAATAATTCTTATCATTCATTATTTAATGCAAATTATGAGTTTCATAAACAAATGTTGAGCTAATTACCCTCATGTCTCGTATAACTTGCACCACTTCCAATTGCAGTAGGGCTCTCCCCAGAGCTTCGAACCGCAACTCAGTGCAGCGGCGTCGGTGATTTGTCTCTACCCCACGACGATTAAGAAATTGTCCTGCGGTCTTACCAAGTAGACATGCATTAGACAAATTAGATTGATGGTATCGTTTATTTGCCTAGAATATAATACTGTTTGTGGGCAAAAAACGAAAGTAGGAATAAAATTGTTAGGTTTGCATAAAGGTGTTCTCTTTGCAGTACTGTTATTTTTATACTAAACCATTTTGCCAGCGTGTTATTATTGGCCAACAACTTCTTTTTAAGAAAAGACTTATTTCCAGCCAGTACAATACTTACTAACTAGAGGGTGTTGATGAGGTGGTATTACTCTTCATAATTAAATGAGACCAAATGAAAAGTACCAAATCCATCCAAATATATAATAAATTTGTAAAAAAACAGTCTATACCGTTAAACCGTTAAATCGATTCAGATGAATCTCGGTGTAGAGATAGATTGGACCTTGGAGAAGGACATAAGCTACTTATGACACGATAACTGATGAATGAACTGACGTAGCCCTAAAAGCCATAAAGCAAAAAAAAAATATGAAGCGATGTATAAATAAATAATAAACATGAAAAATTCAACCTAAAATCTCCGTAAGTGAGCTCTGTGTAGTTCGATAGTAGCAATGAATCTCGTACCTGAATAAATAGATTATATATATCTTTAAAATAAACTAATCTGGCCAGTAACAATATTAATAGCAGGCCATGGCTAAATAGTTATGATGAAAGTAATACCTTAATAGTCTCAGGGAAGTAATTTAAAACCAATTAAGCTATGATCCGGGGAAGCTAGACTTAACGAAAGGCTCGCTTCAAGCAAAGTTCTATTACTCTGCAAATAAAAGATTTTCTTTTAATATTGACTTTTGCTTTAATGTTTTATGCAAGCTGTGTTTGTTCAAAGTGCAAATTAAAAAACTGTGGAGACTGCATAAGATAAAGAGGCGTCAAAACGTGATATTTATTTTTATTTTATTTTTCAATGGAAATGTAAATATGTAATTTGTGTGTATATCACTGTTTTATTTATTGGTATTAGCATGTATTATGACATGTGATGTTTATAGAATTAACTTTTGACCATTGCTTTTTTTTTTCTTCTTCTTTTTTCTCTTTTCGCACCTAACTAACCATGGATTCGTATTTGTTTTTATTTTACAATTTTTTTTTTCCTATCCCAAGGTTGTCTGGAAGAAATTGCTTTTTAGCGATAAGGCCGCCATTTGTACACGGTAATTCAATTGATGTATTATGTAAACTGGTTTATCTGTTGTACAATAAAGTGTATTCTATCTATTGTTCCTTAATTGAGTCCAAACATGTTCCTTTGTCTCTATTTCCTAACGAGATCTGGCTTGGTAGTATCTCTTACACAGAAACGGAAACAAAGAACACCTAGAGTCAGAACAACAATTTTGTGAATCACACGTGTTGGCCCATGTGGGATTTGAACCCTCAACACTTAGCGCAGTAGAAAGCGGCGTGGCGACCGTTTAAACCGTTTAACCGTGTAGTCAACCTATAAGTTACACAGATAGATATTCTGATACCGATCAATTAAAGCATTATATTATTATATTATTATTATTATACGTTGATGAACTGTGGATGTAATCATTTCATTTGTGTCTGAGTATAAAATTTATAAGTAACATGTATAATTCATTGCAATGATGTACATTCGGTAATATATAAGTTGTAAGTTGCTGGCCATATTTATAGACATTGTAATGGGCAGCCATTGAAAGTTCGTCATAAAAATATGCCTACTTTTACTGTATACATTTTATGTATGTGTTGTGTAGCGTAATGTACTTAAAAAAATCAAAACTCCTAACATCTACCCTTTTTAGTGTGCCGTACCCGGGTTAAATATGACCTTGTTACTAAAGACTTCGCCGTTCGTCCGTCCGCCCGTCTTTCACCTAGCGGTTGTTAGACAGTTGAAATTTTTTGTGTATTTCTGTTGTTACTTTAATAACAAATACTAAAAAACAGAATAAAAAAAATACCCCATAAAAAGAACAGTTAAATGTTCGATATTGATAACGGTAACATATAGACAATTGAAATGGATAAATAATGGTACGGAACCCTTCCTGCGCAAGTCCGACTCGCACTTAGACGATTTTTTTACCCTATTAAGTTTACTTCGAGAAAATGGAAGCTCATTTAAAACAACGCACGGGAATCACGACGTATTATGAAATTCCCTTTTACCAAATAGGCCGTACCGCTGCAAAGGGGGACTCATTATCAACCTGGCAAGAGTTTTTATCAGTATCAATAAATCCAAGTCAGTCGCAAATTGCATCAGCCATCAATCTAAACGGTGTTATATAGTTACGGACCCTACTGAAGGGATGTTAAGTTCGTAGGGTGCCAGTGCTAGCGATAAAATTCCGGTACCAAGGTTTTATATGCCAAATACAACGTAATACATCAATATAGATTAAAAAAATAATAAAAGGCATGCTTGCAAGAGCAAAAACATACAGGTGAAGTTAATAAGCGTTTTTTTTCAATTCTTGTATATTAAAAGAACAGACGTATGGCCTTAACAGATATTGAGCGGCTAATATGTATATATATATTAATATGGAAGTAGTATACGAAAACTTATATATTATTAAATATGTCGGTATACTTATCAAAATTGTATATTTATTGAAAATCTAATTGCTTATTATATGTGTGAGAATTTCTTTTTCAAATCTCAAATATAAATTGCTAGGTCTAATACTTCTGTACCGAAGCTTTTTGTAGTAACTGTCCCATTTTTCACATAACTTCGCCAGCAATAAGACAGGTATAGAAAAAGGAAAGTCAATTTCCGTGTTAAAGATGTTAAATAAATACTTAGTATGGTTTAAGTCTAAATAGTTTAAGTTTAAATGATAGCAAATTGTCTGATTTGAGCTTAATGTAGATTATCAGTTAGCTGTTTCTTCTCCAGCGTTCGAATTGCTATCGCTGCGTATGTATCCCTTACACTGACACCCTACCCATACGCCCCTAGGCTAAAGACACACAGTATTTACACAGTTATTTCTCTTCGTTAGATGCCGATTTGTCATGAATACTTTACAGATATTGTTTTTGGATTGAGTGCTATCCAAGGCGCTAGGAGGGCCGAGGGCTGTGGTTTCACTCTTTAGAGGGTGACTTGATTGACGCAATTACTGTTATGGATTTTTAAGTACGTGATAAATAAATAGTATTAAGTAGGGGAAACAAAATTGTAGTGATATGTTTATAAAGTATATGTATAAGACAAAGCTATGCAAAAGACGTATGTATCTTAGGATTTTTATTAGTACAAAACGCTTGCCCGAAGAACTCTACGCTCTCTAAAGGCAAGCTTAAATAGAAAACAATTTGTTTTATAGAAAAGTGTCGTGTATTTCTTTCATTACATTTGCCTGCATACAAAGACTTACAAAATGATTTATCTCCCTTTTGGTTTCGACATAGCCGGGTAAAATATACTCTGACTATACTACTATATGTACATATACTACATACATGCTATTCTACTTTCAAGGTAGTAAAGACACGCTGATTTCAGCAGGAACAGGTCGGCTCGACCGAGGCTGTACTACCCTTGCAAAGAAGATCAACGTAAAATGACAGCGTTCGTGCTGACGTGTTTTGTTGGTGAGTGCGACACCGGAAACCCAACAAAAGGTCAACATGCTGCATTGTTGCATTGTCTGAATTCGCAGTGTGTATGGTGACCATCACTCTTAGATTCTGCTTTTGCTTTCCATCAGGCAGAGTAGAGTCATTTTGGCAGGCACTTAAATAAAAACAAGGAATGTAAGAAAATTATTATTAATTTCTACAATCAGCTTGCAAAGCTTTGAAAAAAATAGGAAAACTTGAAATAAAAAACGTGATATATAACAGTTTGTTAAGGAATAGCTCATAATTATTATCTAGTCACCAACAAAGGAGTATCTTTACTGACATACACTACATAAGCAGAGAGAAGCCTTCATATTCTATTATATTTTTACAGAGCAGGCTCCCAGTTGTATATAACGCTCGTTGCATTATCGTACAATAATGTGCAATAGTTGGGAGTCTTGGCAGCCGGTGCATACCGCGGCAGGACGACGGGAATTCAATAAAGAAAGGATTATGGGACCAGCTGTACGTGGATAAGCCTTCGTTTTGTATTCTTCGCCACGGTTTTGTTTAACAATATTGTGTTTTAGATGGGTGAAAACTGCCATGTTTTATACTATCGAGTTTCTAGTACGTCAGTAAGGAAAGCTTTTAACTTTAAATATTTAATAAGCTTTTTCATGGAAGAGGTGGAAAATGAGGAGACTTATCGCCTGATGGTAAATGATTACCATTGCCCATGGACACCTGGAACACCAGAGGCGTAATTGCGTTGCCGGCCTTTGGAGGATGGAGATTTCTTTTGTGATGTAATGTTACATTAATAGTTTATTTGCCTCAGAACAAAATATTTTCAGAACGATTTTCTGATGTCTGATTTTTTTGATCAATAAAGCTTTTTGAAAAATGTACATACATATTATGAGTTCGTTTTACAACAAACTTGCTTAACCTGACAAACAAACTAAGAAAACAACGCACCCTTCGTACAATTCGGCTCAGTATATCTCAATGATTCCCTACTATAATCCAACCTGTACCGGTTTATAAAATCCGACGTCCGTATTCCATGCAATCGAAAGTTCCAGACGATTTACGCGCTACACGGTGAGCGATGGCCCCTATTAGCGCCATCTATCTCCCTACCCTGAATTATTTATTGACAAAGATGCACCTAAGTGCACTGCGTAGTATCGACGTGGGATTCGACACAAATTTGGGAGATTTTTCAATTTTTTTTTATTATGGAATCGAATCGCTAGCAAACGAACAGACGTATAGCCTGATGGTAAGCGATTACCGCCGCCTATGGACATCTGCAATACCAGAGCCGTCACAAGTGCGTTGCCGGTCTTTGGGGATGGGGTGGAGATGGGGATGTGGAGAGGGGTTGTGAAATGGGCCTCCGGTATCCTCACTCACTCGGTGAAACACAGTGCAAGCGTTGTTTCGCTGTTGTTCACACCGGTTTTCTGTAAAACCGCGGTATCACTCCGATCGAGCCGACCCATTCATGCCGAAACGTGGCTCTCCCACGGTAGCATTTCGATATCTAAAAGTTTTTTTTTAGTTTTAGCCTTTAGTAGAAGTGTTATATAAGGTCACGTCTGCAAGCTTCCTCTTGGCTTCGGCTGTAACCGTGGGCTGTGTTGACATTGGATACTCAAATTGAATTACTTGTTTATTTATAAAAACGCAAGGTTTAAAAATAAATAAATTTTGTTGATGTAAAATAGTCGTATTCTGTAGGATGATTTAAAAATTACGAGGGTGCAAACTGATTATGAGTGCTATGATTTTTACAGTCTTTTCCGTTTAAAAACTGTGAAAATAGTACAAATCGGATTGAGTACCGCAAGTACAAGTGGAAAGAAAGGGACAATGACAAATTACGTAAATAACAGAACAGTCTTACGACATTTGCGAGAACTTTCCATCGAAAAATCAATCTCGTGCTTTGTTTTCAAGCACATATATTTTTTTTAAATTAAACGCAAATGTGTAATTTAAAAAGTTCTTGAAGTGAAAACTTCTTCAGGCGTTGAGCACTCTATAGGTGATCAAAAATCAATTTTTGGTAGAGGGAAATCTTATGCGTTCGCGTCACCGCGTCCCCGGCACCGTCAAGTTTTAAATTTACACTTCTATTGGAAGTACTTATAGCTGCCATTTTTTTAAAGCAAGCTTTGTTAACTTGTTAATAAAAATATTATCTTTAAGCTCTTTCATTTGATACCCATATTGAGTGGGTTGTTCAGAAAATTTGTACGACGCCATTTTGTTACGGCGGCCATTTGAGATTAATAATAATACCGATTATATGTAACTGCACCGTCATCAGAACAATAGTTACATTTCAAATTTCAGCTCAATCGAAAACCGGGAAGTGGATCTAATTTAACTTTCAAACAACAACCTTCGGGACATGTGAAACTTAATAAAATCTGGTAAAAATGTGAGTAGTGTGTATTTTATATTGAAAGGTCTCAATTTATTTTAATGTTTTACTGAATAATGCAACGTCAGTATATGCTGACTTGCTCGTCATAGCCCTTATCTCTTCCTTCTCAATGCAACTTTATGACACGCTTCTCTAAATAGAACGTCGCTGACGGTAGGTATAACTGTCTAAATATCACCTTCAAACAAAGCTATCAATCACTTGCGACTCATAATCCGGAATAAAGGCGCGTACACACGCACCACCCTTCACTCATTATGCGTGGTCACAGACGAGCGATTAAACATTACAGCACGCGTGATGCCATCCACAATTTTGTATTGGTTATGAAATACCGAATGTGAGGGGATTACATTTCGAATAATTTAAATAGTTGTTCGTCTGGTCTGAATGCAATATAGAAATTTTATGTTTTCATAAAGTATATCCTGAAATGGTAATCCGAATTCGCAAAAAATGCCGAAAGCTGTGAACTTTATGGGAACGGCTATTGCAATCGATTGGAATATAATATCGTACTCTCTACTAGTCTCTACTAATTTTAGCTATGAGTGTGTGAGTGAATTATCAACATGTTTGTAATATACAATAAATAACCTTATAAATCTAAGAAACAAATGCGAATAATTAACAAAAAAAAATACTAACTGATACTAAATTATTTCCGCTTTTCCATTTTACCGGTTTTCTTTCTTACAGAGAAGGGAAGCAAATATGTAACCTATGCTTACAATAAAATGCATTCTATAGCAAAAAGTATAAAAGCGAATTGATTTGTACCCCAGTGCTACCCGCGTTTGTTGTCGTACCGCAACCACGGGTAAAGCTACGGGCCAAAACTAGTCTGAAAAAGTAACCTAAGTTACTCTTTATACCATCAACTATCTGACAATGAAATTCCAAACAAAAGCGGTCTAGACGTTCCAGAGATTTAAAAGACCGACAATTTTTTTTTTTTTATTTTATTTTGGTATACTTAGCTTTTTTTATGAAATAGGGGGCAAACGAGCAGACGTTTCGCGTAAGCGATTAGCGCCGTCCACGGACACCCGCAATACCAGAAGCGTCACAAGTGCGTTGCCGGCACTTGGGGTATGAAGACGAGATGGGAAAAGGGGTTGGGGTATGGGCCTTCGGCATCCTCACTCACTCGGTGAAACAAAGCGCAAGCGCTATTACACACCGGTTTTCTGTGAGGCATCAGTTCGGTCGAACCAGCCCATTCCTGCCGAAACGTGGCTCTCACACGGTAAGAAGCGGTTATTTTAATATTACATTATTACATTCATAAGTCAGAGTAAAGATATAAATAAAAATAATATAAATATATACTATTGAAAAAGATCACTAACTTACTACTACCACTTATTATTAAAAAGCATATAAAATAAGAAGTTTTACTGCTTGTTATTTGCCAGAAGAACATGTCTCTTACTTTTGCAAAAAGAAAACACATACTTCTATTTTTCATACAAGAAATTCACCAAACCTCTATATGTACATGAATTAAATGCTTTAACTTTGTACATATTTCAAGACATCTTAGTATTTCAGTAAGGAAATATAAATAACAGATATACAAATCTCCAACTCGCTGATACCAATCTGATTGATAAATAACATAATTTTTTAAACTTCATAACTTTCTAAATGTTTTTCGGACGAGTTCAAACGTAGGAAAAATCTGTGAGTTGAATTCGAAGCCGGAAAAAGATTTTTGAGAAACTTTGCCGCAATATTTTGTACTAGCAGCCCGCTCCGACTTCGCATGAGAAGACATAAATATTTACTCAAAATTCTTTTTTGTGGCTATTGATGTACTCTATAAAATCGTAGTACATCATTTTGCTCTATCGTCAATACTTTCCGAAGCGCACGCAATATAGGGAATTTGTGGATACTTTTCAAGGTATAAAAACCTTGGGCTTCACTATCGAAGTTTTGGCTAGTATTAGTTATATTTAGCTTTGTAATAGAGAAATACTTTTTCTAATCGGTTCAGTAGCTTCGGAGCCAATTCAATGCAAACAAACAAACAAATCTTCCCTCTTTATAATATTAGTAGAATAGAATAGAATAGAATAAACTTTATTGTACACTAGTGAAAACAGTTTACATTCAGAAACATAACATATAAACGACCATGTATAGATAAATAAATAAATAATAATAATAATAATAATAAATAGTATAGATTTATTAGAAATTATCTGTATTCATTGAGTGTTCATGATTTATTTGTTTGTTATACTTTTATCCCTTAACCCTACTGACCGTACTAACTGAAGTACTGAAATGATCATCGTGAAATTAGATAAAATGATAGTTAGTCAAATGTATAAAAATATTGTATATTTTTTTGTTTGCCAAAATATGTATTGTTTTCTATTCCAAACGAGCTGATTGTCAAATCTTTACCTAAGAAGAGGTAGTCTCAAATCATTCGTTTATTATATTTATAACACCAACTGAACTAATCAAATAATAACTGTTTTATAAATTATTAATTAATTTTAACCAATAAAATGTCCTGTCATATTGTTTGTTATCGAATTTCTCCAAAAACGTTCTATCGATATTTATGATTTTTTGTGTATATTTAGTAGGTATAAAAAAGCTAGTAGGCAAATTTTTAAACTCTTTAAATAGTGGTGTTCTCCCGATTTATACTTTTTTATTGTTTGTCATCAAGAAATACCACATCCCCAAATTTTTACCCTTATGTAACCAATAAATCAAAATCATTATCAACTGTTGGATGTAGGGCAAAATCTTAACTACACAAAATTTACATGACAAAACAATGTTTTCGCGATAACTAATTTTATTACATGAACACACAAAGGTAAGGAAAACTCGACACAAACACATATCAACCCGCCTAACTAACGAGGTATAGTGGGCCAAAACCTTGTTTCTAAGGATTGGACTAAATCCAACAGGCGACCGTTAGAGGCTGTTAATAATAATGATAAATTATAAATTTAACTTTCAGCCCGAAAACCCCATTAGCTATAGTGAATAAGATGTTCCATATGTTATTATTACATCACAGAGAAGCGCAGATATCATAGATTTGCCAACGTTCAACCGAAGTTAACACCCACGCCCCCGAGGCGTTAAGCTTACAAAATTGAATTCCACACAACGTTCCTAGCATAAACTATCGCGGGATGGGTATGCAAAGATCGGCACCATAATGACACGTGCCATTTGAATATAATGAAACCCGCCTGTGTGTAACTGCCCTAAGCAATGTAGCTGAATTGTTTAACTCGTAATTCTTCTTAGTGATAATCATATAACTGAGGTATTGTATCGAGCACAGTGATTAATAATTGCTAACTTTTATGCACGTATCATTTTTTAAGAATATCTGATCGTTTCGAATAATTGTTTTATAGTTTATTAGTAGTGTATTGAGTAACTGTATGTTGTGATCCCTGATTATTATGGATAATGTCAGTCACAGTATTATTTTTCTAGCTTTTTCACGTGGAAATGAAATTGTTTATTTATGTTATAGATAAAAAAAAACCAAGAGACTGCAAATCAAGCATATGAATTTTGGATGTGTATGTGTGTTACACATACACATTCAAAAACACAAACGTGTGTGTGTGTAATTTTAATATATATAAACTTATCGAAATTAAGTGACTGCACGGTTGACCTAGTGGTTTAAGTGGTCACCACACCGCTTTCTACTGCGCCAAGTGTTGTGGGTTCGAATCCTACATGTGACAACACTTTGTGTGATCCATAAATTGTTGTTCTAAGTCTGGGTGTAGTTTGTGTCCGTTTCATGTATGTTTATAAAGTCCGTGACACAGGATGTATATTCCTAATACGGGAGTTATCTTAAAAAAAAGCCTGTACGAACTCCATCAAAAGATAAAACGTATTAATAAATCAAGCAACTAGTCACCGGTTGACATGTTACAAGCAGTAATAATGTTCACTCGAAAGACAATTTCACACTCGACAACTTTACTGTACTGTACTCGAAACTTTAGTATGATTTTATGACTTTGCATGGGTAGACATTGCTTTTAAAAAATAGATTTTAACACGCTCTTAGCAAACTTTCCAAGCTTAGAACACTTGACCAAGTCTCGGAGGTTTCATACGGATCCCTTTTTGCAAATCTAAAATATAGCCTATGTTACTTTGTTACTTAGGGATGATTTAGCTTTCTAATGGTGAATTAATTTTTCAAATCGTTTCTATAATTTCAAAGCATATTCAATGAAAAAAAAACAAATCTATCCTCTTCAAATTATTAGTATAGAAAATGTATCTATAAAGAAATTAAAAGATTTGATGTTAGAATTTATTCCAGCAGTCCCAATAACACTAAAACATCCCACACTTATTTCCAATAATTCAAATATACTTAGAAAGGCCCAACAATTATGTAAGTCGAATAGTATTGCATACTTGTATTAACTTCCACATGCAGGACCCATTCGAATATTTTATTCTTAGGAGCAAAATACAGCAGTCACCAGTCCCTAGCGACATACGCGGCTTAATGTCACAAAGGATACATTCTTCTATGATTACCATAAAACCATCCCATAATAAATACTCTAATTAACTCTATTAATCATCAAACGCAAGAATGATTCATTTAGATGTACCGACGAATTTTCCACTTCCGTAATAATGCAAACGTGATGAAATTACATCCTCATTTGTATATCCTCAACATCAAAGCAACGACATCAGAGGAATTCTTTGTAAAACGAACTGAACTTATCAACTATTCCAACGAAATACATTTCTATTTCGATGCAATGAAACCTGAATGTTTTCTCATTTCCCTTAGAGAATCATTTGCTGAAATTGTATGCTTTTAGTAATTTAAAACGTGGATTATATCAGGTGGTACGATGTCAAAGTTGTTAACTTAAGTAAATTTCTGTTATACTATTCGACTGGTTGAAATTAAGTATTTTAATTGACAGTAAACATAGTAATAATGCCTCGGTGGCCCAGCGGTAGCGTATGCGACTGCTGTTCCTGAGGTCTCGGGTTCGATTCCCGGGTCGGTTCAAATGTGTGTATGATCTGCAAATATTTGTTTCGGAGTTTGGGTGTTTTCTATGTATGATATGTATGTATTTACAAAAAAAAAGTATATAAGTATTATATCAGTTGTCTAGTACCCATAATACAAGCTCTGCTTAGTTTGGGACTAGATGGCGTTGTGTGTTAGATGTCGGGAATATTTATTTCTTATTATTTTTTTTTTTTTTGATGTACATTAAAATTTTTCGTTCCTATACGTAAATTATTAAAGCACTTTTCTACTTTAATAAAGAATATGTACCTGCCTAAATATTAGCTACTGTAATTTTTTTTTATTGTATTAGGGGCAAACGAGCAGACGTATCGCCTGATGGTAAGCAATTACCGCCGCCCATGGACACCCGTAACACCAGAGGTGTCAAAAGTGCGTTGCCGGCCTTTGGGGGATGGGGAAGGGGATGGCGAGGGGTTATGGGAGGTCAGTATTGAGGTATGGGCCTCCGGTATCCTCACTCACTCGATGAAACACAGCGTAAGCGCTGTTTCACACCGGTATTCTATGAGGCCGTGGTATCACAACGGTCGAGCCGGCCCATTCATGCCGAAGCGTGGCTCTCCCACACTTTCCAAAAGCACACTTTCCGAGCACATTTTCCTATCATTAGTATGAGACCATATATCATTTTCCTAATATTCTATGAAAGCTTAAATTCTTATTGTTTTTATTACATTTTATATATCCTATGTTTTTTACATTTGATAAAAGTTTAGAAGAATCTCGAGACAGAAATCTACCTGCATATGCCGAGGCACTGAAAATGTGAAGAATAAAAATCAGGAAATATCGTGTTATCTTTAAAGTAATCGCCTTTGTACGGAGCGGCCAAATAATAGTTTCAGCTTTATTACCTCTACAGAAAAAGAAATATATGTGTTCCACTATTTTAACTAAAACTTTTGGTGAACTTTTTACCTAACTATCATCTACTAATGGAAAAATTCTCAGCATAAAATAATTCCCATAAAAGAAGGCTGATGACTTGATAAAACAAGTCAATTACCATTCCACGTGTAGATATGATTACAGCTTGACTTTCTCTTTTTGTAATTTGCATATCACTTTTTTAAGACATCCGCTTTCAGTCCACAGATGACACAAAAATGACCCCACACTGAGTATCGAATTTGATACCGAAAACTATGTACTGTTTTGTAACTCATTTTAGGAATTTTAAACGTTGATAATATATTAGAGTAAAATAGTTTTGAACATAATATAATAGTATACAACAAGAAAACTCGTAATTACCCTTATTAACAGTACCATCGTAATAATTACGTACATGTATTAAGCACAAGATATCCGAAAATTGTATCTTACATCTATCTGGATAATTTAGATACGCAGATATTTAAAGTCTACAGTACCTTACCGTACTCTGCGTTACTGATGTACACTCTAAATAATAAACTTATAGAGAAATAACTTTATGACAATAATATCACATCGCCTTGGCTCGCTGGCTAAACACTATTGAATACAATATTCGCTGCCGATTTGTATTCCGCCGGGAAAATGAAAATGCAGCTAGCTGCATTTGGAATATTAAACCAATATTATTTTATTATGTAGAAGGAAAAAGCTGAAAATTTATGAAAATATTTTGTTACAGGTTACCAACCTATATATGACACTAGCTTTGTCCGTGTCTCCGCCCGCATGTACTTCATTTACGCGGTAAATAGTAGCTTATGTTTTATTTTGATATATAAGCTATACCACTGTAAAGTTTCACCGTTCAGTAGTTTTTGCGTGAAGGAGCAACAAACATCCACAAATACTAACAAAGTGTCGCATGTGTATAGAATAGCTCAAGGACATCAATAACACAATAGTAATATATTATTTTTCAATTCCTGTTCTTATTCTCATTTTTTTATCTTTACCTTCAACAGCAACCGGTATGATTTGCAATAGGTTTTCCCAAGGTATCTTGACAAACACGATATCTGAGCATTTCAATTAATAGAATTGTATCGTTGTGTAAATCGAGGATGCACATTTTTATCGGAAACTACACTTCCTCTAGGTATAAAATGTACTGTGTTGGCACAAAATGATTCCCGGAAACAATTTCGTTTAAGGGGATAGTATATGTGATAGCGCCATTACATTAAGAGGTAGCGCGACAAATGAAATGTGAACACTCTCCGAGTTCTACATCGAATAGAAACGAATCGAATGTTGCAAGATGTTTTTACATTATAGGGTGTTTTCGTAAACTACTACATTGAGTACAATATGGAGGCCTTTTATTCAGCTTTTTCAACTTTACGCTGTAGACATGTATGTGGTCTTTAGAATAGTGTTGTTCGTCTAGTCGATTCGAATTATGAGTTAAACTGGTCAGCAGTGATTTTATATCAACCTATTGCCGTCCTCTGCTGAATGAAGGTCTGCCCCAAGGAGCGCCAACTGTCACGGTGTTGGACAGTACGCATCCATTCGTGGCCAGCCACTTTCTTCAAATCGTCTATCTATCGTACCACACGTTGGTCGTGCAGACGTTGGTCTAATCGCTGTTTCCATCACATTTCAGTTCCAGCGACTATCACTTCAGCGTACTGATTCTCAATGCTATATCGGGTACTTTTACTTTACGAATTCTGACGGCCAGAGAACACCACACGTTCCGTCGCACGCTATAACATATTTATTTGATAACAATTTCAGAATGGTGACAGTGATATATATATCAAAAGAATCATAACAAAAACTGTTGTCCTATGTAATTTAGATAAAGCAAATCATAAATTCACATTCGTATTCAAAATTTCACTAAAACTCAGCTCCTAATAGACATGTGTTCAAAGCGAAGGAACAACACGAGACGCGACAGTTGTCAGAGCAAAATCACAGCTTCAGACACTTAAGGCGACTTCAAAGAACTTATAACTAGGTACAAAATATTCTTTACTAAAAAGCGAACACATCTAGAATATACGACAAGGGGAGGGATATCTTAGCTCAAATATATAAAATTAGAGCTCAAATACGAAATGTATAGTCCTTTACAATTGGGTGAGGCCTTGAAGTGAATAAAAAATTTGTACAGCTTTATGAATAAGCTTTTTTGAACTTGTATACACGAAATAGCAACTTACAATATCATCTTGAAAAAATAACATTCTCTATTCGAAAAATTTACTAATATTATTATAATAAATAAATAATCATCATCATCAGCCTATCGCAGTCCACTGCTGGACATAGGCCTCTCCAATTTCACGCCACTTAGTTCGATCTATGGCTTCTCGCATCCAGCTCCTGCCAGCCGTCTTGCGCAAATCATCGCTCCACCTGGCTTGTGGACGTCCTACACTACGTTTGCCGAGACGCGGTCTCCACTCAAGAACTCGTTTACCCCAACGGTTATCGGTTCTTCGGCAAATGTGGCCAGCCCACTGCCACTTCAGCTTGCTAATCCTGTGGGCTACGTCGATGACCCTGGTTCTTTGTCGGATCACCTCGTTTCTAATGCGATCCCTTAGAGAAACGCCGAGCATATACCTCTCCATTGCACGCTGAGCGACTTTAAACTTATGGACCAGTCGAACCGTAAGTGTCCACGTTTCGGCTCCGTAAGTCATTACGGGTAGGACGCACGCATTGAAGACTTTCGTCTTTAGGCACTGTGGGATCGATGATGAGAAGACCCGACGAAGTTTCCCAAACGCTGCCCAACCCAGCTGGATTCTTCTGTTCACCTCGTCCTCAAAGCTGTTTCTACCTAACTGCAAAGCCTGCCCGAGGTATACATATTTTTGAACAACTTCGAGAACGGCACCGTGTACCGCAACCGGTTCCGGTAGTACATGTTCATTGAACATGACCTTGGTCTTGTCGAAGTTCATCCGTAGGCCGATGCGCACAGACGAGTCAGCCAGGTCGTTCAGCATCTGTTGTAGGTCCTGCAACGTCTCTGCCATGATGACGATGTCATCTGCAAATCGCAAGTGAGAGATGTATTCGCCATTGATGTTGATACCGCGCCTTTTCCAGTGCAGCGTCTTAAACAGGTCCTCCATTGCATTAGTGAATAATTTCGGGGATATAACGTCCCCTTGCCTCACTCCTCGATGCAATGGTATGGGTCTTGTATGCTGATCCTGTACTTGGACGGACATAGTAGCGGCTTTGTAGAGACATCTCAACACTCGGACGTACCGCCAATCTACTTGGCAACGCTGCAGGGACTCCAGAACAGACCAGATCTCAATCGAGTCAAAGGCCTTTTCATAGTCCACAAATGCTAGACACAGGGGCTGATTATACTCTTCGGTCTTCTGTATTATCTGCCGCACTGTGTGGATGTGGTCTATGGTGCCATATCCGCTCCGAAACCCAGCCTGCTCCGGTGGCTGGTATTCGTCGAGTCTTCGCGCAAGACGGTTCGTGATGACTCTTGAAAACAGCTTATAGACGTGGCTCAAGAGGGAAATGGGCCGATAGTTCCTCAACATGGTTTTATTTCCCTTTTTGAAGAACAGGACGACCACACTCCTACTCCACGCCTCTGGAGTCCTCCCTTCGAACAGGACAGCGTTGAAAAGCTTTTGGAGCGCCTTTAATACGGGTTTACCTCCAGCCTTTAACAGCTCTGTAGTAACGCCATCCTCTCCAGGGGCTTTTCCATTTTTCAGCTGTCTAAGAGCCATCTCGATTTCGTCAATGCTGACTTCTGGCAGATCTTCGGTGAAGTGGCGTGTTAATTTGGCCCGAGGGTCCTCATTTTCGGGATCAGGTCGAGATGCATGCGAAGCGTACAAATCGCCATAGAAGCTTTCTACTTCCGAAAGGACAGCCAGCTTGGAAGCAACGACTTCTCCGCTTACTGTGGTCAGCTTCGTCAAATGGCTTCTTCCAAGAGATTTCACAAACACTTTTGACCCCCGATTCTGCTCGATTGCTCTTTCAATCAAAAGAGTGTTGGAGCATCGGAGGTCGTGTCGTACACGCTTACTAATCTCTCGGTTTAGAGTCCGTTTTGCCGATGAAGTGACTGGCGGGTTCTCACGTCTTTCCTTCATTAACCCTAGTGTCTTTTCTGAAAGCTTCGACTTCGTGTCTGTACGCTGCATTTGACAAAATCTCGTACCTTCACTCCTGAGGATTCGAACCACATTTTCAAGGTTCTGGTTTACGTCTCTTGTGGTTTCCATGGCAACAAATCGGTTTTCCAGATTTGACTGGAATTTTTCAGATCCCATCTCGACTTGGAGCAGAGTTGGTCGGAGCCTGGACTTCATCATGCGGACACGTTCAGCCTTGAAGTTGATATTCAGAGAACCTCGGACTAGTCGGTGATCGCTACCGGTGTTAAACCTATTGAGCACTGAGACGTCTCTGAATATGTGCCTCCTGTCCGTTATGATGAAATCGATCTCATTTTTTGTCATAGCGTCCGGGCTTTTCCACGTCCACTTTCTTTGGGGCCGCTTCTCGAAAAATGAGTTCATCAAAAACAGCCCCTCCCGCTCGAGAAAGTTGATGAGCATTTGCCCCCTATGATTCCTGTTTCCAAATCCATGGGATCCTATTACCGATTCGCCGCAAGTTTGTACTCCCACTTTGGCGTTGAAGTCACCCATAACAACGTTGTAGTGGGTTTTAGTAGTGGAGTGGAGGGCCCTCGATATGTCATCGAACATATCCTCCACCTCATCGTCTGAGTGAGCCGAGGTCGGTGCGTACACTTGTATTACCTTGAGGCTATACCTCTCGGTAAGCTTGACAATGAGGTACGCTACCCTGTTCGACACACTGGAAATTTCCACAACGTTGCCAGAAAGCGACTTGTTTACCAGAAACCCCACGCCACCTTGGGATCGTTGGTCTCCCTCGCGGAAGTACATCAGGTGACCTGAGTCCAGGATTATGGTATCCTCCCCCTCTCTTCGGACTTCACATAACCCTAAGATATGCCACCTAATCTTCCCAAGTTCCTCCTCAAGTTGTACCAGATGCGAGTCTAGCCGTAACGTGCGGCCGTTGTACGTTGCCAGGGTCAGTCTTTTGTGGTGGCCTCCCGTAACCCGGTGATTCTTAGCACCCCCTGTCCCACCGTAACCGTGGTCGCCACCATGACCAGGAATAGCGGGACTACCGGGAACTGGGGGCCGTGGCTTCTGTTGCTTACTCATGGAGGGGGTCAGCCCATAATCACCACGCTGGGCAGGCGGGTTGGTGATCGCAGGGCGTAACTTGTTGCACCGGTGACGCTGCTGCCCATCACCGGCCTATTGTATTTAGTTACGCCTTTTAGGATGGATATACCGCCATCGGTCGGTCGCCAGAGCCTCGTTTGTTATCTAGCAGGGTGCACCGCGTGCAGGTGAGGTTGGCTGGGGGCGAAAGATTGTGGTTCACCCCACACACCCCAAATAAATAATATTACTATATAATTTTTTTTAAGACAAATACACAAAAACAGGCTTTTCCTTTTACATGAGACTAAAATGAGTGCTTACGTTACGAGATGAAAATTGAATAAACGGTTTATTTCGTACGTAGTTTTAGTGAACTTTAACAGCAGATAAGAACAACTGAACTGAAATCTCAACCCTCCAATACCTACATACGAACAATGACAATTATGACAAAATGACGCAGCGAACAATCTCTAGTACACGGTTCGTCTGTCAAGTTGACAGACGTAGCCCGCGGCCTCGAGATAACAGAAACTTCAGAAGCATTCAAATAGTTGTTGCTAGGGAGCAACGATTTCTATATATATTAGAGAAACAACTGCAAGGAAAGAAACTAAAGAAAACTAAGAATCAATCCAAATTCAGTTCAAATAACTGATGGAAATTTTATTCTGATTTTTTACAGACTTATAGTTTGTATTTTAAGTAAAATATTTGTCTAATGTTAGCGAAAACTCAGGTTTACCGAAATATTGCAGTGTCCGAACTATCGATCTCTTTAAAAAAATTGACGTACTTATGCGTCATAGTTCATTTACCAAAACAAACAAGCGAATTTGACATCAAAAAAAGATATTTCTAACAAGTTTAAGTACCGTTTTCACCTTTAATCAATTGAAATTTAAAACGAATTGACAGTTAACCCAACGAGTGCTTAAGCAAATATTTACTCCGATCAAACTAAATTGAACTTTTAAATGGGTCTGGTTTATGTTTACCTCAAACAACTAACGATTATTATTTGTTTTATTTAACAAATAATATGCGTTAATTGCTTGGTATTGGGTTATTCTGGGTTATGATAAATATTTCATTTGTGAGCGCTTTTGAAGCCGAGAATCGAACCAAGTTACATGCCATTGGAGAGGTCTATATCCAATCCAGTAGTGGACTGCGATAGACTGATGATGAAGAGCTTTTAGTTAGACCTTGAAATAATGTGGATCTCTCTATTAGAAAAAATTATCGTACCCAGCAGATAGGAAATATATTTTATATTAACACTATACTATATATGTATCACTACGTTAACAGATAACTTACACGACGAAAACGATTCTCATTTATTTAACAATTTAGACACAAAAATACTTGCCTCAACTGACTGATTGATTCATCAGTCAGTCATCAGTTTGTATCCATAGTAGAAGAGGCTCTGCTTTAACTTGAAATTTTATGTAGAAGTATAAAGAAAGTATTAAAAACATGAAATAAAATAGATCACGCGAGCGCACCCGCTGGCAATAGTTGGCATAAGAAAACACAGCATTATATCAAGTGGCATATTTTTTCAAATATCGCCACAAAAAAAAACAATATAAAAATGATATCTTGTCAGAGTTGGCGCGAGCTCATGACTACAGCGGCGCGTCCCCTCCTACCTTCCAACACTTAGCAACGCTCGTGTCGGAATTTTTAATTCAATTATGATAGCGATCATGTTTAATGACCGTCTTCTTATAGCCAAGAACGTTTTTAACCCTCCATTCGACCGAACATTTCTTTTTTCTACGGTTAAATGAAAAAAATGCGATTCCCGTTTTAATGTCTCGGAAAGATTGATAAATTTTCATAATTGTTTACGTGGAAATATTTGTCTTACCTTTGGAAAAAGCTCCTAAAACCATTCGCGATGTTTAGTATTTTACTGACACCGCTTTCAAGTCTTATACTCTTTGCCACTCACCTACATTAAGACAACTTAAATAATACCTTATAATTATGTTATATTATACGGAGTTGTTTTAGGTCTCACCAGCCGTACAGACGGTCCCTATTTCATCCCACATTTTTTATACTTTTTATCATTAATTTCATCGCGACGAAGAACTTGAAGACTCGAAAACTAAGAATTGAAGACTTTAAATGCTGTGACATTGGCAGAAATAGCGGATCCGGTTGTCATCTCATCAAAAAAGGTCTCACAGGCCAAACCGATAGGTTTGGATAGGCACACTATCAATTAACCTTCCACGTTCCCAAAGTAAAAAAAGAAATTTCACACTTACATATGTAAATACATATATTTAACAAAAAAACAAACATTCTTGGGAAGTCGGATAAAAATAAAATTAGAGAAAAGAAATAAATGTTAAAACGAAATAAATATGTAAGCGGGCCGTATCCGAATGAAATAAAAATGTAATTTCAACGTTAAACTTGGTTTTTACGAGTCGGATGGCCTCAAAAATCCTATGGCGATAAATTTGTCAGCCGGGGCCCTGAAACTTTCATGTTAATTCAATCAAACGCCTTACCTGCCTCAATTTGATGAAGGAAAACCGTCTTAATGTGATTTTTTTTTTAATTTATCCAAAAATGAAAGGTTTTAGTGTCAAATTTAATATTTTTGGGTTAATTTGCTTTGGTCCTTTCGGTTTTCCGCGATAATGTGCAATATGACACTGCTATTAACGTTGAAGGTTCAATCTCTTTTGATGTTAAAATCAATAGTCTATGTAGATTTTAGATTTCATACGTTTTACTTGTAATATTTTAGATGCAAATGTGGCAAAGTTATCTTGTCGTAAATAGATTTTACTGTAGCATAAGCTTGATGATTTCAAATATTCCTCGATGAAGAGATCAACACACGTGAACAGTTTATAGCAGTTCACTGCTAAAGAACATAGGCCAGTCCTTAGCAAGAAAGTTTCCTCAATTAACAATTTGGTATAAAACGAAAGTTTAACCTTAAATATTATTACACATACAGTTACAGTTATTCTTTATATGGATATACAGTTTCTCTTTTTGAAGAGTGATTAGACTAGAATAGTAGAACAGCGTCCAAGAAGTTATTTTTAAACAAATAACAGAAAAACTTATATTTGTTCAAAAATATATTATATCTTCAACTGCCTGAAGTTTAAAGAAAAATGTTAATAAGCCTGCCTGCCATTCGCCTAAATCAAACAGATTTCATGCATTTTGAACTCCTAATGAAATGCATTACAGCCTCCATGATCTTGCTTGTACTTCCAGATGATAGAAGCAAAATGCTGATGGACCTGTATTGTATTCCTCCCCTCTCGGTAAATGCTTTAAAGACATCCCAAGGAAAAAAAGTTGAATGGTTAATTTGCACATTAAAAGTCAAAAAAAAGCGGGCATTTTGTCAAACAAATGAAAGTTTCGGACAAAGCCTTCACAGTGAGGGGAGGCACTAATGTTTCATGATCCTTGTGTTTATATAAATGCTTGTATACACCATTGTTAGTTGTGCGTCATTGTTAGCAGGACAAGACATGGTTACATCAGTACTAATGTTATAAAGCTGAAGAAATTATTTCTTTCAACTTGAGTTGAGAGAACGTTGAAGAGAACTGGTTTTTAAAAATTATTTTAGTTTTAGATTGATTATTTATCGAAGTAGGCTATAAGCTACCAATGAATATTGCAAAAACGGCAAATTGTGTTCTTTTTAAAAATCACAGACCAAGTTATGTGGGTCAGGTAGTTTTTATAAAAGTAATTAAAAGGTTAATATTATTCTTAAAAAATACACATTGCAGGGACCTGAGATTATCGGAAAAGTTAATACTAAAAATGCCAACACATTCCACTTAATTTGCAGACAAATCTTTCACGGTACAGGCAGTAAGGCTTTGGAACAACTTGCCTGAGAGCATTCGACAGGCAAAAACCTTAACTGTATTTAAAAAGCTGGTGAAGGAGTACTACTTGTAATTGTCAATACTTGAAAAGGATATTTATGGATCTGTATATTTGTTATATAGTTATTTGTGTAGGTTTCTGTTATTTGCTTATTAATGCACGTGTATGGGAAACCAGTGTGTATTTGAGCAGGTCTAAACCTCTATTGATTTATTTTTATGATTGTTACTATTTTCATTTTGTTTTTCTTTTTCTCTTTTTTTCCTTTTTTATTTTTTAAATTCTTGTTGTAATGATTGTATTAATTGTGTATACTACTAAAAATCATACATAACAATCTGATGTCAATGATGGTTGTCTGGAAGAGATCGCCGTGAGCGATAAGACCGCCAATTGTTGTAGTAATCCTTTTTGTCACTCATTTTATTTAGTATTTTTGTAATATGTACGCAATGAAGATAAATAAAAAAAATAAAAATAAATAAGTACTCTAACAAGTGAACTTCCGTGATGGTAATCGATTGGCAGACACTAGAAACAAGGTTCCAGTATCAACGAATATATTTGTGGCCTGTAAAACTGAAATTATAAGTAATAAATTTGTGTTCTAACAAAAAAAACAGAATTTGAGAAAGTACGAGAAGAAATCAATTTGTAATCTGATCTATAAATACGACAATTCTTCGTGATTCATAAACAACCCATAATGTTCCACCGCCGGGTTCGGGTATTCTCTCAGAAGAGTTGGATGTTTTTAAGCCGCCCAAAGGCCCCTAAGTAAGCTTCACGACTGTTGTAACAACTGTGACCGACTGCTTAACGTAACCTCCCAATCACGGAGACGCTCATGGTATCATGCCACCAGCGGTCACCGATCCAGATACTGACCGCGCCACCGTTGCTTATCCTCGGTGGTTGTTTTTAATCACCGAGTGCAACTGGGTTATGAACGCCTCTTCGTGGCTAAATGCTAAACATTTTTGTAGATTACACAAACTTATTTTTATTATGAAAATATGCATAATGAACCAAGGGTACTTCCAAGTACTATGATCGTTGTTCTCGATAATTCCAAAAAACGATTAAAAGTAATAAAATTTACATTATGAAAACAAATATTAAGTATGTTTAGAATGCGATTACACACCACGCCTTAAATAAAGTTATAAAAATGAAAAGTAGTTTCTCATTATCATGAAACTAATTTATAAGCGAAATAAAAATCCATCCAAACCACCGAAAGGGCCGGAACAACATAATTTAGTCACTCAAATAAATTATGGCTAGAAAACTAAACTAATAAATTCCATGCGACACATCTACGTGATTTATAAGTGGAAATTAAAATTTAGTATAATTAGTATTCCAGAATGAAATACAATAAAATACATGTCGCCATGTTAGAAATTCGTGCAAGCCTACGCGCCTGACACACGGTTATATAGAAAGAAACTTTAATTTATTATTCGAATTTAGTAGAGAAACATTAGAAAATGTTAGATTAACTTCTAATTATGATCCTAAGTTACTTTAGAAAATAAAATTAATTGTGAAATTTAATTGACATTCACTGTAGTAGTAGCTAACACTATAAAAATGTTATCTTGGTCGAGTTGGATGTGTATACTCTTAGAAATTCTAAGTTTAAAAAAAATAGTATTCAAACGAAAGTTTTATTACTTGCAAAACACTTGCACGTCACTAAATAGATACAAAAAAGGAAGGAATGATGCTCAAAGGATTGCTTCATTAAACGAAAAAAGATTAGAAGAAATGTCTTCTTAGAGGTTAAGAAATATATTTTTTTATGGAATTGGGGGCAAATGAACCAACGTGTCACCTGATTGTAAGCGATTACCGCCGCCAATGGACACCCGGACACCCGGAACAGCAGAGGCGTTACAAGTGCGTTACCGATCTCCGGTATACTCACAATACCGGTGAAACGCAGCGCAAGAAAATATACAAATATTCCAAAAAGTTGTATCTAAGAGCATAGATATTTTACTATTGTTTTAAATATAAGTTATTAAAACAAATCAAGAAGTCATCTCAGTTGTCAAAATTCTTGAACTAGTTATTTTTTAGTCGATTTAAAAAAGAAGGAGTTTATCAATTCGACTGTATTTTTTAATGTTTGTTACCATAACTTTTAACTGGGTGAACCAATTGCGATGATTTTTTTTTTATTTAAAAGCTGGTGCTTTCAGTGTGGTCCCATTTAAATTTGGTCCAATTTTTTGAAATCGATATTTTGATTATTTATGTCGAGAGCAACGTGTTTGTAACACTAACATTGTAATAGTACAAAATTAACAATAGCGTAACTAACAACCTCACTTTCTCATGTACTATATTAGACGGAATTTAGTCATGTTTAATACAATAGTAAAAGCATGTTGACAATATAACTAAGCAGTATGTCTCACTTCATCATCTTTACGTGATTACACGACAGCAACACGACATTGCATGACGCTGGCATACTGCTACCGGAATATTAGTTCGCTTCAAAAAACACAATTACCCGTAAATGCTCTCGCTATGAGTTTTCAGTGAGCCATGACATTGGACATGTGTTCAACGGCCGACGAATATGCAACGGTATGTAATTTTAAATTATATTTGTTTTTTTTTTGTTAATGGAATCTCGGGCATACGAGCAGATGTATTGCTTGATAGTACGCGATTACCGCCGCTCTTGGACATCTGCAACACCAGTGGCGTCACAAGTGTGTTGCGGGACTTTGAGGGATAGGGAGGATGGGGATGGGGGAAGGGGTCGTCGTCGTCAGTCGCGCCAAAGCTTGGCTCACCCACGGATTATTCGTTTTCCCTTTGTAAAAGTACTTAAGAGTTAAAAGTAAGGGAAGATATTTGATTTTTTTTCCTCTACTATATATGTATATGGCACAAATGCGAAAACTATACCTTAGAAGGACGAAAAGAAAAGTAATTTCCTAGCCTATATTATTCCCAAGACTCGGGTCGGCTTATAGCTCAACCGGATTTACTTGAATTTCAGTTTATCCACGGAGTGACTGGCATCGGACCTCCGCGACCCTGAGGTGAACTGAATTCGAAGGTTGAACTAGTTAGTTGTCAATATATTTGAGTGCAAGTATCATGGACACCTATGACAATCGTTTTTGGGAAGTCAGTCTTCCCAATAATGATTTTCATGGTGTCCATGATAACCGGGACCGACGACTTAACGTGCTCTCCGGGACATGGTCGGGAAACACCGCTATATTCCGGGCTGCAGTTAAGAATTTACTGTAAGAAAAACCCAACAGCAGTCCGACCCGGGAATCAAATCCGAGACCTCTTGATCAACAGTCGCTTACGATCGCCGCTAGACTAACGAGAGTCTGATAAATAACAGCATGATAACAATTACATTTTATTATTTGATATTATTTTAATCTTTTGATTTTACTTTAACAGCTCTTCAATAAATATATTTCTGTTTCTTGGAACGTGAAACGTTATTGCTGCTTAAATATTTGCTAAAAATATAACATATGTATTGCATTAAGTATTTAACTCATAGTTGTATTCATCATGACAGCAAACTCGTTATATTATTTGTACATATCGATTTCAACGCACGCGTACATATGTGAATAATATTCCCATATAACCGACTTTTGGCTGCATTCCTAATGAATTACTTACTCTGATTTATTATCGAATGGCTTAATAAAAACGCAAAGCATGTGGCACGCCCTGGACACGATTTCAACATAAGAATATGCGTCTAATGTGCCTTTGATAGAATGCTGCAGAAATTAAACTTAACGTTATTTTGCCTAAAACTTTTCAAACCAATCTTCATAATTACTATTGAGACGGGAACGCTGGAAGCCTCTTACTGACAAGCTAAGCTTATGGCCTACTTCAGAATCACCTGCGGCTGTTGTGATACAAGGACTCTTGATTTGAGAAGCCGGCTTTGGCAGCATACAAAGACGTCCATTGCTCCAATTCGTTAGTACAGAGTTGTGCAATGAAGGGTTTTGATTGCGAATCTCGAATGAATCCTTGACGAAGTGCATTATGACATATAAAGTCTAGGTTTAATAGATGTTTATTTATCAAATATAAGTAGCTGTAACCAGCGTATATGATTATAACGTTACTCTTAGGAGTCGCAGCGTGACACTAATTTATCTTTAAGCATTGTAAAGAAATGGTATATCAAATTCAGAAATAATTATGTAAATAACTTCTTAACTAACTAAAATGTCCCATATTAAATGGATAAAACCACTTACATATGAGAACACAGAAGCATTGTTACATTACGGACAATGATTCATGTATATGTGTATTTATAAGTACAAACACACAGAAACACAAACACGCACACGCACACGCATACACACACGCACACGCACTCACATTCATACACACACATTCACACACGCACACGCACACGCAAACGCACACGCACACGCAAACGCACACGCACACGCAAACGCACACACACATACAAGCGATGTATCTTCACATTAGTAATGTTTTATGGTGTTAATTATCAAGTTGGGTTTAATGTGGAGGAGCAGAGTCTTCGACAGGCATTATTTGCTTAAAAGAATATTCTGAATACTAAAAAAATTATTTAACACAATAAATATTATTATTATTACACATTATTAAATATTTAAATCATAAATACATATATTATTTAAATTTCTCTATCAATCTATCCCAATATCACGTTTATTTTAAAATTTTGTTTTGTTGACGTGTCTATGATAGGATAATTAACATCACGTTTAGACCAATAGGAGCCTAGCCTGATTATAGAAACGCAGACGAAGTTGCGTGAGTCTTCTAATACCTATCTTAGCTAGTACGAACATATGAACCTTCAAACATTTTACAGTCCTTTAAATTCTGATACTACCTCCCTACAAAGCAGAGCAAATCGCTGGTTTCAGGTTACGGACATTGTAAAATTCAGTCGTATTTTACAATACCCGTAAAAATTTAGGCCAATAGGTAATCAAAAGACTAGCTGTTAATTTTAAATTCACTTACGAAGTTTACAAAGTAGCATTTAAAGTGATAGGAGATGTAAACATTAAGTGTCGCGTTCGGAAGACAATTGTGATCTACAAATACAGCAGGCCAATAAAATGTCTGTGCTTTTCAATTGCCAAGTAACAATGTTTGTATTCATTAAAATACTAACTTTTCCACGAACAACTTTAGGTTGGTTATTTTTAGCGATTTGAGCCATTTCCCTGTTTCCGAGAAGATTCTTTTAGAATCAATAACACATGTATGTTTAAAATATATCACTCTAAGCAGAACGCTTGCAAGATATATTGTTAAAGGTATTAATTAGACTTAATATGTAAATACATTTTTACACACACATTTTTTGCCTGATAAAAAGCGAATACCACCGTTCATGGACTCCCGCAACATCAGAGGCGTCACAAGTGCGTTGTCGGCCTTAGGGTATCGGGACCCCGGGGGTGAGGGGAATGGTTGGATTATGGGCCTCCGGTATCCTCACTCACTAGGTGGTATCACTCCGGTCGAGCCAACCCATGCATGCGGAAGCTTGGCTCACCTTAAAATAAAGATACCGCATTTTTTAAAACAACTCACGCCCTACTTATTAATCCTGCGTTGACAGGACTTTTTAAATATACATGAAACGAACACAAAGAACTTCTACATTTCGAACAACAATATAAATAAATATAAATATATTCAGACATTTTAACACACAGCGCCATCTAGTCTCAAACTAAGCAGAGCTTGTACTATGGGTACTAGATAACTGATATTAATACTTATATACTTTTTTTTTGCAAATACATACATATTATACATAGAAAACACCCAAACTCCGAAACAAATATTTGCAGATCAGACAAACATTTGCCCCGACTCAGGAATCGAACCCGAGACCTCTTGCACAGCAGTCGCATTCGCTACTACTACGCCACAGAGGCAGTCAATATATATAATAAACAATACGTTGTTTATAGAAACCGTTCGCCAACAAGGAGGTCGTACCACAACACACAGTAGGAAGCGGCAAGCTAAACGTTCCAAATACAACGCTGTGTGTTGTCAAAAATCAATATTTCAAGTCCTTCACTAAGAAGGTTGATGTTTCACGAACCTAGAAAATAAAATAACAAAAACATTTTTGTGCGATGCCAGCCATAATACCCAAAAATTAGCATAATAAAACAATTTAATGGTGAACTTTATACTAAGTCTATAGTGTAACGGCCTGATAGTAAAACATTCATTAGAAAAATACCACTTATGAGTGAATTAACTTTATCGTAACATGCTAGTTATTTATCGTGGCTGACATACTATGTAAATTATTTTAATTTCGTTAATATTAATATATAGTTTTTTTTTTAGCTGTTAGTATTTTATTAATGTTTGAAACACAATTTTATCGTTTTAACGAGTCAAATCGTTGTTACTAAGTACTGAAATTGAAGTCGATGGTGTAATAAAATTAGAAAAAAAATATGGAATAAAGTTCAGAAAAAGTTATATTAATGTAAGGGCTCCTTTACCAACTATTTTTATTACTCAAGGTATATACAATAGTGTCTATAAATATTGAAAGACCGAGGTTTCATTCATGTTCTTTCGAGTTCACAATATCAAGACTCAAAATCATTAGAAATAATAACAATTTATTTTTTAAATCTTTTGTGACCACACGTCTGCAAATACTATTTCAATTCTATTAATTATTGATATTTTATTCTTACTAAAGAAATTATCTTTGTTAATATATTTTCCTTAAATTTTCATCCCGATACAAACAATTATTGTTCACATGGAAATACCACTGACTGACTGACCTTCCGAGATCCCACAAGTGCGTTAAACGACTACACATAAAGAAGAGGTAGGCATGTACACAACAACAACATGACCCACTTGTCTAATCACCTAAAGACTGAACGTAATAGTCTTTACCCTCTCCGGAACACCTCCAATTAACCACTCTAGTGGTAGGTAATCGAAAAAGCATTAGCCATCGTAATTAAGAGAGCATGCGCGCGAACCGTATAAATTTGCATGGCCTGCGGTCAGCGAGCACTCGGCAGATGTGGCTGTAGCGTAAGTTGTAAGCGGTGGAGATTTTTTACAAGGAGAGCAGCGATTATTAAATAAAGTTTACGTATGTAAATTAAGTTACGAGTTATTTAAACATTAGTGAAATTTTAGTACTTCCCAGCCAACATATTTTCTTTCTTTGCATGTGCATATGATGTTCATTGGCATTGTGTAAAAGGAAAAGTTCCGTTATTTACAAAGAGAAGACAAAATTTCAAGCATGTCATAAATTAAATATTATATTATTTGAATATGCACAATTTCTACTCCTTGAGACCCCTGTATGTGTAATTCTTGGCACTATATGTTAAAGCAATACTGAATAATACCATGAATAAGTAAGTTAAGACGTAGATATTTATACCAATATTTTTCAATAATAAAGAAATAATAGAAATCTATGTGTGATAAATATCCAGATCCACTTACTTACAGTTATGAAGATACTAAGGCAACATGACATAAGGAAACTTTATAAAAGAATAAAAAACTAAACATATTTAAAATCCTAAGCAAAGTGTATTCGTTGTTCGTAAAGTTCGAATTAATGTTCAGTGATACATATATATATATATATATAAATATTGTGAGTATTAACTAAAAGCTGTAAAGATTTCATAATTGAGAGAGCATAATATGTGCACGCGTTCATTACATAAATTTACACCCCCTGCGGTCAGTGAACAGTCGGCGGGTTTTATAATGGCACAAACTACAAGCGGTAGTGATTAAACTAACACTAGATTTGTTACCATTGCAATTACAAAGTAACAAATGAAAATAACGCTTAATTCTGAAGCACTGTTTAATATACTTTTAAAAGCACACGGTGAGCTGATAATATGCTCATGATCATTGAGCAAAATTAATAATATGGTCCCGATATTGGAGTCCAGAGGTTATAGCATTTTTTGAACTACTCCTTTCTTCCTAGTCTTTGTTACTCACACGATTATTTGGGCCGGCTCCTGGTCCAGTCGGATTTACTTAAATATCAGTTTTTCCACTGAGCGACTGGCATCGGACCTCCGTAACCCTGAGGGCGAACTTAATTCTAAGATTGAACTAGTTGGCAGTATATAGAGCATTGACTTCCCAATAATGTCCTTCCCAATAGTCTTAGATGTTCATGACAACCGGGACCGACATTTTAACGTAATCTCAAAATTATGTAACTAAAATGTTAAACGTAAATAAGTATAATGTCAGATGTAAGTAACTAGAATCAACATAATTCGTCTCTCGCTCTAGTGTACTGACGTAAAAATTATACTATCTCTTTCCATATATATTTTCCGTAAAGAAACAATTCTAGAACGATGACATCTTAGAATCAAATATCAAAGTCCACAAATGTCCATCTAAAGCTGCTCCTAATACGGGGCTCAATGTATGTATAAACATGATAATTTTCATTTAAGATGGCCACGAAAACAAACGATTACTGCAATTGTTTTTTGTTATTTCAAACCCACGTTAAAGGTAATTCCTAAGTTACCATATCGTGTAATTATTTCTCATATGCAACTATGAGATGGTGTAATTGCTTAGATGTTCGCTTCAGCGCTTCCTACGCTATTCTTCCTGTTTGAAGGATTTTCCTATCATTGATGAAAGAGATTTATGAATGATTGTGAATTACCCTGAAAGTGCGGGACTAATAAATATCGTAATAAAAACATAAAAACATGCTTATGAAAGTAGATTACAAGCAAACATACAGGTAAACCTAACAAAGCCGTGTTAAAAAGGTTATCAAAGATAAAGATTCTATTTATGTTCGGAGTGAAAATCTAATGCATAAAATAACGACCAGTCTATCAAACGACATTTAAATTGTCTTGAATTCCACAAGATTTTTGATACTGCAAAATTCCAAGACGGTAATATTATCTGTGTTAGGTTAAGGTGACATTAAAATCTGTCTCTGGACGCCAGAGCCAGTATGCTACGTGCACGACGCAGTGACTTTGCCAACAGTGTAACGAAGGTACCATATTTTCAACATAAAATGAGATTTTCTGTGTGGTGTTAAATTTTATGGTCTGAAGGGATATGGCATAGACGATGAGTCCTTTATGACAATATATATTGTGCAGCTGCTGATGTAGTTATCAGTATAGTGACAAAATAGAATGGAACAACGAAAAAATAACCTACAAACAGCAGGTACATTTATGAATGGAAACTAAAGTTAAAATGAGCCACTGCACGCGTGATAGTTTCGTTATTTAAAAATTAGAAGCTAGATATAATATATCTATATTAAAATTATTTTATATTATATTGTTTAAAAACTCAAAAAATTCTGCAGCGGTTATATATAAACATTTTTTAATTATTTCGCGTTAATTCTTATCGTTGAGACCGCAATCTGCCACAGCGATGCTTGGCACTGTACAGTGTATCTATATTAAAATTATATTATATTAAGTTGTTTAAGAAACCCATAAGTCCTGCAGCGGTAACATATAAACTTTTTAAAGATTTTTCAAATAATATCGCGTTATTTCTTAGCAATGCGACTGTGGTAAGCCACAGCGATACTTGGCACTGTACAATTAGTCATTACCTACAAAGAGAAATCAATATATATCTATAACTTGCCAGAAGAACACTAAAATAACAGGATTATAAAACCAATAATTTGAGGTTACCCACGATTTCTTAAAGGCATTTAGACCTCACAGACACTAAGACATACATCACTTAGATGGTCCTCTTTTGGAGTGAAATCTTTTGTGGTATCTTCGGGACAGCAGATGGCCGATGCCGATGAAGCTCAATGTACAAAAGAATTCATATTCAATGTAAACAATATTAGTTTATTAAATATAGATGCGAATCAAAAGACCTGCATTTTTGACGTATCGAAAACTTCTTGCAATGTTTTCTGCATCTTTAAAAAAAATGAATCGTCGAAAAAGACAATATCATGATAGAAATATATTCGGATTTTTTATGATATAGGTGGCAAACGAGCAGAGGTATCGCTTGATGGTAAGCGATTACCGCCGTCCATGACACCCGCAACATCAGCGGCGTCACAAGTGCGTTGCCGACCTTTTAAGAAGAAGTACGCTCTTTTCTTGAAGGTTTGAAGGTCGTATTGGTACGGGAATACCACAGGCGACAGTTCATTCCACAGTTTTGTTGTTCGAGGCAGAAAGTTAAAAGTAAAATTTATTTAAAGTAGCTGTTATTTCGCAATGCTTTCTCCCACGACCCCTTACGATGACGAAATTATAAAATTTGATATAATTTCCAGATTATATCCCAACCCAAAGTAAACTTGTGATATTTGGAACGTGTAATGAAGACTTACATTTTAATTAAAACTTGGATTGCACGTGACAATATTGCGTGTTATAATCTTGACGCGTGGTCGATCTTCTAATTTGCGAGCTCAGACGTGTTTAGCTGTGGAAATTTTATTCAAGACTTAGATGAGAAAAAACATGAAGCCTGTAAAAAAACCAGCGTTATTTTCCATATTATTTAGAGGAGAAAGTGACATTTATATTCTTGTGGCCTGATAGCAACGTATATATTCCAATTTTTTTTTCATGAAATAGAGTGCAAACTAACAAACGTATCGCCTGATAGTAAGCGATTACCGCCGCCTATGGACCGCAACATCAGCGACATCACAAGTGCATTGCTGGCCTTTGGAGGATGGGGAGGGGAATGAAAGAAGGGGTTGGGCTTAAGCATGGCTCTTCCACGGTAAAATAGAGATTATTCTTTTACAGAGATGTTGGCGCATGTAATGGCTACTTGCAGAATAGCAGACGCAAACTAAAAAGACATTTAAGAACAGACGAAATCATTAATTTACAAACCTGTCTAATACCATTCATGTGACAAAACCTACTTTGAAATATTTCACATAAGCAGCGTGTACCGAGGCACTTTCCATCGTACTTACATCAAAAAATCTTTTTTTTGTCTGTCTGCTTGTTCCGACTAATCTCTGGAACGGCTGGATTGATTTTGACGCCGCTTTTGCTGGCAGATAAATTATGGTATTTATTTATTTTCAGACATCTAACACACAACGCCATTTAGTCACATGCTGGTTACTAGACAGCTGATATAAATACATATATACTTTTTTTTAAGAACATAAATTACATAGAAAACGATCCGAAACAAATATTTGCAGATCATACAAACATTTGACCCGAGAATCGAACCCGAGAATCAAGCACAGCAGTAGATTAAGCTACCACTACGTTACCCGCTGTTGTTTTTGTACCTACACAACTCAGGCTTAGCCAGTTACTAATAAAGTATATTTTGAGAAGGCACGTCTATTATTCCCACTATATGTATCCAATTTAAAAAAAAAACAAATATTCAACGCCATTTATTTTATTTATTCACGTCATGTAAAAAACCTACTTATCTAACTTTCCACACACAAATAAATCAAAAACCAATACGCATAGTGATGGTCACCGTCTTTTAGGTAAAATATCTGCTTCGCAGCAACAGCTAGAAGCGATTGATTTATATCGACTTGGCCACGACGTGATGAATTACTCTGTAGAGATTTGCACAGAGTAACTTTTGTGTAGAGGCAGCTGGTACATATATGGCAAGATTATAGATAATAATTTTTTTTATTATGTGCCAGTTTTTTTTTTGGTACATAATAAAATTTCTTTGACGTAGCATTAAGGTATATCACATATAAAGCTGCAGAGTTTGTTTGTTCGTTTGCTTGAACGTGTTAATATGACCGAGAGACTGCCTCGGTGACGCAGTGGTAGCATATGCGACTACTGTGCTTGAGATCTCGGGTTCGATTCCCGGGTCGGACCAAGTGTTTGTATGATCTGTAAATATTTGTTCCGGAGATTGGGTGTTTTCTATATATAATATGTCTATATTTACAAAAAAAAACAATATATGTATTTATATCAGTTGTCCAGTACCCATAACACAAACTCTGCTTAACTTGGGACTAGATGGCATTGTGTGTTAGATGTACGAATTATTTATTTATATTACGGATCTAAAATAAACACTCTTCCCACCCACTCTCTCACACTCACTCACAAATAATATAGACTAAAAGATATGATAGTATCCAAGAATAATGAACATTTGAAATAGCTTCTACCAAGTATTCCGTCTAAAAAAACATACATTGTAAGTGAACCAATTTAGAAAAGGTTCCCCAATAAAACATTCAAGGAAAAGGTAATTTGCTTAAAAAACATGACAGTTCTGTAACTATTATTCTTTCATTTACAGAGTAATGTAGCATTTGATTGCTTTATCTCGTATCTTCGTTATTTTCTAAGAGATATTTCAGTATCCAGAGCATTGTTTTAATAATTACATTTTCCAATCTGTGTATTATTATTAGTAGTGTAGTGATCGTTTACTTCATAATTTTTTTTTGTTTTTAGTATCTTTTTTTTTAAGACAACTCCCGCATTAGGAATATAAATTCCTGTGTCGCGGGGATCTTTACAAACATACATGAAACGGACACAAGGTACACCCAGACTTAGAACAATAATTTATGGATCACACAAAGTGTTGTCCCATGTAGGATTTGAACCCACAACACTTGGCGCAGTAGAAAGCGGTGTGGCGACCACTGAAACCACTAGGCCAACCGTGTAGTCAATTACTGCCGTATCGTGTTATTTGCGTCACGGTAACTATTACCGTGCCGAATTATTAGAATCTATGGAATCTCATTCATTAAAATCGGCACGATAGTTTAGGCATTACGACAGAACATACAAACATACATAGACTGTCAAAATAGTACCCATCCTCCAGGTTTCACCGCAGTTCGGTAAAAAAAGAGCGGATGTCTTTATATTAACAGATGAAGTTAAAATTATGTATCCATTTTTGCGAAAATTATGCAAACGGGGGAGTTTATTATAGAGGAAGAGTGCAAAAAATAAAAAAAAAATGATCGAATTTCGATCACTCGACTACACTATTATTTGATAATGCACAATTTCTACGCCTTGAAATTCCTGTATTTCTTATCGGCACTGTATGTAAGAGAGTCTAGCTACTTTATAGTGCCATGTATAAGCTAGGAAATATAGCGGACTATTTACATTTTTTTTAAATAATAGAAAACTATGTGTGACTGAAAATTAATAAATGAATTATGGTCGAATTTCGAATTAGTTTTAGTTATAAATAATAATAGTGTATAATCGAATTTTCATGACTATGTAGACTGAATCTAGTCTATATGTAGTTCTAAACTAAGAAAGTACAATGTTCAAGACACAATACGTACTAACGGGTATTACGTTTGAGTAGGCAAGCGTCCTGAAATAATCCTTTGGGCATTTCCGTCGAAGTCTCTACAAAATTTAAGCCTTATTTTGAACGACAAAGAGAAATATTATTATCAGCATAAATACTTAAAATACAGCTATGCTTCAAAAGTAAATCTCACGAAAATTTATTTGAACTACAATGTCTCAAGAATCATGAGTATACCTGTCTAAAATCATGTGTTATATTTTGTACAAAAATAAATATTTTTTTTTATTTTATATTTAGCATTTTTTGGAATATCAACGGCATATAAACTAACATTCTAGATTATAAGATTACTGACTACTTGCTATTGACAAGTATTCGCAAATAGGTTCCAAGCATGAAGAACATGCATAACAGAGAAAATACAAACTCTAAGGTGTATATTTATGTTCATTATATTATTGTGAAAAAGATAATTTTTAATCAAGAAAGGAGTGTTTCTGAAAAAAAAATTCTTTACAAGAGGAAAATGATAGGCAGAAGTGAGATAAACATTAATACAACAGTAAAAAGTCTGTGACAAAAATTCAGCTTTTCCCAGCTGACACTAAGTGGCCAAGCAACACGATAAAATATGCTCTAGGTATAGCGTTTCTTGTACCCAAACCACCAGAGATTCACGCCAACTATGCTGCTAAAGGATTCTACTACGATATCAGATTAAAGTGGAAGGATAGATCGTATCGTTGAGGTAAGAATTGCGAGCCATGTACAAGTTTTTACACCTTCCCAGCCGGGCACGCGATTAAGCAGGGTTTTTTGTCACGTCAGATTCAAAAACATGTTTAACAGTCACACGGTAATTTTTGGACTTGTAGATTATATCATACTCATCATCATCGGAAAATGATTTTTTCAAAAACTTTATATAAAACTAACAAACGTGAAAACAAGTGAACACAGATTTATAAAACGGTCGGCCATCTTGATGTCCCGCCATTATGTTTCGAAATGTCATTTTTATAACGATTACTTTTAGAAATCGATCAGCGTTGGCTTAAATCGCTTCCAGACTGTTTCCAGTTGTTGACAGTCGTTAAAACTTCACAAATTGCCTCAAACGACGTTTACGGAAATTCCCTTTACTTAATTAAAAGTTTCAACTCTCTGGTCCATAAGTCTACAAGTCGCCCAACAAATTTGAATTGTTTGTCATTTGGTTGCAACTTGCAAATAATCGTTAGAACGATCGCAGTCAACTAAATATTATACGTTGTTTTTTTATCGCAAATGTAAATCAGTAGCAGCGCCGACTGCTATAAATTTGGGTAAAAATAAGCTCTCAATAGTTTTTAATGTTTAATAATTACTCATTAATTATTCATTTACTAATGTAATCGAGTAATAAAACTACTCTATGCGTGATTAAATCAACTAAAGGCTACGTAAAATGGGGTTAACCACAACTACCAATGTAGGACTTGTTTACTTCGGAATAAAAAGCGTGTTTTAAGGCATTGTAGAATATTTATAACTTGTATTTTCATTTAATTTTCCATTCTCATTTTTAGAAAAACATGTACTTCACGTTTTTATTATTGTACCCTAAATCTAAAATTAATCTCGAGTGTAAGAGTGTATGGAACTCTTTTACACTTTCACTGCTAATCCGCTGCACCAATTTTAATAAAACTTGGCACAGAGATACTTTGACTCTTGAGGAAGGACGTAAGCTCTTTACCACGATAACAGACATGACCGGGCTAAGCCGCGGGTAAAAGCTACCATACAAATATATTTTATAGAAACTTTAATAAACTGTTACTATAAAAATATACAACCTATTTTAAGATACAAAAAGCAAGAACTGTTATCTGGAAAAATGGTTAAGTAAATATATGAGGAAATTTGTTTTCAGAACCATTAGTACAAAATATAAAAAAGCTCTTTTGATGTAATTTCCAGAAAACGGTAAGGATATTGAATATCAAAGAGAAATCGACCGTACTCCATACAAGCTTCTTGAGGTAATACAACCTTATTATAGCTCTCAATTAGCCGGTAGGAATATTTCAGCCAGAATTGTCAATAATCTTTACTAATTGGGGCAATAAAGTCGCATGATGATATGAGTTCTGAAGATTAAATTGTATGAACGCAATAATTTTTTTTTACTGATCTTTACTTTGCTTGACATAAGTACATATACACGTTGGTACGAGTGTGTTAATAACAACAGTTACCGGATCCCTCTCCCCTTTAGGTACGCTAGCCAGGTCAGGTCAGGCAGAACTTGATATTTTCATCCCATATTTTACCCCCTTCGGTGGCATTTCCAAAATTCCTTTCTTAGTGTTTACTTACATTATACATATAAAGAACCTACATCCAAAATTTCAGGATTCTAGGTTCAGCGGTTTGGTCTGTGAGTTGATATCTGGGTATCTTAGTCAGTCACCTTCCTCTTTTAAATATAAAGATTTGACGAGAGCCTTCTCTTAATTTTTTTTTAAAACAGTATCCTAATTTTTTTCTGCGCCAGTAACTAGCGGTGCCACTTACATCATACTTTCTTTGAATTTTCTGTTTAAGTCACCGTAAAATGAGGACCATTCCTAGAATAAGAAAACAAAAAGCAAGCGCAAAAGAATGCATCTACTACAATTTCTTCTTGTAATCTAAGCCATGTTTATCCTATCTTGTTAGCTACAAAATAGCAACAGAATTTATAACATTTTTCCTACACAAAAATTTACGGGAAAAAACTAATTTACAAAAGAACCATCAGTAAAATTTCAAGTTTGGTGTAATTTTTACAATACCTTAGTACATGATAAGCTTACATGTTTTATAATGCAAGTGTATGGAGAACGAAAGAAGTAATACAGAATCATATCAGAATAATAATGCTATACAAAATCATATCAGATTCATGTATATGGTTTCCAATGGATTTAAAATAAGTGGTAATTCATTCAAGGTGTTACTAAAACAGTGCCAAATTTTGGCGTGTTGTTTATTATAACGCACACTTCATACGAAAAAATTTAAGCTCTTTGAGATTTGAAAACTTTGTATATGTTAAGAAATAAACTGTGTAAGTAGACTGTGTTTCATTGTTTTGGTTATTGCAAGTATTGATACATATTTTAAGGTAAACGAAACCTACTAAAGTTTTAATTTAAAAATAGTATTTGCTACATTATAGATGCAGACGTTTATTGATATATACTAGTGAATAGTTTAATTTACGTTTTATAACTTATTATTATTCTAGGTTTTTAGTATGCCCTTTTTCTTTAACATATTGTATTAGTCATATACGCTACAAATATATTAAACTTAAACATTTACAACTATTTGCAAAACTGTTCAACTAAGTGAAAATTAGTGATTCTCCAAGTCTCGATTAATTTTTGGACAGTAAAATTGATAAGTAATAAATTTATATATTAAATACAAAAAACCAAAGAATTCAGTTCATAATTGCTTCATTGGTGTCTTGTTTCAAGGCTTGAATGTGTAATACTATGTATAAAATGATATATCAGACTAAATATGGACACACCAGCCATAACACCCTTGATAATTCTTAGTAAAGTCTGAATTAAAGTTCTTGGTGTTTCAATGAAGATGCAATTGTGCTATTCAACAACATATAAAAGATTAAAAGAAAATGAAAAATAAACAGTCATAAGGACTGCCGATTGAGATGAAAACTTATAACTTAGAATATTAATTGTAAAATTAATGTGTAATATTAGAAATTTCATAATGTTTAAATTAAAATGATCAACATCAAACAACAGCACGTCGGTGACGCGAAACCATTAGGTTTTCCCCTATCAATAAGTGCTCAACACGGCTAAAGAAGTTATGTAACGTCAGCATGAAGGTGACTCGGTGACGGGAACTCATAAGATTTTCTCCTACCCAAAAGTACTCAATGCGGCTAAAGAAGATTTCACTGAAAAATGTATAAAAGAGATATTAGTACCGAGACTTTAATGAATGGTTTAAATTTAGCCTAGTTTCAGCCAAAGTACTAAGAAAAAAAGCTTCACAGGCTGATAGCTTCGGTAACATGTATTAAAGGGTAAAAGTTTGTCAGTTATTCCTTTTTGTTTCTCACTTCTATCAGCTTCTATAGATGACTGGCTTTACGGCATTTCATATGAACGCCAGTGACGTATAAAGGATTGTTTACAAGCCACTGGGTTCATGGAAACCTGACGTACATACGACACGGTGTACGTAGCAAGATACTAGACTTAATTGGGAATATAGAGACGTAATATCATCGCTATGTTATGTTATGTTATGTTATATATCAAGTTTATGAGTACAAACAAGTTAATCATTTTAAAACATCCGACTGCTTCAATGTCTGTGCTCTTTATTATTTTCAATTTAGTTTTTTTTATATAAAACATGACAGATATTTATAGTTTCATAGTCACGGTTAAAAATTCTTTTTTTTGATATTACTTTAAACTATCACTTTATTACTTTGCTTTACTCCATGTATTTTGAAAACTATTTTTTTTGAGATTTCTTTTTGACGCCAAAAATCTCAAAAACCCAGGGTCACTCTCACGACTAAGACGAATCCCTTTACATAACTCACATAAAAACACGACAAGTTGTTTAGTCTCTAGGGCGTGCCATAGAACTATACATACATATATACATACACTCGAAAACCATCACCCTCCTTCTTTCGCAGTCGGGTAATAAGTATTATAATAGGGTGTATAAAAACTAAAGTAAAAAGTTTTTATAAATCATAAACTTAGTTATATTTTATTTTCCAAAATCAATACACTCACCACCGTTATAGACTTATAGGCAGCTTTGCTTAATTAATTTTTGTATTTTAAAAAAAAAAATCTTATCTAGATAGATTCATGAAGAGAATGAATGGGGAAAACCCCGGTATACTAAATTAGATCAATTAGGCAGATTAGATCGATTAGATAAGAGAGATCCAGATTATATATATATATATATATATACAACAATTATTGTTTGAAAGTATTAGATATGTTTTTAATTAAAACGACGGTGTTTTGTGACTGTGGGGCTACCCACTAACATGTTACAGGTCAGATAAATAAAAAAAAGAAGGAGAGCTCTTTATGCAACAGAGGACTGTTTAAGGCTGCTGATGATACCTAAATATATAGATTCTTTATCGATAATATATATATATATAAATATGTATAGTAGACTACAAGGTCCAGCTTTGCAAGTAAGTCTCTGAAATTATTGGAACTCCTCTACTACAATGTGCATATATTACAATATAAACCTTCCTCTTGAATCAATTATATATTGCTGAAAATTGCATTAAAATCCCTTTGAGCACCTAGTTGAGGTCTTAGCGAACAGACAGCGGCAGGGATCTCTTTCATAAGAGTAGGTACAGGTATTATAAAGATTTCGTGACTGTTATATGAATGTAAATATATTGGGTCATATCAAAAATCTTATATTTAATTATTATATATTTATAAAAAGACATTTGTTTGTTTGCCTCAAACGGAATATGACAGGTCAATATAAACAACACCACAGTCTTATGCATACAAACAAAACCGATTCAAATCCATTTCCCCAGTCCCCACCCGAGCAAAAGTCAAATGATGTTTACAAGCAAAACTATTACATATTTCATAACCCCAAAAGTGTACCTTTCGATGAAAAATGTATCAGCCATCTATCACCGAAGTCCTTTCTTGGTAAGTCAGCTGAACAAAAACTTCCAAGGGTGAATAACGTCGTGCGAAATTAAATCCCGGGCTATAAAGAACAGATGACGTAGTACCGGTTAACTTCCCTGAAATGGCGCGGAGTCGTTCTGGACTGTGTATTTTTTTGCTTATTTCTAGAGATAAAGAGATTTGTTTTTAATGTCTTTCGAGTTATTATTTTTGTTTACTTTTTTATGTTGGGGTTTAATTAAATTGGAGGCAAATTAAAAAAGTGTACGTCAATTTGAAATAAGGATACGATAAGCCGAAATTATATCACGGATATATAAATACGGATGAGTTAAAATCGATTGGCAAAGCTCTCTAAATATGAGATCAGCTAATTGCGTCTGTACATAAATTTGAAATAATAGGTATTAAATAGACGTAGTTATATGGGAAATAGAAGTTGGGTTTTTAGAGATTTATCCTGAACAAATACACCGTAAAACTAATTATTCTATCTATTGAAATAGTATTTTATTTATCACTTAACACGTTTACTCATAATACTTTCATTCATTGTATTAAACATGTTCCTGAACACTACGTTTGCGATTATGGAAGCCCGCACAAAATGCAATTTATTATTAGCCACAAGATTCGGTATGTTTCATTTAAACAAGATGATTTATTTTATTTCAACAAGCAATGCAAGACGTCAGCTGAAGTAATCTCAGAGAAAATTAAACACGTATTTTGATAAAACATACATATGTTAGAACTATGTTTCCTTTATTTTGCAAATATATATAATTCAGTTCATAATGTTGCAACACTGCGTTTGAAACGCCACGTACATAAAAAAAGAAAATAGCGGAGCACGAATAAATCGCTTCTTTTAAAATCTTATTTAAGTAGTCAAAAGTGCGGATTGGAGATTTAAATGTTATCAATATGATTATTTTTTCTTGTAGAAAAATTAAAAACGTATTAGTTTACAATCGTTTGTACACACAAGCAAATAAATCAGCTTGTAATCAATAGCATTTACATACCTTATCTCTGAGCATATCCCTGACCCTCGTAGCCTGATGTCTACTTCTGTGCAGTTCTAGTTGCAATTCCAAACACCTCTCCTGCCAGTTGATGGAGCCCACCTCAGGGAGTTCGTACTCCAAAGGATCTAATCGCGAGGAGTGCGCGATCGGCCTGTGAAAGAGTTCATATTAGTACCTTATTTCGAAAGGTCGTAGTATTTTGATATCTATCATTGTCAATTTACATTTTTTTACGTAATTTAAGATTTTATTAGCTTGGTGATTACTCGTTGTCACGTCCTTTCAGTATTTTTTTCCTAGTTATGTCAGCTGTCCTTTTCTGTTTTAATGACTGGCTCGGTGGCTCAGTGGTGCTTTATGCGACTGCTGTGCTTGAGATCTCGGGTTAGATTCCCGGGTCGGACCAAATATTTGTATGATCAGCAAATATTTGGTTGTTTTAAAAATATAACATGAATATATTTACAAAAAAGTATATACACATAGTACAAGCTCTGATTAGTTTGGGACTAGATGGTGTTGTGTGTTAGATGTTCGAAAATATATAAAATAATAACTTTTATTTACTTTAATCACCATCAAGGCAAAGTAGTATAAGAATAAATATACCAAAAGGTTAAAATAATTTTACATACACACTTATCAAAATACATCTTTGAGTAATAGCGTTGTCAGTATGTAACCTCATCGATAACTAACAAACGATGTGTTGCCCGAATAAAATTATTCACATATAAAACTACAGGGACACATTCAATACACGCACGTAAGTTTCAAGCACAAATTCGATTCACGTAACCAATCTCCAGCCAAAAATGTACAAAACTCTCATAAATATTGGGAGCCTTCATTAATTTAAATGCACAATATTCCGCTCCACTATAAATACTTGAACGGGGTTTAAACAGCCCAGTTGGTAGCTTTCAGGGGATTAATACGAACAAATGAGGTATTATTAATAATAAATGATTAATTTGCTAGGAAGACAGCTGGATTATGTGATGAGATCATCAAACGGAACAAACTGTGTTAATGAGTTTTGTACACGGAGTTATTCGACTGTAATTTGATTTTCGGATGCCTAAAGCCTTTTTAAAAGATGTCTATGGGTTCTAGCTCATTACAGCCACGGCAGCCAGTCTAGATGGAGACCAGCCAACTACTCAGCAGATATTATAGTGCACAAGTGTATGCGCAACATACATGTGCACTCTCTGTTCCCTCTCTCTTATAATCCCATGGGACTGTTAACACGGGAACGGTAACGGAACTCGACCGAGGAGAGATCAGACGCAGCATCGACAGCATTACGTGCTCTCCGAGGCATGGAGTTCAAACACTAACTTCCAAACTGCGAGCTGTTATTAAGTATTTCTATAATCAGAAAAACACAATAACACTTTTGGCCCGACCCGGGATTCAAACCCAAGACCTCTTGACTGGCAGTCGCTTACGTCAACCGCTAGACCAATGAGGCAACCAATCAAAGATGTCTATAGCTATATATATATATATATATATAATTGAAGCTTGAGTTTGAAGATTCGCATAGCTCAATCAATGCAAACAAATAAAATTGAAGTGTCAAATCAAGTGTGTTAGTAATTCCAATTTGAAAGTGTTTATGGCACTCGCATCAAAAAAAAAAAATTCTCTGTCTTTTTGTCCAGCTAATCTCTGGAAAGCTTGTTCTGATTTGGACGAGACTTTTACTGAGAAAAAGTATATTTAAAGGAGTAACTCGGTTACTTTTGTTTTAGACTAGCTTCGCCCCGCAGTGTTACCTTCGGTTATAGAACAACTACCGCGGGGTGCAGTAGGTTATTACTAAAGAAACTATCAAGAAAGGTTAATATAAGTCATGAAATAGAGTAGAGACAGTCTTCTATTTTCTTGAAGAACGTTTATAGGTGGCTTATTCTTGATAATAAAACAAACAAGCTACAATAAGGAAAGGATTACAAGTAGTTTAATAGGAATAGTATAGTAGGAATGTTCATTGCCATGTCATAAGTATGATTACATTATGCCATTTCTTTCATAGCTAACTTCTCTTCGTGATTTCAAGTCAGAAGATGGCTAATGACGTTTTAAAAACTAAACTTTATTTTTGGTTTGATTCAGTAAACTACCTGCGTCAGCATTTTGTGACTTTTACTTTAAACATCGACCTTCTGTCCTACAAACATACATTCATACATTGTAATCGTCTATACCTAAAAATACAGTTAATATATTTAAATATCAAATGATATATTATGTGTGGGTGTAAGTATAAAGCTCTTTTTAGATTTCAGTCTTGTTTTAATCAAATTTTTTTCAGAAATATCAACATGTATCAGCTGTATCATATAAAGGTAGACATCATGTTATTCAAAAAATCAGTCAAGTGCGAGTCGGACTTGCTCAAGAAGGGTTCCGTGTGATTTTCTATACATTTCAAGCGTCTACCTGTTATCATTTTTTAATATCAAACAAAACACGGTCATCATTCATATTATTCTGTTTTTAGTATTTATTGTTATGACGGCAACAGAAATACATCATCTGTGAAAATTTCTACAGTCTAACTATCGCGGTTCATGAGACACAGGATCCCGTTTTATATTTTTTGGGTACGGAAGCTGAAAAAAAGTTATATAATCCAAAAATGTTTATTGCGTATTTTTTATCTTTTGTGGAGTAGCTTCACATACATACGTATATATTGTCACAGACTGTCGTATTCTTATCATCTTCTATTGGAGATTAGTGTCACAGGGTATAAAGGAATGATAGTTCCAGATAGCGGTATCGGCAGCTTAAAAGAGATCTCAGTCGTATAAGTTAGGAATATAATATTAAATTCATAAAATAGTTTAGTAAATAGCTAGCCGTGACTACACGGTTGGCCTAGTGGTTGGAGTGGTCGCCACACCGCTTCCTACTGTGCCAAGTGTTGTGGGTTCAAATCCTACATGGGACAACACTTTGTGGGATCCATAAATTGTTGTTCTAAGTCTGGGTGTACTTTGTGTCCGTTTCATGTATGTTTGTAAAGATCCCCGCGACACAGGAATGTATATTCCTAATGCGGGAGTTGTCTTTTTAAAGAAAAGAAAAGAAAAGAAAGCTTACCTAGGTGGCGGTGGAGGCGGGTCTCGTGACCTCCTCGGCAACAGTCGGGGACTATTCGGCGTGCTGGCCGAATGTCCAGCTCCACTGTGGTCCGTAAACCGCGAGAGAGGGTCAAAAATCTGCGACAATCGCCGCGACCTTTCCTCGGACATTTTAACACTTAAAAACACAAACACAACACTTAATAATTATATCATTTCATCACATCACGGCTCAGTACTGTCACTGTAAAATCACAAATGACTATTTCGAATGGTCCGAATGATTCAAACTGCGGAAGTGGTCATCGTGCGCCGCTGACAGATGGCGCTGTAGATGACGCAGGATTTGGCGCGCAATCCCAGCCGCCATGTTGGTGCGTCTGATCTTTTTCACAGTTTAATTTGCCTTTGCGACGCCACCCGCTGTATTTAGAACGCTGAAAAATAAATAATAAGTATTAGTTGACGTGTCACCGTTATCTGGTTAGGTAGGGCAGCGAGGAAGGTAACGCAATTAGCCATGGGTTTTGAAGACATTTTGGATCGGTGTCAAAATATTGTCGGCAGTATGTCGTTAACTAAGCGACTGTATTTCTATTCCATTTCGACACTTAATATATTTGGTTTCAAATTACTTGTCTAATTAGAAAGGATAATGTTGCAATAGATTTAAAATAATTTTTACTTTATAAAGCAACTGTTGGGTATTTCTACACGATCATTAAAACACTGTAACCAGAGTTGCGTTTTGTAATTTCATTTAAAAGCCACAATAAAAGACGTGAATAAAAAATAACAGTAAGTTATACCAGTTTAACGAGGCCCATAAAACTATTTTAAACTGCATTAATATGGTACAAAACTGTTACATATACATTTGTTTTTTTTTTCTATTCCTGTTTCATATGACTACAGTTTCTTTTAGATAACCTCAAAATAAGAATTTTTACGAATAGTTCATTTTAACGACTTCGCTTGTGTAATATTTAGAATAGATGTTGTAACCCTTGATATAATTATATGAGTTTAAATTTCAGTAATAAACCTAAATAGCTCAGTTAGCTGTAGCGTAATAAATTGCGTTATTTAATTACAAAACTAAGTGGATAGATCAAAGTGAAAATGAAACACTTTGAGATACGCATTAACTAGTAATTGGTAAGTAGTTGCAAATTGTGTTTAGATATTGTAAAAGGTATAGATATACACTATACCATCGAACGGAGTACGAAATCAAATTCATCACTTATGCATGATAGTATGTATGTAATATTTCAAAAATTAATATAATTTTGACGGAAAAACGGAATCATACCGTACATGTACGTTCACAACATCAAAGTCAAAAACCGAGTCTGACACACAGATTATTACGAAAATTTTAGGGAACAAATCAATGAACAACAATTAATGATAGATCTCTATATTGTACATCAGATTCATTTCAAGGTTAACATAAAATTAGAGAAGCACAATTGGCGGGCTTCTCCAACGGGCAACCATTGGATGGAGATAAAAAACGTGACTTAGAGAAAGTGTAGTGAAAGGGTAGTGTCTGGTGTAAAACTGGCATCTACCGCTACAATAATGCATTGTGTTGATTATATGAAAAAATACAAACAAAGAATTAGTTAAATATATAGTTAATTACATACTTAAATGTAGTAGTGTGACTCAATTGACTAAAAAGAAATAGCTGGTTAAGAGACATTGATGTCTCCATGTTTGCAACTAGTAGCGCATTCCACAACCGAACTGCTTGGACACAAAAGGAGTGGGCGAGAAATTGAGTAGAAATGAAAAACAACAAATGCGCAGTGAAAAGAAAATATAACAAAACGTAATTTGACACTACCAAACAACTAACTCTATAAAACTATCAAATAATGTACAGTTCTGAAAAAAAATATATCAAAAGTTGTAGCATAACAAAATAATTTATCACAACTCGTTACAAAGTGTGAACGCTGAAGTATACTAACTACCGATGAATAAGAGGGAGCTCTTTGATATTCAAAATTAGTTCGTCTCACCGGTTTCAATGCAGACAGTGGTTCTCAAAGGATGAACTATGATTGAATAAATTATGATTACCAATAGAAATCCGACAGTATTATAATTTGGTTTTAAGAAGGTTGAATGTTTTTTTTAAAAAAGAACTATCATAAAACTTGCAATTGTGCAGGCCTCTTAAGTCTGCAACACTAAATGGAACACCAGATGACGTTGTAAAAAAATAGGGCCATATATATTTCGAATAGTTGGACTACATAAAGTCCTAGGAGGAAGACGTCATAATCACGTCACAGTGACAGTTGACGACGATACTTAATTCCAGAACCCCAAACGACACAAAATACCAAGAAGGGAAAAACAAAGGCAAAAACAAAAGATTTAATAATCGGTAACAAACAATTTCAAGCCAGCCAGCATCGTATAATAGGGTAAAGCCTCTTCTCTGAGGACTGGTCTATGTCCAGCAGTGGGTGGACTGTTAAATTCCGTTGATCATGATGGTACAATTTTTGAATGGTTTAAAAAAAATGTTCCTTGTTTGTTGTTGTTAAATATTTATATGTTTAGGTTAAGATGGAACTGGCATGAACTGTGTTCAAAAGTTCCTTAAAAATAATAAAAGATTTAAAAAAAAAAAAAAATTTTTGAATGGTTACAGACAAAGTGTAGTCTGAAGTATTAACATAGGTCAATCTACAGAGGCATCTTAAAAAACACACTGAAAACAAAACCATGTTTAATTTTAATCATTCAAGTGCAAATAATATCTGCAGTCTACATTATTCAAGAGTGAACCAAGCAACTGAATAACTCTTAAACCAAATTCTATTTGTATTCAAAGATTTCACGCCAACAGGTACACGGTGTTTTGCATACAAACATAATATTAAATTAAGGTACTCAAATTCGCGCTAAAATATTCCTCATTCATTCATTCATTCGTTCAGTAAAGCATTTACATTTATTCTGAAATGAAAACGCTTTGGAGACTGCAATAGAGCTATCATCTCATTTGAATGAAAGAGTGCAATTTGTAATCATATTTGCATAGTCAATTTGAAATATTTACATTTGACTTTTAAGCTCTCATTTCGATAATTTGCTATTGATTAATACAATCCATGTGTGATGGGTTCAGAGAATACGGAATGACACCATTCCTATTCATCTCATGGGCGTCGTAAGAGGCGACTTAGGGAGCAAACAGCGCAAGACAACATCACTGCAAAGGTAAGGAAAACATTCCCTATCCAATCCGTGTGGCCAGCGTGGTGCAGTGGACAAAAACCTCCTTTCTTAGGAATTTTAAAGGCTGTTGATGATTGATGAATGTAGTCCCTTGTACAAGATAAAAAGTACATTGCCGACTAAATATATCAAAGTACATTGTGTGTGTGTGTACACTGTATCAGTGTTATTCTTATGCATCGCCTGTCTCAAGGTCTCAAGTTCAAAAGATACTCAAATTCGCCTGATGGAGTAGTTTTCATGCATCCAATAGTTGCTATTGTGGCAAAGCGTTATAGACTCCGACAGTCATTTTAACATTTTAGCTGTGGATAGTTGCGTTCTGGGCCACCATACAACCATAGATCAGTTGTAGGATGGGCCTGACATATCTTATTATAAAATATGAAGAGATATCTTACTGCAAAAGTATTCATATCACAATTGGTATACTAAATCTTAAACCGAATGATACGTATTATAGAGGAAGATAACATATCGCATTTATTTTTTATAATTAGTTTTATGAACAGTATTTTTTTTTGCATTTGTGTTTCTGATACAATAAAGAGTTATCTAATTTTATATCTATACTAGCTTATGTAAGTGAATCCTCCCGCGTGTATATCGGCTGTCGCAGCAAAGAGTATATCCTTTTAAAACCATCAAAGGATCTCTAGGCCAAACTTCATTGATATCGGTGCAGAGGTTTAGCCGTGAAAGGTAACAGACAGACAGCGTTACTTTTGAATTTATGATATTAGTAAGGATGTGGAACCACTGTCTTTAAGTGTGTAACCACATTCAACAATGATACAAAAGATTTTTATTCATATGTCGTAATGTGCCGTGAAGCAGGGGTCTTTTTAAAAGATATTTTTATTCCTTACAAGACGTGAATAAAGAACGTGGAACGTCGACTATAGAAATTTTGAATTGAATTTCTTTATTTATATGCCAATGACTGTATTAAATTTTGTATTTAAATTCTAACGGTTGAGACTAAGAAGTAATCGCTGAAATATAATATCGTTATTATTAAAAAAAGGCAAAATTTCTGTGGGTGTGAATATACGGATGGATGAATGTGTGATGTTTGGTACTGAAAGATCTTGTACCTTTGTTTTGGTCCTTTACTGAAGCCCGTCAGACGCTGAAAAGATATGAATGAAATTCGGCAATACGAATGGATTTATTTTTATTTTTATTTATTTTATTTAAATCTTTATGCACAAAATTGGCAAAGGCGGACTTAATGCCGTAGGCATTTTCTGCCAGTCGACCTTAGGGCGATGCAGAGTTAGCCATGGTAGATGCACAGAAGTAACTGTAATTTAAATGGATTATAGGGTGAAATAGCACAGGTGCTATTTTTATTATCAGCATCATCTTAGCCGGAAAACGAAAATTTTTATCAAGCGACTTGAATAAAATCGCCTTAGTTGAAATCTAATTAATATATTATGCATGAAGCCCATAACACTCAAGGCTACTTTAGTGCAAATTGTATAAAGATGGATTCAAATTTCCTTTTTCTGCTAACTTGGTAGCCATGGGCTCTCAAAATGTTCCTTTTCTATTTCAATAGAATAAACGTAAAAGTTTGTATGAATGTTTTCTGCTCAATGACACCAGATCTTTGAAGAGATGGTTGGTATGAAACAGCACAGGCAAATGTACCAAAATCAACATCATCGCGAGCAAAACTGAGGCCGAAAGCTTGTTATGAAATACATTTCCAAACAGTAATAACCACCAACGTGAAATTGAAGTCACAAAAAGATTTATTTCTCCACACCCCACCTGATTTTTTGTTCAACAAATCCAACAATGTTTATTATATAACAGTTCGACTGAAAAATTGCCAAGGAAACTGAAATTACGGGGGCACTGACCAGAAAATGGACGTCACACCCGAAACTCCACAGTTATATAGCCTGATTAATGTTATCAAGCCAGTTATCTAGAGGCACCCCTTCATTGGGGCTAAACCCTTTTTTAGAAATTGGGACCATCCGCGGAAATTTTTATCTATAAAATTATTTGTTTTAATTTAAAACGGTTTTTGTTTCAGGCCCCATTCGAAAGTTGGAGCTTAGTTTAGGTTACATTGTTTGAAATGTTTACTTTGGAGAATTCTCGAACCTTTTGAATTCATTTGAGGCCTATTTATACGAACAATACGTTGTGATGGTGGGATTCGATTTATACCTATACGTATATGTAAATATGAAATGCTTATGCAATACATTGTTTAACAAAAGAAATAAATGAAAAGCGATAACTGTATGTTTTATTTCCGTATTATTTCGATCTGTTAAGGACATAAAACTGTTTGAATGTCATATTCATCTTCAGTAGTCAAATTGTTTCAAAGAAATTACAAACTTAGAAATTAAACCGACAATTTTCACATATGCAGAGAGTACATCTTGTAAAGCCCTTAAACATTAAACCACCGTCTGTGTAAGCCTGATGACTGAAGGCAACGTCTCATTAGTGACACACTTTAAACCCCGCCGTTGTTGAAGGAAGTCTCGAGAAAAGAACGGTACAGCAAGACCGAACGAAACGCGTTAGAGCAAGATGGAAGTAGGGAATTTTAAAAAGGGCATTGATTTCGCGGCGTATAGAGATATTCTTCTATGCGTGATTGAAAGCATGAGCAGAATCCAAAAGTAGAGGTTACCATCCTACTTATTGCGAATGCAGACAATGCAACAATGCAGCGTGGTGACCCACACTATGCAGCGGTCTATTACAATTAAAATGCTTCTGCATCATTGGGATTAAATAAAGTGTATTATTAGATTCAATACTACCAAAAAAAAAATAAGAAACTGCCCACCTACTTTCTTGATTTCTTATTAAATGACTCAGATTACAATTAAACAGTATCGAATCACTTGTTTTCTACCTTTTAAATTTTACTTGTAAATAAAGAAATATCCAAAATATCTCTAAGCAAGTGACGAATAATTTAAAATAAAATAAACCCGACTGCATGAATATCTGCCATCTTTATTAAATTCATTGAATAACTGAAAAGATAGAAAGAATTTTATATGTTGATGTACTCAGTGTCACTCTCACGACTAAGACAAATCTATTGACATCACTCACATAAAAATACAACAATCCGTTTAGGCTCTGGGGCGTGCCAAAGAAATATACATACATACATTAGAAAAACATAACCCTCCTTCCGCTTTCGGGTAAAAATACATTATATAAATATAGTATAAGTAATTATTATAGTATAAATACATTAAATGATGGCTGGAAGTTTAGGTTAGTTCTATAATGAACGTCAAATGGTGGTGCGTTACAATCATGTTCAGTATTAACAAATGGATACAGCGTTTTTATTGGACGACTAACAGTCATTAGAATATTTGTTTCGGAGTTTGGGTATTTACAAAAAAAAGTATTTATGTATTCATATCAGTTGTCTAGTACCCGTAAGACAAGCTCTGCTTAGTTTGGGACTAGATGGCGATGCGTGTTAGATGTCCGAAATATTTACTTATTAGATAGGCAGTCCATATCAGCAGGTAAACCGATACGTATGATAATGTTTGAAGTAGACAGTAGATTATTATCAAATGAGCGTTCAAATCAATACACATGTAAATTACACCATTTATCTTTTTTAAATACGAACACAAGTTAAGTAAGTTTTTACTCCAACATTACCAAAACAGTGTCCAACGTTCGTCCAAAATTCAACTTCGATTTAATCACCGAGTATTACCCACACATTTTACAAAGTGGGTTGCCTAGCTGATACAGAAAATAATATCTTCCATATTGATGACAGTGCACAGAAGCGTAAGGCGTGCACGATCAGCCGCCTTATCAGGGCGCATATCGTAAAAGGCGACTGAGCGAAAAGTTAAAAGATTCCTGAGTTCAGTAGCGTTCATGACATCGTGGATATGATCGGGGTATCCCGTATTCGAAGTAAAGACTTCATAAAAGTTATCTTTGAATAATTTTTAAATTCAATTGGACGCAATAGGCCAAATCATAAAACAAACCCTATACCAACCCATCTGGTATAATAATGGTACTACAAGAAGAGATTCATGTCCAGCAGTAGACAGTGAAAGACTGTTGATGACGATAATGATGATTGGTCCAATACGGGTTGTTGTACTGAACCTATATAAAAATTCATAAAATAAGAAAGATTTTTATTTTACTCTTTAGCTTTCTGTATTCCTCCTCCAGATACACCACACCACAGATCATAACGCACTTGTGACGCCTCTGGTGTTGCTGGTGTCCATGGGCGGCGCTAATCGCTTATCATCAGGCGATACGTCTGCTCGTTTGCCATCAATTCCATAAAAAAAAATTCAAATGTGCCAAATTTCATACTTCTTCGTTCGCATAATTTTCGTAAAAAGGGGTCAAAGATTTTGCTTTACGTAATTAATATATAGATTGCTTTATGTGTGATATTTATTTTTAGTTGCATTACATACTTGATATTATTGAGTAACGTGTAAACTGCCTTTTACCCGGAGCTTAATATCATAAGTTTATAACTAGTTAATTATTTATTTCCGCAATAAAAGCAATGCTAAAGGAAATATCTTACTTAGAAGTCTAATCTATCTCTTGACAAGCTTCATATAGATATGTTTAAGTTTATCGGCATATAGCAACAAACACTATCCCTCACATTTAAAATAACATAATACCACTGTTTTAGTCCCAAAATAAACACAACTTGTTACTACTACTACTACTTAAACAAGTGATACAAATACATTTTTACTGTTTTTGAAAATGCCTGCACTGTATATATAAAAACACCCAATAGTTGTGACAGCGGTCTGGTATGACATGGGGTATGGCTTCTTAATTTGCCTTTACATGGAGAATATCAGTATATTATTAATTTAGATAAGGTTAAGATTAAAAATCTCATTCAATGTTAAAACATTGGTAATAAAAACTTTATGTTTTAATCTATCTGCGAGGACGCCGTTAAAAAGAAAAAATGAAACCCTTAACTTCCCCCGACGACTGCGCCTTTTGTAACAACACTTTCCTCATTTTTTAAATTTCTTGAATGAAAACAAAACTTCTTGAAGATTGTAAAAGGCTGTTTAAAAAATTTGTTGAAGTTTTGCAATAATAAAAAACGTAAATAACCAGTGCAGGTAACGTGTATTTAGTCGACTTCTCATGACTATATTGTCTATGGTGCATTCTTAGTCCTATATGCGTTGTTATATTTTATATAATTATCTATTATAATCAATTACGAAAAATGTTTAAATTATATAATTCCACTTTAAAATATTTTCTTTAACTCTTACCCAAACTATACTAATCCACGGCTGCTAAAAATCCATGGTATCTACTCGTCATAAATGAAAGTAGCGGAGAAAAGATTTAATAGCTCCCTTTTGTGAATGACAGCCACAGGGTAAGTCTTAAGACCATAGATTATCTACCTATAGATGTGTATGTAGACTTTTTTGTAGGATAACAACCCTCATTAGCGTCGTACAATGTAGCTGTCATTACTACTCTTTGTTCAAAATGGCGACTGAGCAAATGGTGCCTTTTTATGCGATGTTGCGGATGGATTGCTCGCTCAGGTGCTAAGAATTTATGTAAGTTTTTTTGCAGTGGATTTTTGTGGAATACGTGTAATTAAATTTCCTTTGGTATTTTAACTTTATCAGAATTGATTAGTTCATCATAAGAGTCGTAGCTTGCTTATATGTTGACTAAAACACATACAATTACCAATGTTCTAAAATGCGGAGCCCTAGAAATGGATCTAGAAAACGGCGTTAACTAAAGGTGTTATGTATACATAGATATACACATAACACACATTTAAGTGTTATGAGACTTATTTACCATCTAAATAAATTTAATCAATTGACAACTTATGATAAAAGGGATATGTTCCATATTTCTCTTCGGGAACTGGTTGACGATATTTGGACACTGTTTTGAGTGATACGAAAAGATGAACGCGGAAGAGTAAATCTGGTTTATATATAAGTTAGTTACTAACTTATCGCAATCAAATTTTTAAGTGAGGAATGAGTGTAAATCAATTGTAATAGCAGTTTAAATGATCGTTTGTTAATCTAGAAATGAAAATTATTTAATGTTGCAACACTACGGTTTTTAAAACATTTCATTTTCTTATACAAAGTTTTCTTAAATCTAATCTGTATTTAGATAATGACTTTAATATGTCGCCTCGTCACTACATGATAATCTAAACCAAAACTACAGATTAAAAACTATGAATGATATTGGTTTCATAAAACAAAATATTCAGAAACGACACTCACATTTGAGACGATTGCTTTAATCTGAGTGATAATTACCGTTATCAGAATGATTTAAAATCAACCTCAAATCACCTTGCGTACGTGAATCCTTCCCTATGGGAGAGTTTTCTTGTCTTTAAAAAAGTCATTCACTATTGATGTACCTGAAATTATACCAACGGTATATTTAAGTACCCATTCAATGTATTTTCTAACATATTACACAATGCCACCTACGCCTACCTACACCTACGTTACTTTTAAATCGTGAACGCTATGCGAAAAAGGGTAGTAGGTTGGAATTCTCATTACTTTACTATTACAATAAAACTATTTTACACCATTTTACTACTTAAAATACTTGATAGTATTGAAAGACAATCCGTACAAATTATGTCCAAAGAAAGATTAAGAGATATATAGATGTGTGAATCTAAACAATCAAAATCTCAATGTAACTCTCGTATTGAACCCATACAACCATGATTACTAGACAAAATAAAAGTTCTACAGGTCCCTTTAAAATTGTTCCTTAACGATATGCCCATTTTTCCGTGTTAGCTTATTTATAAGGTCAATCACGTTATCGTGAACATGCCGAGGTAAATGAGCCTCCCGGGTCGTGTAAGATCGCCAAATAAGGCACGACCTACATCGGTAGAGCTATACTATAAAAACGTATCAAAATTAAGAATATTTTTGGTAACTTGGCCAATTAAGAATAAATATGTACTAACCGAAAAATTAAAACTTAATTTCTAAAGGCAGTGACAGTCATAGAATATCTAATTTGCAATAACTTGACCTGAAAAAACTTAAAACCTTATGGGGCAGAAAGTTAGTTAAGCGATGGCCACACCGCTTCCTAATTTGTCAATTGTTTTAGGTTCAAATCCCACATGGGTCAACAATTCGTATGATCCACATATTATTGTTCTGAGTCCGAGTGTTATGTCCCCGCAACAAAATATTATTTATCTTAGTAAAAAAGAATATTTCTGTATTTGTGATTATATTTTAGGGTCTGTATCCAAAGGGGAAAACAATACCCTATTACCTAGATTTGGTTGTCCGTCTGTCAACAGGCTGTTAGAGATGATGTATTCCTGTTGCCGCTATAAAGACAAATACTAAAAAAAAAAAAAAATGTACAGATAATGGTACCGAAACCTTCCTACGCGAATCCGACTCGCACTTGGCCGATTTTTATTTTATCATAGTATATTATCGCTCCATTATAACATAAGTAACATGGCCCTTAAACAACTAACCGTACCGCGAGATATTTAGGCACCCCTAAAATTAGGGTAATCGATCCTGCACGGGATAAATGAGGAGTAGTATTAAGGGAGTTGATAGCTTTATCGGCCATTTTTAAACCGTTTCAAGCGCCCTTAATGGTGTTACACCTTGATACTGTACCGTGTTTTAAAATTTTATGATGGTGTAAGACTTTTTTTTATATGGTATATTGTGATTTAGTACGATATACATAATTTTGCAACATAAAACGTTTTAGAACTATATCAAATGTGTATCTGGTTAAAATCTGGAACGCAATCGGTGCTCAACTTTCAAGTTATTGTCGCATGCTACAAATAGATAACAGTGTTTATTCTAAATGAAATAAATACTAACTATTTTACATATTTTTTAAATGTCTGACGTTGGTACCATGTTGCACTGGCGTTATTTCCCGATAGAATAATAATAAAGCACTAAATATATAAGGGTAAAGAGAGAGTAAAAGGGAGGGTAAGCAACAACGGTCCACTGGTGGCATGTTACCATGAGCGTCTCCGTGATTCGGAGGTCACGTTAAGCAGTCGGTCCCGGTTGTTATCATACGATAACAATCGTGAAGCTTAGTTGGAGGGCTTTGGGCGGCTTAAAAATATCCAACGGCAAGATACGTAGCCACAACGTATTCTTGCCAGTACCCAACCCACACTTAGCCAGCATGGGGACGTATGGCCTTAAGCCTCTTCTGAGAGCAACCCGAGCCCAGCAGTGGGACATTATGGATTTACGATCGAAATATATAAAGCACGTGATAATGGTACAAATGTAAATCGAAGTAGTACATAAATTTTATTGTCATTCAGTAAATTAAAATACTGTAGATGAAATGATTAATTTAAAATAAATGTGTCACTAATATTATAAAACGATTTTATTATGATTTGTTTTCATAGCCTCTGCTGAAAAGCTAAACAGTGAAATAAAAAAGTATTATGGTAACTACCGTCATTTTTTTTCATGGGACGGGGAGCAAACGAGCTAACGTATCGCCTGATGGTAAGCGATTACCGCCCCAAAAGATACTCGCAACAGCAGAGGCGTCACAAGGGCGTTGCCGGGTTTTGGAGGATGAAGGGGGAATCGGGGCCTGGGCCTCCAGTATCCTCACTCACTAGGTGAAACACAGCGTAAGAGCTGTTGCACTCTGGTTTTCTGTGAGGCCGTGGTTTCACCCCGGTCGAGCCGGCTCATTGTTGCTGAACCGTGGCTCTCTCACGGTGAAATCCCTCATATAATTCGTAATTATCTATAAGAAAATTATTATATATTTTAAGTAAAGACACAAAATATGTTTACAAAGGTTATTATTATTATACAGAAAACATAGACTTACAAATCAGTTAAGCAATAAAATACTAAAAATACAAACATCGTGTTGAAAACACAATAAAAAATAATCACTTAGATAAGAAAAATACCAAATCGTGTAGAAAAAAAGGGGAAGCAGAAATACCAGAGCAAGATTGACGAGTTCCCGACGTCTGTAACTGACGTAAGCAATTTAAACGATTCCGTATCGGAACTGGCTATCATTCAAACAATAAACACCGATAAAATCCGATTTTTTTTTCAAGGAAAACATGTAGTACAAACGTTTGTCAACTGATATTAAATACGGCGTATGCATGTACATAAAAAGTGTAGCCATATATGGACCGTTCGTTTCTTTTTCGATTTTTCTTTTTCATCATAATCAGCCTATTGCAGTTCACTGCTGGACATAGGCCTCACCAACTGCATGACACTTGGTTCGATTCTCAATTTATAAAATTCACTGAAAATGTGTATTAGCCGCAGATCTGATTACCATTGAGGTGAACGGGTTCTTTAGTGGAGACCGCATCTCGGCAAACGTGGTGTAGGACGTCCACAGGCCAGGTGGAGCGATGATCTGCGTAAGACCGCTGGCAGCACGCAATGCACCCTACGCAAGCACTTAATCGAGTAATCATACGCAAAAAAGGCCTTACATCATTTTGGAAAAGAACTGATACTCTTACACTGCTGGACTGATATTAACCAAATATGGCTAAGAACATCGCAAGGATCATCAGAATCACATGCCACAGACAGATACAGACAGACAGACATCGACATCAAACTTAAAACACCCCTGTTGTTACGTTGGGGGTTGAAACTCATTATTTCTTTGAGAAACTGTTTTCTTCTTCGGGAAATTATATGAAGTCTTTTATATCAAGTGTGAATAGCCAATCTTAATAGTTAAAAAATAAAGTTTACATCCTGCTAATATTGTAAACGAGAAAGTTTGTAAGTATGGATGTTTGTTACTCTTTCACGTAAAAACTACTCAACGGATTGGGATGAAACTATCCAGTAATATATCTTATACATCAGAATAACACATAGGGTTTATTTACCGCAATAACGCGGGCGGAGCCGCGGGCATAAACCAGTTAAAAATAAAGTTTACGATATCCGCATATTTGTGACACTATTATTTTATAAAACTGTATATACAAATATACTTATAATATCATCAATATTTATAACCTTTAATAGCTCGCTGATAGACATTGGTCTCTCCTCTCACCCCAACGTTTAATTGATTCCTAATACATTTTTGTACGTAGTCCGGTAAAACCAAATGGTCGTTGAAAAATCCCAATAAACCACAAAGTCATATGTTTTAAATTAATTTACTTAAAAAATTAAAGAGGTATCCTCAAAAAAGGTTTCGATGTTGCGTTAAAATAAATATCTAAAAGGGTTACTTGATATTAAACAAAGGTAGGTGAGTTTGAAGAATGAGAGAAATCTCTGCCCATAAGTGGACCCCTCTTGATTTAAGGGACAAGGGCCAGTAATTAGATATGCCTGTGTAGGCTGATGTCAATTAAAAGTACTGTTCTATTGTTTTATTAAAGGAAGAAGTTGACATACAGATATAATCTTTATTTACTTGCAATATGGTAAATTACAGATAATCTTTTAATTAGTATGCCGATCTTCATATCGACTTTCAAATGGACGACATTAAATTAAAACTAATTAATTTTTGTCCGCGGGAACGCCCTCGTTTATCTCGGTTTAGCTGTAAAAAGTAGGCTATGTCCTCAAGAATCGAATTAGCTCCTTGGCATATTTCACTTTAATCGGTGTAACAGTTTAGCCGTTAAAGCGTGTTAAACAGGCATAGTTGCTTTCGAACTTATATTATTAATAACGATTGTTTTATTTCTTTATTTACAACTTAAACACTAGAAGTAACAAATAATGTTGATGATCAACCACACACAGTTTCACTCGCGAGAACGTATACTATACCTCAAAAACAATACTTTTTTGTAATGTGTTTGTAGAGTGTTAAGAGTCAAGTACAATGATATCCTACATACATCTCATTCGGATTAACTTGAAAACACGTACGCAACATTTCAGCATTATGTGTTGAATAGTTAACCTGAGTGATTGTACCTAAGAAGTAAACTCTCAGCCGCAATATTAATATCCTAACAGAAAAGCATCTTAACTTAAAGAACTGAAAACTACTACTAAACTGTTTTACTACTGAAAACTATTTTACTAGACCTAAAATTGAATTAAATGAAAAAATAGAATAAAGATAATATTAAGACTACTTACGCTATGGAACATCTAAGATAGGGAGTAAGACATCGATTTGGCAGAGTGCCCGATTTCTAGCACTTAGGTCATCCAGAAGACTATATGCATGTATAAATTGGGTACCCAATAGCTATTGCGCTGTAATGAATATCAAATTTATGTTTATGCCTTTAACCGAGTGGAATAAGTGTATTAAATTGGGACATTGCGAATAATGTATTGTCATTCTATATCGAGAACCTTTTTAGTTCTTTTCATGTGTGATAACCAGCCTGTTGATATAGTGGTTTGATTACCACTCTGGTCAAATTATTGTGTGAAAACTTTAATAATTTAATCTGTATCTGGGTAAAAATTATCTATAACTAGTTTATGCCCGCGACTCCGCCCGCGTATATATCCGTTATTGCGGCAAATCGTATGTGTTATTCTAATGTATCAGCTATATTACTGTAAAGTTTCATCCAAAGCCGTTAAGTAGTTTTTACGTGAAAGAGTGACAAACATCCATCAATACAAACTTTCGTGTTTATAATATTAGTAGGATATATTTATTTAGGACTACACTTATAAGATGGTTCATCAGCAGTTTGGTTACAATGGTACAGCCTCTGTAGTTTGCAACAGACGGTCATACACAGTGGTCGGCTATTGATCGAAATTTGGCAATAATTAATTATTTCTTTTACAGCTTTTTGCACTTTTCTGTATAAACTTTAAAATATTTTTTTATTCTATTATTATTATTATTTAAGTTCATACTCCTACATTCACATATTTTTAAAAAGGGCGTTCTAAGTTTTTATTTCGCGTATAAATGTGAAGATATTGTTAGTTCATACAGCTATAAGAAAATATTTGAAAGAGAACTATCGTTAGTCAATAATTTCAAAGAATATTCATTGGAATTCTTTAATCATATCTTTTTATTCAACTGTCAAAAGAAGCATCAATATATTCTATTAGCTAGAATCAAGGCAAAAACTATTTCGATTTCATACCTTAATTTTCCGCCCATAGAATGCTTGGATGATCACATTCGTAAAAAAGAGTATAATGCTTTTGCTCCACGTATTTATTTACATATAGATTTTGTAACCTGAAGAAATGTTTCTTCATTTTCCAGTGACCTACAACGTCAAGTGAAGAATTCAATCGACTGACTGACGCCTATAACAATATTTATATATTAAAATGGTCGTCAACGAAAATCTTTTATAGCCAAGAATGGTCTAGAATAAGTCTTGAGTCAAGAATAGGTCTTGAGTTAATTTTCTCAAAAAGAAGAATATTGTGTTGGGTACACGTACAGACCGATACGGACCTTTTGAATTCATAGTACAGAATTACAGTATCAATTAAATTAATGCAATAATATATAGTGCTCTCCAATGTATACACATATACAATCTATACAATTAAATAAAATTGGAGCGTCTGTTTGTAATATTAAAATAACCGCTTTTTACTAAATGCATATGTATGTATCATCATCAACAACCCATAATGTCCCACTGCTGGGCTCGGGTCTCCTCTCAGGAGAGGAGGGTTAAGGCCATGCGTCCACTGGCAGATAGCTGATGACATGAAGGCTATTTAAGGATACTTTTTTGGACTAGCTTCACCCCGCGGCGTTACCCACGGTTACAACAACAAATGTTATTCTTATGCCTACATAGGTTGTATATTTAATCATAGTTGTATATACACTAGTATATACAACTATGATTATCTCCACAATTCAGCAAGAGGTAGTGCAATATGCACATATTTTAACGTACAATGCCCCGCTATTTTAGGTTAACTAGTAATAAACACGGAGTATGTTTAAGGTCGAGTGTAATTAATTGCGCGGATGAAATAATGCAACAATTATGTACACTGACCTAATTATTTTAAACAACTACCTACAGTGTTTTCAGTAACAATTCTTCTAAGATGAATAGTAGGTTTTAATATTGACGGGACTGTTACTTTAGTGGTTGATGATATTGACTGATGACCATTCCATTTCCATTTCATTTCATTTAACGGATTTCCATTCCAACTCGTGACAAGCTTGTGCTTATCACACGAAAACTCAAATCACAAAGCGATCGTTCGCTTGTTTTACGTCCAGATGTAATTTCCCTATAATATGTGTGTATACATTTGCATTAGAAACGATAACCGTAGGGGGTAACCGAGTTCTTGAGTGGAGACCGCGTCTCGGCAAACGTATTGCAGGACGTCTACAGGCCATCTGGAGTGATAATTTGCGCAAGACGGCTAGCAGGAGCTAGATGCGAGAAGCTCACGATTGAACTAAGTGGCGTGCAATTGGACAGGCCTATATCCTGTAGACTGCGATAAAGATAGGATTGTCAGTGGTCCGGCTTACTCCAGTTTGGGATAGCGTGATTGTGTATCAAATGCTAGAGATACTATGTAATAGTATTATAAATTACGTTATTTGTAACACCAATGTTGTAATGGCTCGCTATACGTGTTGGGTAACTGTGTAGTGAGAAATAGATTAAATAAAAGTGGTGACTCAACATTCGCAGTTTGTTCAGTCGCCATGTTGTCTTTTACCTGCATATGTATATAATCCCTACTTATATTATAGTTATGTCAGGTCAAAAACAGATTTAAAAATAATTTGAAGTCGAATTTATTTATATATATTTCATGTCACTTTGATCCGTCAAGTATGTGTGTCTGAACAAGAATGTAATAAAGATTTAACCCCACGAATTTGTTCGCTTGTTTGCACTGTAACAGATTTGTACTGCTACTTGTATATTTATTACAGGCATATTAAATAAAAACATGATTTTGTAGCAAAAAATAAATTACATTACAAGTCTCCATCCCGCAAAGTAATGTGGTTTCATAATAATGTAGACACATGCACACATGCGAACGATCTTTATAAACTTACCCACACCCACATTGTATTCTAACCCTGGCACTGCGCTCAAAACCCAAAAGGCAGATTTTAATTACCGCCAGTGCCGCAGGGCGTACCATTGTGCCTTTGTGCGAGCCTATTTCTGTTTGCGAAACAACTGAAATTCGCTTTGGAGGGCCGAATTTGTAAACTGTCTAAATATAACAGTGATGTGAGCTATTCTGTTTGAAGATAAGATTAATTGAATATTTAAAAACGTTCTACTTTTTATATGATGATTCTTCTTTTACTGTATTTAATGTAAAAGCATTTATTTCAGTACATATTACATCAAAAGACGAGCTTGGAAATTACATATTCTGAAATGAATTGGAAGAAACATGCTTTACGAACACATACAATGATGAATCGCCTTATTCATATTACTAACTTTAATTATTTTCATGTCGATACTTTACATTTTTAAGGGCATGACTAAAACACACAAAAATAAGGACTTTACTTAGCTACGCAAAATTTAATGCCCAAACTTGTTATAGTGCAAATTGTTTCGTTAACATGATTTATTAGTAGTATTCATGACTAACCCGATACGTGGCATACATAAAATTGGAAATTCGTAAGCCACTACCAATAATAATGACTCGCAATTTGTATATTTCAATTGTGTGTCCAATAATCGTGTATTATAAAGGGTGGGAGAGACCACACAACGTTGCACGGTTAACGAAATTTATACACGCGCAGTTGTGACGAATGTAATGGTGAGTCGGCGCTAAAAGTGTAATTCACCATGTCCATTTACATGGTACATTGATAATAATTTGTGTTTCAGTTAAAATTTATCGTACGTATCCACTGCACTGGCAACAATATTCACTGTAGCTTTGTGTTTACTCTGTAATTGTTATTTTCAAGTTGTGTATTTACGCATTTCACTACCTAATTCGTCAAACTTCGTAAATGTGTCTAAAAGGCATAAAGCTTGATAGTGAGCTCCTATTGGTTGCAGCATGAGGCTATATAGCCTTATAATATTACTATAGATAACTTCTCTGTTTCCACACAAGCACTAATTTGTTTTAAAATCCACCGACACTTTTTTCTTTAAAAGACGACTCTCGCGTTAGGAATATACATTCCTGTGTCACGGGGATCTTTACAAACATACATGAAACGGACACAAAGTACACCCAGACTTAGAACAACAATTTATGGATCACACAAAGTATTGTCCCATGTAGGATTTGAACCCACAACACTTGGCGCAGTAGAAAGCGGTGTGACGACTACTGAAACCACTAGGCCAACCGTGTAGTCATGATATTAACTCTACGTTTGTACAACAAGTGCAATAAGTTTTAAATAAATATTACCATTCACGCCATCTTTGTTAACATTGTTGTTACCAGTACTTACATGGATTTATAATATAACATAGGTAAAATAAATATTGCCCTTGCTCGTCGAACCAATATTCTGCCAACCCGACCTTCCAAATATATATTATCCAGATCGTTCTTTTTGGAACAATAACCTCAATAAATATTAAAATGGGGTCATGGGGTACCTAACTAACCTCAACATCCCATAATTAAAATTATTAACATACACATGACACGTAACATAAGTGGTGGTGGTATGGTGGTCAACAGAAGCCTACTTGTTGTTGTAATTTAGTACCTTATGTGGCACAGAACAGAGAATATATTTTCTTTGTTATGTGGAATAGTACAAAATACCAAGATCGCTTTAAGACTCATTTCAATAACCATGGCTATGGCATCCCTTAGTGTGCCATCCCTTAGTGATAGTGCATTTTAATTACGGTTTTATTCAGTTTCCTCTCAGGGCACCAAGGTTTTCCAAAAACACCAGTTCTCAAACTTTCTTTGGCATCATTTAAAAGAAAGCTCGAAATGTTTAATGTTTCAAATTTAAAGAATTGTAAAGATAATAAGTTCACACATCTTACATACAAACACAAAGTAGGTTGTCTGTACTATGCTAAGCAGATTACTGATAAACGTACATAAATATATAGTATGCGATACGTGTCAACACGTACGTAATGATTACATATAAATTGAAAAAAAAAAAAACATCACAAATCACACAATTGCTTGTTCTGAGATTTATCATAAGCACGACTTTTATCTCAGCAGTTAGGATTATTAAGCTCAAGACCAAAAGGTCCATTGAATAAAAAAAGAGAATAAGTTTAAGGTTTGCATTGGTTTAGACAAAAAGAGGGGCAGCGTCACGTTATGTTGAGAAACGCTGTGCTATAGTAAATAGAACGCAATGAGTAACTACCCCTTAGTTTGATTTACTCTCATTGGTTTAATTACAAATTGTTGCCGGTGAAATAAAAAACGTTACGTGAAAGTATAGGTTCAACCCTATGATCCTGCTATTAATATAAATATTATAGTTTGTGAGGATGTATGTATAGATATAATAATATAATTTGTAACTCTTTCACGCAAAAATTACTAAACGAATTTATATAAAACTTCACAGTAATATAGCTCATACATTAGTGAGTTTCCGTTTCTTGGGTCAAAGGTTTAAACCAGCATACATCGGCCCCTCTGAAGGAAAGCAGGCACCATAGTCTGTAGAGGTAGATTTGCTGTAGAATCGTGCTTTTTGTTTTTTTGAAAGATAGTCCTTATTTCTTTTCATCCATATTTATTATATTTTTAATCATTAATTTCATAACGACTATGACTTAAAGACTGGAAGAATTAAAAATTGAAGATTAAAAACTTTATATTGGCAGAAATCTATATCAAATATCATGGAGAGTTAAAGTTTCTAACTTTGTTTGTATGGTTGTAAGGAATAATCTTCGGAAGTACTGATCCGATCTTGAAAATTCTTTCGCTAACAGAAAGCGACACTATTTAGGAATGACATTGGTCATATTTTATTATGATTAAAAAAATCAGTTAAAATAATAGTATTTATAAATCAAGACGAAGATGGTTGCTATCTTATAAAAAGAAGAGATTTGTTGTAGATTAGCCATGTTTCGACACAAACAAACCTCACAGAACACTGATGTGCAATACCTTTTTCGTTGCTTTTTATCAAGTGAGTGAGGTTGCCAGACTCCTCAAAACTCCCCTTTCTCGGGGAGAGACTCATTGGTAGCAATAAAGCTGCAGATGCAGATGGTCGCCGGCAGCCACGTACCGTCAGATGATCCCCTGCTCGTTTACCCTTTATACCATAGAGAAATTATTTATAAAAAAAATATATTGAATATATTTTTGCAACTTTTACTAGTAAAGACTGACAAAGTAATTAAGGCAGTGTGCACATCACTCTGAATTCGTCCAGTAAAAGTTAATTTGGTCGCCGACTAGAATTAAGTACTGTTTACAATGACCACGGCGCCATGATTGATGAGGGTGTGGGATATCGCGTGGCCATAAAATCTACGGGTTAAGCATGAGCGATGCGTGTTTCAGAATAACTATAACTACACGTAGTAGTTCAATTTCATCATCACAATTCTTGATTCGATTACAGTCGAGTTTAGCAAGCCCGATTGTGTAGATTTGGCGTAGTGGCGCTCATAGCCCAGTTGCACTCGGTGATTAGAAACAATCATCGAGGGTAAGCAACGATGGCGCGGTCAGTACCTGGATGGGTGACCGCTGGTGGCATGTTACCATGAGCGTCTCCGTGATTCGGAGGTCACGTTAAGCAGTCGGTCCCGGTTGTTATCATACGATAACAGTCGTGAAGCTTAGTTGGAGGCCTTCGGGCGGCTTAAAAACATCCAACGGCAAGATTTACGTAGCCACAACGTATTCTTGCCAGTCCCCAACCCGCACTTGGCCAGCGTGGGGACGTATGGCCTTAACCCTCTCCTGAGAGGAGACCCGAGCCCAGCAGTGGGACATTATGGGTTGTTGTTTGTGTTATAATTGTTTGTGCTAATATTAGATCATAATCAAACCTAGATTACAAGGAATTACGAATCTGTTTCAAACTTTTAAAAAGTTGTTGTATTTACACATAAAAAAGATGAGCTTATGTATCGTGGCGCTAAAAATGCTTACTTATTTATGAAAAGAACATATTTTTGGGATTACAAAATAACTTCCTCGTTTCTAAGGGATAAATAAATGTAAAAAATCTCCAATATAACCCAAAGACTTTAATCAATCGGCTTAATATCCCAAAACTTTACGACGCTTTTTTCATAGCCCTTAGTTAAAACGGGCGATAAACGCTGACGTTAAAGTTTACGATGTTAGAGTTTGACAGGCTGTCTACCAGACGATATGATCATATAAACGAAATTTCGCGCGTTTGATTGAATTGCTTGGAGAGCCACGCTTTGGCATGAATGCGCCGGCTGGGAGTGATACCACGGCCTCACAAAAAACCAGTGTGGAACAGCGCCTGCACTGTGTTTCACCGAGTGAGTGAGAACCATACCACCATCTCCCAAAGGCCGGCAACGCACTTGTGACGCCTCTGGTGTTGCGGGTGTCTATGGGCGGCGGTAATCGCTTACCATGAGGCGATAGGTCTGCTAGTTTGCAGGAGGCAATTAAAAAAAGGCAACTTGGGTTCATTGCCAAATAGAGTTTGTGAGACATGTTTCACGTTTATTTATCTGCGTAATGTAAAAACGTTAGGCAAATTTAATTATTACAGGTTAAGACAATAATACAATTCTATTTGAGTATGTAAAATTCTCTACGTCATACATTTAATATTTAAATATAATATTCAAAAAAACTAGCATCGTAGTATTGTGGCAAAACAAAAATATTTTAAATTTGTTTTAACACTATTTGTTTTTAACCCCCGACACAAAAAGAGGGGTACTATAAGTGTGACATCGATGTCTGTGTGTCTGTGTGTATCTGTGCCATGCTCTTAAACGGATGGACCGAATTCGATGCGTTTTTTTTCGTTAAAATAAAGTTTCCTTGCGTTTTTTAGCTATGTTTGGTTAATATCGGTCCAGTAGTGTATGACTATAAGCTCTTTTCCAAAACGATGTAAGGCATTTTTGGTGTATGATTTCTCGGTTAAGTGCTTGCGTAGAAGGCTTTTTAATTGTTTATTTAGCTCATTCACATATTATCACTATTAATTCTCTAATCGTATAATGGATACATATGGAACATTTCAGTACACACATAAAATATTTACATATATTAATATAGATTTTCGTGGAGTATTTAGTGAGGGCACTACACAGACAATAATCTGAGACCAAATCCGAAGCATTTAACTAGTATTAGAATAAGTGTAGTAGTTTGTAAGGAAGACCTTCCAGGAGAGAAACATCTCATAATATGCTCCAGTGGAAAGAGCATTGATGCAATGATATCATACAGTGAAATAAGCAAACGGCTCGATAAATTTTTACGGAACAATTTGACCTTAAATAAACAACAACCCATAATGTCCCACTGCTGGGCTCGGGTCTCCTCTCAGGAGAGGGTTAAGGCCATACGTCCCCTTGACCTTAAATACGAGATTCATTTTCAGTAGATCCCTTAACAAGAAGTATAATAAATCTAATGGGAATATTTTTTCTCACTAGATCTGGCCAATAAATAAATAAATAAATATTTCGGACGTCTAACACACAACGCCATCTAGTCCAAAATTAAGCAAAACTTGTATTATGGGTACTAGAACAGTGATATGAATACATAAATACTTTTGTAAATTCATACACATTATACATAGAAAACACCCAAAGTCCGAAACAAATATTTGATGATCATACAAACATTTGGTCCGACCCAGGATTCGAACCCGAGAGCTCATGGAGAGCAGTCGCATTAGCTACCACTGCGCAACCGAGGCAGTCAATGGATCTATTAAGAACTAGCTGAGCCCCACGGCGTTACCCGCGGTACCACAACATCCACGGTCAACATCTAGACAAAAAACCTATGTGAAAAGTATCCTATATCCGTCTCCTGGCTCTAAGCTACCTCCTCTCCAATTTTCAGTCATATCAGTTAAGCCGTTCTTGAGTTACAAATAGTATAACTAACACGACTTTCCTTTATATATATAGATATAAATTAACTAAATTCAAATATAACTTATCTACGTCTAAGGTGGGAACCCGTAAACATTTCAATTTTAGAACACCGAATACATTCGGAAATAGATATAACTAATTGCGGTGATATCGAAAGAGACCGATGATTTATTTAGTTATATTAAGAATCAACTAAAATTAGCCGCCCAAGAACTATCGCCGGAAACATATTCGGGTTAGCCGGTCGTCGACGGACGTTAACAATATTTTATTGTAACGTATATTCTGGGAAGTGATGTTTTAAATTTATGTGTCGTAATAGCTTCGAGAGTAGATACAGACTTTCAGCAAAACATTTTAGTGGTTGCTTTAAGCTTTCGAGATATTAACTAAGGTTGTGGGTCCATGATGGGCATGATTATTTATTTATATGGTAAACCAACAGCACATATGTAATTAAATGCACATATTTTTTTAATATTGTTAATTGTGTGTTGTATCTCACTCATAACAATATTACAGAAAATATTACCCAGGAACGGGAAACATGTCCCTTCAACACAAACGGTGAATCCTCCGACCAGGAGAGGTGATCATGCCTGGTGGACCACTGCTCTGTGGTTGATGTTGGGAAGTTCTACATATATTAATCGCCGCGAGAACTCTTATTACGTGATGCAGGATTGGTAGTTTCTTCGTTTACTTCGTAATTCGACGTATCTACGGTAGATGGCACTTTAGTTTATTTCTGTTTTGCTGTATGTAAAAATCGCCACATACCCATTACAGGTACACAAAACAATTTTTTGGATAATGGCCCTGTCTATTTGATTTTACACTACCTGAAGAAAAACATTAGCAGAATTCAAGACTGGTGGTCATCATACTCATTGCGAATGCAGACAAAGCAACAATTCAGCACGGTGACCCACACCATGGCGGCCTAGTGATGCTTCTGCATAATTAGGCTTCCGGATGTTTTATATTTGTATGCAATTTAATAATATGAATTAAAAAAAGAAAACTGAAGGAACATTAAAATTAGGTGTACCTGTGTGATCAATCTATAATGTATCTTTTACATATGTATCCATTATGTGTATTGAGATCTTAATATGCTTTTGTATTGCTGAATTTTGTACCTGTTAAAAAGTTACAGATGGTTATTTTAACCTGTTAGGAAGTGAACAGAAATCTCACCTATTTTTTAAAATTTGAAGAACTATACCAGCGTGTACATAACAAAAGTAAACTCAAACGTTTCACATCTTACTGGCTACATGAAACTCAACCTCCAGCGATGCTGTAAGCGCCAAAATAAATAAGCACTTACATTACATCTGACAGTAACATCGTTCTATGTAATTGATGCACTCAGATCTAGTGAATAACTTCACATATTTATTTACATTACAGTGAAGCGCACTTTGATGTCTCGTTTCAATTGTTTTTCATTAATAAACGTGCGCTCTCATTTGTTACATAAATAAAATTGTACTGAATATTTTACACGAAGATATTTGAAGGTGATAGACTAATGAACTCTACCATTCTAACTTCTGCACTCGAGTTCAGATTCGAATGCCAAATTAACCTCCATCGAAAAACTGTAAGCTCAAAGCACTATTCGTCCAAGGTCGGATCTTAATCCACAGTTCAGCGATAAACAATTGATTTAATTGATTTTTGTTGCTTTTTATCAGTGAGCTTACTAATACAAATCTATAAATCCTGTCCCTGTATAAGTGACTATAAGAGCGGCAGCACACATGTTACTATACCCCCTTGTAATATAACTGTTCCTTTGCAACTACTACCATAATGTAACTTATTAATCAAAATTACATCACAATCTATTAAATTACCCAAATCCATCTTCTGTATAATCTGCGAGACAGTGTAGATGTGTTCTATAGCCCCATATAGCGAGTAGCTCAAATCAATCAGAGTGGCGTGTAAAAGAAGAGGCCAGGTCCATCATGGACTGGAATAGGCTGATGATGGCCCAAAACCATTTTACTTCTTTAAGTAATGAATGAACATGCAAAATATGTTTTAACATGTAACCTAAACATTATATGGACCCTAGAACGTTCTTAGAGAATAGACATTGGCCATAAAGACAACAGCGACAAAAGCCTGTAAATAATAACAATAAACTAAGATAGGTGTTTGGTGAATGCAGCCACTTCAGAGGGTTCTCATGGGCATAATAAACTTGAAGACGGCAATAAAGTATCATCTCTACGGAAATTGTGGAACGTTTTAAAGAATAAAATTTATGAGCTCGCCAAGATTAGTTGTGTAGGGTTTTTTTAAATAGGCCTTAGACAACTAATTCTATTTTAATTATTAAAGAATTAATATCTTTATCGTGGTCAAAAATAATAAACAAGAATATGGACTTCAGCCATAAAATTCACACTGGTGCAGAACGAACATAGAAAATAGAAATATGTTTACATACTGGAATTATTGTGATAACTGTAGAATCAAGTCAAAAGATAATTTGGAGATATTTCTATTAAATTTTTGATATGTTTGCAATTTAAATTTTCATCGAAAAACGTTCGCTTAACAAGCCATTAATATCAGGATTTGATGATAGTTATACCTTGCAAGCCACTCTTAGAGACAAGGTGAGTTGAAGAACCATGGAGATTTTGCTAAAAAATCTAGTGTAATTGTAATCAATTTTACATTCAAACAAATTGTTTGCACTATGTGTTAATTACATCTACTTCCAATGAACCGTATAGACTTCAAACGAAACTGAACTTTTCACGATAATCACCTCGATTATCGTTGTTATTGGCAACAATATGTAAGGATGAAAACGTAGGACCCTGTAACAGTCAATATTAATCTATACATATGGCCGCATGTCGTGGTAATAAAAATGAAACGATCTGTCGACGGGCCACCGCCTGCGTTAAATCAATATTTTTAAATGCCCCACGGCTCATCTCTTTGTTTCATACAATTTCTTTGTTCGAAATATTCTTTATATTTTTGTTCTGACGTTTCATTCTTGATGAGTGTTCAATGTTACATTCCTTTTTTAAGAAAGTAAGTATTTCTATGATCAGAAAAACTCAATACTACTTTTGGCCTGACCCGGGATTTAAACCCGAGACCTCTTGATCGGCAGTCACATACGTCATCCTCTAGACCCACGAAGCAGTCAACGAACTGACCATGATTTAATCATTAAAAAGGTAAGGAACAAGGAAAGAAGGACACTGTACATCTTTGTACATAAACACTCTTTTGTAAATATTGTATACAATTTTAAAATTATTGCCAACTGATTGATATTTACGATTTCAGTTTCTTATAGAAACATAAAAGGGTATTTTTCGCGACCCGTGAATCATAGCCAAATCAACTTTCTGCAGATATAAACGCAATCATATACACATGAACGAACAAGGCAGTTAAAACTTAATACCAGATTCAACTTATAAATAATTTACGCCTTAACTTAAAATCTATTCGAAGATCGCTTGAACATTGAAAGTTAAACGATTTAAATTCCGTCTGAGCTTGTTGACTTAAGCTTTAACTTTAATAGCCTCTTCTAATTTTAATAAATTATCTTTTATTATATTTTTCATAAAAGACGCCAATAAATTAAATAATATTGAAGAAATACAATATCTAAGATTTAAGCAAGAACATTTAGGTACGTTGTACTTCTAAGTAGTATTAAATCTTTCAGAGTGCTTTTGTCTCCCTGTCTGTTTTTATAGACATCATGGCTTATTTTCAAAAAAAGTACTTAAGTTGATGTCGTCGACTATCTATTTAAAATCACTTCGATCCTCATCGTCAGGTCGTTCACCCTCATACTCGAATTTCGAGAGGTTGCATTATCTCCACTTAGATCTTCCTTCCGCAGTTCCACAAAATTTAGTATAACGCTCATTCTTATTTTTCCAAACTTAGACATGAAATATATGGTTTTGTAAAGAAAAATAATTTTTATTTACGAGGCAGATACAACTTTATTTGTGCAGTGTTTTTTCAAAGGTCAACGTGGCTTGAATTGAATAATTTTCTTTTCTTATGTCTTTATGTATAAATTAATCAAAATTTGTTTTTATTAGATTAGGCACCACTTCTGATAAAACCCCTAATACAATTTTCTATCTATAGTTTAAGAAGTACTTTATTTTTTAGGTGGCATTACATAATTTAACCCTGACAATCGATAAGGAACTCTTGAAACTTGCCTTAAATATTATTATGAACCGATTATCTTGCAAAGATATAATAGATTCAGATCATATACACACAAGAATAACTCGATTAAAAGTATTAAATTAAGTACTTACTTAGTACTTATAATTAATAATTTATTTAATAACATTTATCTTATTAACCATAGATCATTAATTCAGATTTCTAAAATAGCTTTCGTATGTTAAAAAGCAGGAATATAACAATGTAACTGAACGTTAAAACAAAGCGGTAATCCAGTCTGAGTGGGGCTTACAGGCGAGCTCCTCTAATTACTTAGCACACGTGTTTTCTCTCTCACACTCTCTCTGGTTTTGCAGTAAGCCATTTTTTCATTTTCATGTATATTTAAAAGTGCAAAATATACACAAAGTGGTGTATTACATCGATCTTGTTGAGAAAGTTGACGAGAAATCCACACTTACATTATAAATTCAAAAGTACCTCTGTCTTTCTGTTACGCTTTTACGGCCTAACCACTGCATTGATTTCAATGAAATTTGGCTAAGAGATACTTCAATTTTTGAGGAAGGACATATGCGACTATCCTCACATCGATAACCGACATACATACGGGCGGAGCCGCGGTGAAAAGCTAGTACGATATAGCCTATCTTGAGTGGTTCTTGTTAAGTCGTATTACGTTTGCTTTTTGGTGTCAAAGAAACGATTAAGTTGCATTACCAGTATTTGGAATGGTGCCCGATGGCAAACGGTTGGAAGAAAATAAGCGTGGGTGTTCATACACCTATTCGGAGTTATGAAATATTTAAAACGGGCATTTTGGGAATGTTAAAAAGTTTATTTTTAAACCATCATCTTTTTACCTCTACACTGAATCAAATCAAACTGACTGCACAGATGGCGGAGCGGATTAAGCAGTGGCCATGCCGCTCTCTGCCGCGCCGTGTACTATGGGTTCAAACACGGTACAACACTTCGTGTGATGCTCATATTGTAATTGCGTATGTTTTTGTCCGTTTCTTGTGTGTTTTCAAAGTCCTCCGTGATATATGACATATGCATAATGAGGGCGTTGTCTTCTTAAAAACAAAAACTAAGAAAAACAAAAAAACTATAGAAAGTTCGAGCTGTAATGAATTACATTACAGCTCGAACTTTCTATAATTTTTTTGTTATCAATCATCGTAAAAATAAAAATATTAAGGCCATATTTCACCGGTTACAGATAGCTTATTTTATAAGTTTTACACAATTTATATGGATGATACGTCAAATTATCTGTCCGATAAGGTATCCAAAACTTTTCTGTAACCGGTGAAACAGCAACTTATTATTTTATTGTTAAGTTAAAATACCAGGAGTAAATTTATCATTCACAACAAAATCGGAAACATAAAATCGTACTACAAAAAGAGCCCATCACCTTGTTTTGCCAAAGCCCAGAACAAATTACGGGAAAAAAGATATTAAATACGAAGGAGCACAAATTTATAATTCATTACCTAGGAAAATTAAGGACTCAGAATCTTTATGTTTATTTATAATGTCACATCTTGAAAGACATTAAAAATTAAAAATGTTCAACTAAATAAATTAATGAAATCTAATTCGTGTGAATAGTCCCTAAGTGTCTCATTTTGGTCGCCTACCTACAATATATTTTATAATTGTAAACGAGCTCTGAACTTTATACCTACTTTTTATAATTATGTTTATTTCTTATGGAAAGTGATTTGTAATCTTTAAAAAATAAATAATTCTAACCTTAATATATATATATATTTATATATATAGTAAGGTTATATATATATATATATATATATAT